>CAJHNH020003331.1:45000-60000 GCA_905116865.2 Candidula unifasciata | reverse complement strand
AACTTGGAGCACAACTAAAAGAGATAAAGCCTTGCTACACGTCTGTGAAAACAATATTACTAAAAATCCTTAGACCCATCAAAGATGCAAAGAATGGAGATTGTGAAGCAGCAGTGAAATTGGCAGTGTTTAAATCATAATTTACTTGCATCGTAAGGGCTAATAAAGTGAAAGAATGGCAGACAGAGAGGTCAAACTTGTGTATACAGGAAAGTGCAGTGGTCGTAGACCACGAGAGAGACCAAGAAGACATGTGAAGATTTAATATACAGGCAGACCTGCAACACATTTGTAGAGAGTGGGAGTGAGTGCGGGTAGGTGATAATCACAGAGACGAGTGGGTGATATCTGCAGCTGTGAACCTCAAGGACTCGGAATGCTGAAAAAAAAACCGATATATTATTATTATTCTTATTCTTATTGTTTTCATTTTTTCCCCTCATTATCTCACTACAACGACAACTGCTGCTGCTACTATTACTACTACTATCACTACTATTACTTCGACTACTACTTACTATTCCTACCACGACTACAACCACTACTATTACTACTGCTAGGACTATTGTTACTACTACTGCGACTACTAATGTTACTAATGGTGGTACTACTACTACTACTACTACTACTACTACTACTACTACTACTACTACTACTACTACTACTACTACTACTACTACTACTACTACTACTACTACTACTACTACTACTATGCTACTACTACTACTACTACTACTACTACTACTACTATATCACGTGGGCCGTAGCAGTAAAGCGGGTGGACGCTTATTTTTGAAAACTGACCATGGCTGCTATATCGACCAAACCTAAATGGGTACCTAGTAATATCCCTGGAAGTAAAGGCAGGCGGCCTGATATTTACTACATCCCCCACCGATGTTTATAAAAAAAAAAAAAGAGACTAGATCAATCTGCCTTATGTCCAACTGACGTTTCTTTTTTTTAACTTTACTACAGCTACCACTATCACCACCACTAATACTTTGACTTTAATAACTATTACTACTACTACTTGACTACTACTACATCTGCCTCAACTGCTGCTGCTATTATTATGACAACGAATACTTCACTTTCTTTTCTTTTCTTTTTTTCGTTTTTAGCCCACTCCCCTGTTTCTATCCTGTTTTTAACTCATCTCATCTCATCAGCAACCTCCTAACTTGTTAGTGTTGGACCCACTGAGTAAACTATCGCTGAGCCTTGATGCTTTAGGATAATAGCGAGTGACAGCAATAAAACAGAGAGATTAAAAGTGTGTGTCCCCAAACTAGATATTTGTGTTTTTCAGTCTCAATCCCACGGGTAACACATCCAACCCAGTATTTTGAGTGTTTACCGTTCTCCTGTCCTTGCATGCAACCCTTTAATTAATCTGGCTCTGGCCAATTAGTTTCACGCAGGGGTTACTCTTGTCAAATAAATAAGATAGCCCATCCTAAAGTTAGCTGCATATTTTTTACAGGACGTTACAAACTAATCCTAACTGTTTGTGTGTATGTGTGGGTGGCTATTTCTGGCTTAAGTTATTAGTAGCCTCCCTTTGAATCGAATGCATATGGCAGAATTATGAAACAGCGGTCATAACTCACATAGTATAGTCTTCTGAATGCATCTTACTCCAGTCAAATGATTCATATTACCGATTTAACAATGACATCATAAAACACCGAGGTAGTATATAATGAACAGCGACAAAAAAAAAATATACTAAGTTGTGAAGCATACACTGCATACCAAAAAGAAAGAACAATTGAAAATAACACTACATGAGATAAAAAGACTAGCAATTGACCATCATTATATAAACATTATTGTCCGTGGTTTTTTTTTTTTTTGGGGGGGGGGGGGGGGGGGGGGGGGGGGGGGGGGGGGGGGGGGGTTCTTTTTATTTCTTTCTTTTATTTTCTTTCCCCTTTCCTTTCCCTTTCCAATCTAGTATATCACAATTGGTAGCAGGGCCTTATCCGGATTTGCCATTGTCACAACAGATTTATTTATGACACTGGGTTTTGTATTTTACTCTTGACTTGCCCACTCACCTTTGTTGCCTCTTATAACATGCATGTTACGGCACAGTGTTAAGTATTTATTGCTTCCCTGATGCCCCCTGTAACGTAGGCACATGTATACGTTTTATACATGACCGTTTCTTAATTTTCTGCTGTCTGATTCTCCCCTTCCGTGAAATTGTCTGCTGTATTGATTTCTCTTTATCTATTTTCTTGCTGCTTCTCCAGTTCATCCAGACGGAGTCCGTGGCTTAGGCGTTGTGAGTCCGACTCGCAGTTCCAACTTACTGTGATCGAAACCCACTGCTGGCTGCGTGGACTTTTATCATGGTATGGGGCGTGGCAGGTCGACCCAGCCTAAAATAGGTACCACGATGGATGTCCTGTGGAAGTAAAGACGGTCGACGTAATGCTGACCACATTTATTAGTGCCGATTGATCTGTAAAAATATGGGTGATTTTCCCATATGCACTATGCCTCTGAAGGCGTGTATTGTGATCTTTACTTTACTTACTGTTATTTCTGATGGCTGTTCAAGACTCTGAGTTTGAGAGTTATATTAAATTTTCAACTATTGATCATCGCAACTACAGAATTCACCATTGTTACCTTTTGTATTGAGGAAAAAGCGCAATGGTTGCCGATCAGAAAAAAAGTAGGGAATCTTTCCATTACGCCAGTGGTTTATATACAAAGCGGACTGGTGTTTGTAAAAAAAAACAATCAAAAGGTCGCCAGTCTGAAGATGCGACCGCCTTTAGTTTTCATTACATAACATGATACCCATTTTGGGCTGGATCACCAAAGTCTATATTAAAACCAATTTGATTTGCTGTAGATTTGACAGTAGCCTTTCTGATTGTCTTGATTCTGCAGTGATGTTTTCGAAGTGTCCGTCAAAGGCACATCCTAGCTATGCTTAAACTCTGTGTGTGTATGATCTTTTGAGTAGTGGATTGGACGTCTAGCTGTCTATGGTAATGGTGACAGATTCAGTAAACTCCTTTATGCGTTGTGCATGTTAAACATTCGTTTGCAGCCGAAATGAGCATGTTGGTTAGCTCGCTTATCTGGCAAGATTTCAAAATCAGCAACAACTCTGTGGGTGTGTCCGCCTATATGTGTGTGTTTTTGTCTGCGTGTTTCTGCATGCGCGTCTGCATATGTATTTGTGTGTGTATTGTGTTTATGTGTGTGTGTGTGTTTGTGTGTATATGTATGCGTTTCTGTGTGTGTTTGCCTGTTTGTCTATATGTGAGTCTACGTGTGTGTGTCTGTGTGTGTGTGCGTCTGTGTCTACGTTTGTGTCTATGTGTGTGTGTGTGTGTGTCTGTATCTACGTGTGTCTATGTGCTGTGCGTGTTTGTCTGTGTGTGTGTATCTGCGTGTGTCTTTGTGTGTCTGTGTGTCTCTCTGTGTGTCTTCGTGTCTGTTTGTTTGCATGCTTGTGTCTTTGCGTGTGTGTCTGTGGGTGTCTGTGTGTGTCTCTGTGTGCATGTTTGTGTCTGTGTGCGTGCGTGCATGCCTATATGTGTATATTCATGTAAATGTATATGTTTGTCTAATGTTTTGTACATGTTTGTGTCTGTGTGCGTGCGTGCATGCCTATATGTGTATATTCATGTGGATGTATATGTTTGTCTAATGTTTTGTGTATGTATGTGTATGTATGTATTCTGTATGTATGTGTGTATGTATTCGGGTGTGTGTATGTCTAGGTTTAGGTTTATACAACGGATCAACATAATGTCCCAAGAGTAGTAACCCATAAGTGCTTCGTTCTACTTGTAATGCAAGCCTGAGTCAAAAATGTTTTAGCGCAGTGCACGATCTCCATAGCACCAGCAAGGGTCCTGAAATACTTTAGGTAGAGTTTCAACACTAAATTTTGCCTGGGCAGCGCAGTTAGGCTACTCTTTTCTATTTCTACCTGCCAAATGATTTTTTTACGTGCGCGACAATATGTGTATACGTGTGTGTCAATGGGTGTGTGGGGTGTAAATGTGGGTGGGGTGGGGGGATGCACGTGAGTGTGTCCATGCAATTTACCAACCATGAATTGTGTAACCGATTGATTGATTGATTGGCACCTTTCCGTTTTTTCGGACCATAGCGCTATGAGGAGGCATGGGACTCACAGCCCATGGCGATGGCGAGTGTGACTAGCAAGACCAGCTTGTGTCAAGAAAAGTCATGTACAGTGATAGCATGAGATTTCAGGACCATTGTTGTCAAAATGTGTGTTCTATCCGTTTCTACTCAGACGCTCAGCTCTCATCCTTCCCTCAATCATTTCTTTCTTCACTCTCATTTCTTTCCTGGTATGCCCTCTCCACACAAAACAGTCCATGACATTGTGTTACCATGAGTCCGTCTCAATACCTGTATCATTCATGTCCCGCTTACACACATCTTTATACCGTAGTAGAAGTCGGCCTCGATATCTTCTACCAGTCTTTAATTCAGCATAAAGTGCATTCTTCCATTCTTCAAGTGTGACCCAGCCACCTGAGACTTTGTAGACTGAGCATTGAGAAGACTGTTGTAGTACTGGCTCTTTCCAGTACCTCAGTGCTTGTGATTTTGTTGTGCCACTTAATGCCAAGTATTTTGCCTAGGCATCGCAAGTGAACGCTTTTTAGCCGTCTCTTCTGATGCAAAAAAGTTGACCAAGTTTCACGGTCATCTGAGAACATAAACATGAGAGACCAGAGTTTTTGTTTTAATTGTGAGCTTTCTGTTCTCCCAAACTCTTTTTATCAATCTACTTATTGTTATTGATGCCTTGCCTATCCTGATGTTGATTTCTTGGTCCAGTGGTAGTATGTTAATAACTGTGAAACCCAGAGAGGTAAAATGGTCTACTGTCTCAAGCTCTTCACCGTCAGTGAAGACTGTAGGTCTTTCATTACCACGTTGCACCATAATCTTTGTCTTCTTTTTTTTTTTTTTTTTTGCTGCTTATTAGTCCAAATTCACAGCATACATCAGCAAAGGTAAATAGTAAACTTTGCAGTTCCTCCTCTAAGCTGGTTGTTATTGCGGCATTATCTGCAAACAACAGCTCTCTGATAAGTACCTTTCTTATCCTCGTTTTTGCCTTCAGCCTGCGAGCATTGCATCTCATTTCAGGCTTGGTGTAGTTATCCTGGATTTCAGTGAGAGCATCATCAAGCTGTTGTTAAAACTCAGAACATTTTGCAGGGTCTTTAATTTCGGAAATATTTAACTTAGGGATATATTTGTTTTTTGAAATGACAATTATCTTTGTTTTCATCCGAGCTAATGTAGCAACTAGAGAATGGTAAGTATCACAGTCAGCACTGTGTTAGCTGAGAGTTAGTGATACACGGTTCAAGTGCTGCCTCCTTGTGAGAATAAGGTCCAGCTGGTGCCAGTGGCCAGATCTTGGATGTTTCCACGACACCGTAATGCGGTCTTTAGTTTTGAGAAAGGAGTTCGTGTTGCACAAGTCACTTCTAGTGCATAATTCCAGTAGTCTCTGTATATTTTAATTCATGTGGCCAGCATTTCATTTTCCAAGACAAACTGGCCATAAGTTTGCGTCTGACCCCACGAGAGCATTAATGTCACCAATTAAATAGATGCCGTCAGATTTAGAAATTGCATTCATCGCATTATTCAGCTCCTCATAGAAAGAATCCTTTGCCTCATCTGTTGACGTTAGGGTGGGTGCATATGCAGTAACAAGGGTGATCAAAACGCTTGAGTTAGACAATCGTAGAGATAATATTCTGCCACTTCCTCCAGTTGGACTCTCAACTGATCCCAACACCGACTTCTTTACTGCGAATCCCACTCCATGCATCCGGATTTCTTTCTGGCCTCTGCCTTTCCAGAAAAATGTATAATTATGTTTTTTAATGGAGGCATCCTTTGTCAGACGGGTTTCCGTATTTCTCAGATCAATAATGTTTTCCAGGTCAGTGGAAAATCCAGGACACATGGTCGTCACTTTTCAAGTCGAAGCTTGAGGTTATGTTTCTTTTTATTGCCTGGAGCACTAGTTTTCACCTCCTTTAGTTCGGATTTTGTCCTAACTCCAAGCACCTATTGAAGCATTCAAGCTGTGACGGATCAACACCTTATTGAATGGAGGCTGCCCAGCTTGAGGCGGGCGGTAGTTGATCAGTGGCATTCGAAGATGTCTCCCACCGTCAGAGGCAACCCGTGGCGCCCTCATCTACGCCAACTGACAAGGACTTATAACCCGTAACTGCTGCCTCTCGATTTGTTTCCGAGACCAGTTACCGTCAGGGATAAAGCTCCTCGTTCCCATAGCTCAAAGCCTGAGCAGTATTGAAGAGGCTAAGGACATGGTCTGCACTGCCATTACATAAAGTTTTCAGGTTGCATTTCCTCTTCCAAGGATAAGGCTAGTATCCTCCCCAATGCGCCCTTCCGCCCGAAGCCGTTGGCATAGTATGGGATGTGAGGTTTGGTACACGCCACACAACATTCGGGGTAACAGAAAACAAGTGCTACCGGCTACTGTTATAAGAAAGCTCAGTCATATCTGACCAAGACCTGACATCATAAATGTAATCACAGATGATTATATAAACAACACATGCCTTATTGATAAAATAAAACTGCTGTGTGAAAGATTGGTGTTTGGAAGTGACGAATGTAAGACCGACCTGAGTTCCCATTTTGTGACCCTTTGAAAACAAAGTTCTTTCGTTCGCTCATTCATTCGTTTTCTCGCTCTCTTTCTCTCGCTCTCTTTGCTCTCTCTCTCTCTCTCTCTCTCTCTTTCTCTCTCTCTCTCTCTCTCTCTCTCTCTCTCTCTCTCTCTCTCTCTCTCTCTCTCTCTGACAACACTTTGCAGACACATGTTAGATTATCACCGGCGCAAAGGTGTTCGTATGCTTACTGACTTGCCTTCCTAACTTAACAAAACATGACGTGTAGGTGAAACGATAGAGACACTAAATCACAAAAACCCGCCATCTTTCTCTGTCTTCCACTTAATGAACAAGTATACGATAACCTCAGTACAGTCCATTTCTTGATGTCATCATTCCAGATTCTACTTTGCCCTCCTCTTCTTCGACTAACCCCTCTCACTCACCCCACCCCATGTTCCTTAAAGTGCAGTCTTGGCAATCGAATCATGTCTCACCACGTGCCCGAATCAAGCTTGCTTGACCTCACCTGCGATGCTAATGTTGTTCTTCCACGTCATGTTTAGCTGAAACATGGCTGCAGTTGTCATATCAAGCTCTGTCTTGATCTTTTTAGTACATCTGCAATCCCTAGATATGTGGAAGCCAAGGCATTTTAAAGTGTGAACTTCTGGTTTGCTGTTTTATTTTATATTAGTTATTACTTGATTATTGTGGCTATTTACCACAATCTTACTTTTCTTGCATTAATTTATGTACCATAATTACCACAGACTGTCTCAATTTTGTAGTAAGTTGTTGGAGTTCTGCTTCGGAACACCAGCCATGAAATCAAAGAGATCATCTGTAAAAAAAAAAAAAAAAAGTAAATTGAATAGCTGTTTTTCTCCAATGGATATCGATTTTTCCTGTTTTTTAATGTTTCTCTCATGTGGTCCAAATTCAAATTGAAAATGACAGGGGATATTGTGCAACCTTGTCTCACTCCCACAGTGGTTTTGAAAAATAGGCCTATGTCATTTTGAATGAGTACGGCACTGCTAGTATCTTTATAAAGTGCTTCAATTGTGTCTGTGATGTTCTTATTACAGTTTAAATTTCTCAATATTTTCCAGAGCACAGCATGGTCAAAAACCTTCTTAAAGTCAGTAAAGATATAGAATAGGTTGCGTTGACATTGAGTTTTTCAATCATTTTTCTGTTGTGAGGGTTTGCTTTGGGATGCTTCTACGTTTCTGAAACCCACCAATTCAAGATTCTTCACAGTAACATGCTTCCCTCGGAAGGTGATCACACCTCAGGGACAGATGTCATGTCGTATAACAGTGATTATTTACAAAGCAAATCAAATAAGGAAATCACGTAAAGAGTCTGTAGCTGTGTGTTGAAATTACAAGCTGTTTATAAACTGAAACTATGATTTGTGAATTGGCCATCTGTAATAAACAGTTACGGGGGCAGGTATTTCACTGCACACAATATTTTAACCTACGTTTTCCATAAGAAAGAACTGTGTAAGGAAAAAAGGAATCTCGGAAGAAAACAAACACACAAACACACATATGCAGACACACATAGGCACGCGCACGCACACACACACACTCTATCTCTCTCTCTCTCACACACACACACACACACACACGCCAGAAAGACGAGCATGACGTTAATGCCTTTCAAGAAGACATATTTAGCGCCTGCTGAGACAGTCACGCACTGCTGAATATGCATGCTATCTTGTCATTCAAACAACACATGCTTCAATTCGTGATGTTCCAACAGCTTCAGCCTGTTACAAACGTCTCAACAAACATAGTTCCCAAACGATGCAGTGTTGTTGGGTGCCTGTTGTTACCCAAAAATGAAGTTCAGTTGAAAAAGCGATAGGTAACGATCAGCAGCAGCCAGCATAGAGTAACTTCGATAACTTGGCTACCAGTGGTGGCAGCTGAAGTGGAGTTATATGTCCCTGTTGCCTTTCCTCTGAGCGTTGAGTGCAGGTGAGAAGTTTGCTCACTCACCTTTGTATCATTCTCTGTTTACTGGCTCCTCTTTTCACGTGCTTTTATAGCCCTTGGCCTCATCCACCTTGAAATCCATAGAATCAATACTCTATAGTACGAACGAACGAGCGAACTTTGTTTACAAGAGTTAAGAATTGGGTGGACAGGACTTGAATTGTGCACTTATAGCCTCATTCAAAACCAGCCGTTTATCCTGCTGCTCATTCCATAATACTAACAAATACTGACAAAACAATTCTTAAAAATACTTCTAACGACATCCAAAGCATTAAAAAAAAATGTGTCTCGATTGTGCCCCTGCAAATTTACTTTATGTTGGATTGAAGTATTAAAGATTAGAATTAGGCGGCTACACATTCGATTTCAACCGTATAACCACACAGCATAGTTATATTGGGGAACCATAAAATGGTTACTAAGTGATCTATAGTCTAATCTGGGTGGGGTGAGTCCGAAGCTATGCAAACCGCTCTTTGTATTGCATGCTATTCTTCACAGCAAAGCAGAAACTATTAATTTCATCAGAAGCTGTGCTAAGTCAGCCAGAGGAGCCCACATGGGCATACTAACTTAGTACGTAAGAGTATAAAATCCTTAAGCGTTTGATTTTGCAATGTTAAATCATGGCAGTTAGGTAACTTAAATAGGGAAGGATGCAGGGGATGATCAGTTTTCAGAGTGTGTGCAAAAGACATGAACAGAGAATGTTCAATACCTCAACCTTCTGCCGGGTATATGAGCCAAAGCAGTCTCTGAAGAGGCAAGCATATCAAGCGAAGAACAAGAGTAGATATGTCTGGCTTGCACTACAATATCACAGTTTTAGGTTCAGGCCGTGGAAGTGAGCGGCTGCTGTGCTTATGTTACACAGCAAAAATAATCAGCTGTGTATAGGATCTTTTCTGTCTGACTACAAGATAGTGCGATGCATAGGGTGCGCTATGCTTAGACATAAGATTGCTAGATGATTTGAAAATGGATTTAGTTTATATTGTCGCTTTCTGCCCCCCCCCCCTTCTTTTTAGTTCCTTATCCCCACTCTTCCTCATCTTCTGTTCTTCTGCTGCTGCTGCTGCTGCTTCTTCATCTTCTGCTTCTTCTGCTTCTTCTTCTTATTCTTCTTCTTCTTCTTCTTCTTCTTCTTCTTCTTCTTCTTCTTCTTCTTCTTCTTCTTCTTCTTCTTCTTCTTCTTCTTCTTCTTCTTCTTCTTCTTCTTCTTCTTCTTCTTCTTCTTCTTCTTTTTCTTTTTTTTCTTCCTCTTCTTCTTATTTTTCTTCTCTACATTTTTATCTTCCCCATTTCTTACTTTTACTTTCTGTTCCTTTTTATGTTATGAATCTTAAATTTAAATCATTGTTACATTGCAATCCAATGCAAAAGTCTTATATCATATTTCATTGTGTCCTGTCGGTTTTATTTCCCTGCAGTGTGATTGAGTCCGTTATTATTAGGGCTGTACCGAATATTCGCTTCGTATTCGCGTCGGGGCCGAATAGTGGACCGAATGACTATTCCGTATTCGGCCGAATAGTTGCGGTCGGGCCGAATACGAATAGTGGTTACCTTACACTCATTTCTGCATACACTGCTATGGACTGAAATAACTCTCATTAACACAATAGTTGCTGTTGTCTAAGTTTGTAGTAGCGGGAAAACGTCACCCGGTTGCGAGGTACAGTAGCTGGCAAGGTCTTGCCTGCTGACTCGACCAAGGCATTACAGCAAAGGTTCTCGAACTGGGTGCGTATGCCAGGGGAGCCGGGCCGAAAATCAAGAAAAGTCGGCTATAAATTGTAACATTATTAAAGGAGACATAAAGATACCTGAGATTCTTTCCTCGCCACTGTTGAAAAAAGCACAGGCGATAGGCAATAACTGCATTTTATAAAATAAAGAACATTGAAGGTTAGAAAAATAATTCTTGCTTGCTACTATTTTTCTCCTATTTTCCATATTTTTTTTTACCTATGGTTGTAAGTCCTGGACAATCGGTAGGCAGGCCAAACAATTTCTCTAGGCTTCAGAGATGTAGTTTTACAGAACAATGCTTAAAATACCTTCAACAGACCCCGAAGACAACTAATCACAGACATCAGAAGGAGACAGTCATCATTTTTCGGCCATGTTATGAGAAGAGGGAAAATGGAACATGTGGTGACCACTAGAAAGATCTGTGGAAGGAGGGATAGAGGAAGACAACGAGAGAACATTCTTAACAGTTTTGTTGCATGGCATGGAGGTGTGTGAGCACACGAACTAATACCTACTGCAGCAGATCGAAGATTGTGGCGAGGCATAATCACAAACGTCAGTCGGCAAGGCACCTGATGATGATGATGATGATACACTATTCGTGTTCGTATTCGGCCGAATAGGTGGTCCCATTATTCGTATTCGGCCGAATAGTGAAAATCACTATTCGGTACAGCCCTAGTTATTATAATAATCTGATTTTGATTTCAGTACATTTACAAACTACTTGGGTTCTTCATCAAGTTATGGCTTACTACAGAATGTGACTGTATTCTGATAAAATTACTGGCGCATCCTTTACAGGATAATAAATAGCAATGGAGACTTTGGCAGAAATTAAAAGGAGATGGCCATAGCAATGCAAATATAAAATAGCCTTAACAGACTTCCGTTAATCACCAGCAACTAGATCAAAATAGGAATTTTGATAGCATGCATCTTTCCTGTAGCAACATACGGATGCGAATCGTTTACTATTTCCAAGTCCTAAATAAAAATATAAAATAGGGGCTTTTGAGCTGAAATGTTATAGAAAGATTATCAAAAAAAAAATATTTTGGACAAAGAAGAGGAGAAAAACTGCCATCTTGGAAGATCTGAACATCAAGGAAGATTGGCAATTAAACAGCATCCTGTCTCGGAATGCTGAAATATTTTGGTCATATCAAGCACCGCGATGGACTAGAAAAAAATTCTAGCAAAAGGCATGGTACCAGGAAGGAGAGGCAGGGGCCGTCCGACATGAAGATGGGCGCAGGATAGAAGTGACTCCTTGAGTATGAAAGTACATGAGGCGGGAGAACTGGCGAGACACCGAGTTTCTTTTAGGCAGACCGTGATGAGAGCGACGTTCTGCAAAGGAACTGCTGCATGATGATGATGATACTTTACACGACGTTTCAAAACCAAACCAAACATTTGTGTTTTTTTAACTGAATTGGTTTTTCTAGGTACATTTACGCTCAGTAGTTTGCTATTGCCACTGAACAGTCAGCTCTCAACACCACTGTCGAAACCAATGCAAGGCGGTCTGCTGACGTATCCCCTGCAGGTAGAATCGAATCAGGCACGCTGGTATAACGAAGCGCGTTCGCAACGCCTGAGCCACAGATGCCTACGTTCTAAAACGTACTTTATTTATGTAAAAAAAAAAAAAAAGAAAGTAAAGGACACTTTCCACGCCATTAGGCGTAACAGGGCATATAGGGCTAGATCTACATTTTTAAAGACCAATCGGCACAAGATGGATGATGTGGTCAGCATCCCTCCGGCCGCCTTTACTTCCTCGGACTGCACCCGGTACCCACTCATGGCTGGGGGGACCTGGGAACCACAGTCATTTTTGAAAAAAAGTCCGGTTTCTCCAGGGAGCAAACCCTCGACCTTCTGATCCGCGGCGAGCGTCTAGCCGCTCGGCCACAGCGACACCCACTTTATTTAAGTGCGTTACATTTTTTAAAATTGTCTTATAGTAATAATAAAAAGTGCCTAAATATTTGGTGCTAGGAAAAAAAGTCACGTTCAACCAGCTTTCCCAAAGGGGAAAATGTAGGTGATAATTGGGTCTAGGTTATTTGCGTCACGTTAAATGGCTAATCATTTCACGACACTACGATCCCTGGAAGGACTCCTGCCGTGTTGATGCAACCAAAGGAGACAGACCCAAACAGTGTCCTAACTGGCGACGTAGTCGTCTACCAACGAGCCGATGGAAGACCCTGTCGCTGATGTGAGCTTAAGTATTTAATTAGGTCATTCAGCATAAACAAAAACAAAATGTATATTATAATTAGGGCCCCTAGAGAAGGCTTAGCTCCCTTGATGTACTCCCCCGACACCCCAACCACCCACACACACAAAAAACTTAAAACATATGTCGTAGTAGGGTCCCCTGTGAGTGACATCTTTATGGCAGCGTCCGTAATGAACATTTAAACATTTCAGTGTGGATAATCTCACAGATTTATTCATAAATGTCTTTCTACTATAAAAATTTGTATTGTTCGTTGACGGAATTAAAAAGTTTGTTTTCCTGTTCATAAATAACGCTTTCAGGATGGATATCGTGAACACCAAATTTAAAGGAAAAATAATTTAAAATCAGAGTACAGTTGTGTGTTTAAATATTATTAATAATTACCAAGCGAATACGACAGCATAGAATACTGTAAAAGCATATATTATTGAATGTTACATTTTGTTTCAGTGCATAAAGTGTAATACGCATAATAAATTGAAGGATCTTCTTCTTGTTTTTCTTTAGCGTTCCGATCCCTTGAGATTCGTTGCTGCAGATATCACCCGGAAAACTCATCTGTCTGGTTGGCCTTCTCCTTCCAGTTAGTGACACTAAGTGTTTGAAGGTCTGTCTGGACATTATCTTTCCATTGTCTTCTTGGTCTGCCTTGTGGTCTACGACCATTCAGCTTCCTTGTGTGAACAAGTTTTACCTTTTTGTCGTTTGACATTCTCTCAATTTGCCCAACCCATTTCGGTTTATTATATTTTATGATACTATATATTTAAATATTGGGGGTTGGAGCTGCATGGTCTAGAGGCATGGTGTCCGCCTCGAGTGCTGGAGGTCCTGGGTTCAGGCCCCTGTGAGGGCTGGGATTTTTCCACTTAGAGTTTTAGTAATTTTCTCTGGCCTCTGAGTAGTAAGATCAGACGCCCGAGAGTATCGTTGCGCATTTCATAGAAATATTCACTGGAAGTTGGAAATCGAAAAAAGTAGCTAAACGGTGCTGCCAGAGCAAAATTTGCAGTTAACAATCTACCCAAAGTATTTCATGATCCTAACCTGTGCTACGGAGTTCGTGCACTGCGCTAAGAATCTTCACACTCAGGCTGGAGTCAGGAGTAGAAAGAAGCACTTATGGATTACCCCTTATGCCATGATGTTGATCCGACGTCTAAACCTAGATATGTGTATGTATGTATGTATGTATGTATGTATGTATGTATGTATGTATGTATGTATGTATGTATGTATGTATGTATGTATGTATGTATGTATGTATGTATGTATGTATGTATGTATGTATGTATGTATGTATGTATGTATGTATGTATGTATGTATGTATGTATGTATGTATGTATGTATGTATGTATGTATGTATGTATGTATGTATGTATGTATGTATGTATGTATGTATGTATGTATGTATGTATGTATGTATGTATGTATGTATGTATGTATGCATGTATGTATGTATGTATGTATGCATGTATGCATGTATGCATGTATGCATGTATGCATGTATGCATGTATGCATGTATGCATGTATGCATGTATGCATGTATGCATGTATGCATGTATGCATGTATGTATGTATGCATGTATGCATGTATGTATGTATGCATGTATGCATGTATGCATGTATGCATGTATGCATGTATGCATGTATGCATGTATGCATGTATGCATGTATGCATGTATGCATGTATGCATGTATGCATGTATGCATGTATGCATGTATGCATGTATGCATGTATGCATGTATGCATGTATGCATGTATGCATGTATGCATGTATGCATGTATGCATGTATGCATGTATGCATGTATGCATGTATGCATGTATGCATGTATGCATGTATGCATGTATGCATGTATGCATGTATGCATGTATGCATGTATGCATGTATGCATGTATGCATGTATGCATGTATGCATGTATGCATGTATGCATGTATGCATGTATGCATGTATGCATGTATGCATGTATGCATGTATGCATGTATGCATGTATGCATGTATGCATGTATGCATGTATGCATGTATGCATGTATGCATGTATGCATGTATGCATGTATGCATGTATGCATGTATGCATGTATGCATGTATGCATGTATGCATGTATGCATGTATGCATGTATGCATGTATGCATGTATGCATGTATGCATGTATGCATGTATGCATGTATGCATGTATGCATGTATGCATGTATGCATGTATGCATGTATGCATGTATGCATGTATGCATGTATGCATGTATGCATGTATGCATGTATGCATGTATGCATGTATGCATGTAT
>CAJHNH020003331.1:17500-32500 GCA_905116865.2 Candidula unifasciata | reverse complement strand
ATTCCTGGAGTAGAGGAAAGAAGTAGGCCAGTAGTAGATTATTGTTACTTTTACCCTTGACTGTCTCACAGGGAGGCTGTTTTAAATACCGCCAAATTTTGTCTGCATATATTTATATTCAATGTTGTAAACACTGTTACACACAGTAGACAACCGGTTTTAAATGAAAACTATGAGGCGTGTTGTTAAGAAGCCTACATTAACACGCTCTTGAACTATTATACTAGTGTATTACAAAACGCATTCTAGCGAACAATACATTCCCTCAAAGCTCAGCGCGCAAATAGAGTTACACACATGTAACTATATACAGAGTGAAAGAAGGCGGCAAAAAGAGATAGACAAAAGAGATGTGGAGAAAAGAAAGAAGGAAAGAGAGGGAAGAGATAAATTTCTCACATACTTTTAAATCTCAAAACACGAAGTTTCAGTATCCCGTCGTGCGTGCGTACTATTATTCATTTTAGACAAGGCTTGATAAACATGTATACAATTTAAGGAGGCACTTCTAGGAGGGAATCTTTAAAAAATGTGATTTTTGAATTTCGAAACAAATTTGGTATCAAATTAAAGATTAATCAATATCCTACACGTTTCTGTATATATTTTAAAAATCGGATAAGTAGTCTCCGAGTTATGATGGCTCAAAGATGGTCAGGTCTTTCTGGTCTTGGAAGAAAAAAAAAATCAGAAATTCGTGTTTTCACACATACACATACATTTAGCGACAATGCGAGCTTTTCTAACAATTTTCTTACAATGAACGATCCTTGTACGGAACAATCAAAATGGCTGCCCCCGTAGAAGCGTGTTTACATTTTGTTTGTTCTGAAATCATTTCTACAAGTAATATTTAATTAATGTCAAGTGATAAAAAGTATTGTAAAATTCAAGAAAGCGAAAGTTTCACTGGAATAGATTTATGAGTGCTACAAAGAGATGCAGAGAATTAGTTTTAAATCATACTATTGAGAACGACAAAAATGTAAACATTGACATTCCTACACGTAATTTGTGGATATGTTAATTGTAATGTAGTAGTAATAATAGTGGAACCAGTACCAAAGTTGCCACATTCACAGTGCCACGCCCACTCACAGTCGGTCATCGATAAAAATCAAGGACCTGTATGGCATTGATGATGATCCAGATACAGATTTAGAAGAATGTGATGAGGCAAACACTTATCCTAAATGTGACAGTGAAGACTACAGGATTGTTGACCTGGGAATTCTATGTCACCAGATTTCATCACAGCTGGTTTGTGCATTTTGTTACAACCAAGTCAGACTTACTGAGAATGAAAGACAAGGACTTGGTAGTCAATTTGAATTTGTATGCAGCAACCACAATTGTAAAAGACAGACCATTTTTCATTCCAACTGTCAAATAAGTGTCAACTACAGCAGCAGCTTACAGGTACACTCAGTCAACAAGCAAGCTGTTGCTAGGAAGTGACTGTTCGGACTTGCAAACATTTCGTGCTAAGAACATGATTCAAGTTTTTGAATTTCGTGTATTAACAGCCCAAGTTCAACGTGTAGAAGATATAACATTTAAAAAAATACAATTAAAACTGAAGTAATGCAGGTCAGTAGAATTCTTAGTCCACTGCATATCAGGTTGAACCGCTATTAAGATATCCACACTTTGTCTGAGCGCCAAGAAATAAATGATAGACAGCTTATCCATAACAACACTGAGCTGCCAGTGCCAGTCTTAGACATTATCATTTGCTAACCTACGTTAAATTAACCCCTGTGAGATGGGATGCCTCGCCAGCTTAACCATCCGAAACAAAATTAGACGTGATATTATCAAACAGACTCTAGGGACAACCCCAAGAAGCAAATTCACAGAGAAACAGAAGATCAAATGGTTTGGTCAACTAATAAGAAAACAGCCAGACCAACTACCAACGCAGGCGCTTTGCATGAAAAGATCTGAAATGAAAGCAAGTGGTCACCCTAGAATAAGATGCCTTGATAACATTACAGATTTTCTGCATCAACACAGAATGACAATAGTCTTTTTTTTTTTTTTTCTGTCAGGAAATGGATCGCAAAATGTTCCTCTTCACTATGCCTAACGGTAAAAGTGGAAATTGGTGATGATGAAAGAATACAAGTATGTTTCCAAACTCACAGAAATTATATTATTTAGTTCTCTAAAAGGTTCTATTTAAAAAAAAAGACTGCATTAAAAATATATTTAAAGCTGATTTCATTTGTAGGGATAAATAAAATAAAAAAGAATAAAAAATAATAATTTGTTTTGGCATCTGCAGACCAAAGAAATCTGTTGTGATATCTGTATGCTGAAGAAGATCTGCAGACTCTGAAGCCCTAAGCTGCAGCTTATCTAGCTAATGCCCAAATCTATCACTGCAAATGCATTGTGATGGGATCGGTCTTTAAAAAAACTTCGGCTAGTAAACTGTTAGAACAACACAGTTCAAGATACTGTTTATTCGAAAGACTGCTGTGACATGAGAGTACTAGGAACAAGAGAGAAAATGTGAGACTATCTTTGTAATAATGTTGCCAAAGCTCAATAGCAGACTTATCAAGATAATGGGCTGCTTGGATTCCTTAGTAAGGTCATTCTTCTTCTTCAGCTTTCCGAGCCCTTCAGGTTTATTGCTGCAGATATCATCGGCCTCCATGTATCTCTCTGGTTGGCCTTCTCTTTCAAGTTGGTGACATCACGTGTTTGCAGGTCTGTCTAGAAATTATCTCTCCATCGTCTTCGTGGTCTACGATCATTCATCTTCCTCGTGTGTACAGTTTTTACTTCTCTGTCATCTGACATTCTTTCAATATGCCCCAGCCATTTCAGTCTATTAGCTTTCATGATACCAGTGATCAGCGGTGATTTTAACAGATTATGAATATCGTTGTTCGCTTCTCACTCTCCATTCGCCGCTGTTTGCATCTTTAGTGGGTCCAATGATTCGTCATAAGACTGTTTTCGAAAACCTGTAATAAGGCTTCATCTCTTTAAGTTGTGCTCCAAGTTTCAGAGCCATATAAAATGACTGGTATTATCAACGTTTTATATATTTTGATCTTCGTGTTGCGAGACAGTCAGACTTTAGAATATGTTGAAGGATCTTTGTAAGGTCATGCAAGAAGAAAATATGTACAAATTCTCATCTTCATAATCACATGCATCGTTTTCATGGAGGGACAAAATCAGGAAGGGAATACAAGCAAAAAGGGGCAGACAGGTTGACAGCTGAATGTTTGAGAAGAAACACACAAACGTATTATTTCAACACTGGTCCTAAAATTTGACGAGCTTGTGGAAGAGTGCAAACCGCTAGTCATACATTTGCTTGGGCTGTGATCCCATGCATTCTTAGAGCACAGTGTAGCACCATCATCTGGAAATAGGGAAAAGTGTCGCCAAGAGAAACAAGAGAAACCTTGGGAGTTGGGGCCGGGCTCAGACTCCTTATAATTCTATAAGGGAGGGGTGGGGGGGGGGGGGGGGGGGGGCTCAGTAAACTTCAGTCTTGTATAAGTACCAACAAAATGTTTTTTTAATTATGTGCCTAATAGCAAACAAACATATATAAAATGTTTTCATTTGCTTTTTTTTTTTTTTTTTAGTATCCAGAAGCCATGAGTTGTTAATCCTTAGGCACAGTATTATGGATACTTCGGCCTTGATAAATACCGTACATCTGGGAGAAATATGGCTTTTCTGCCTACCCCTTGGGCGTGAACCCGGACCACAAGAAGTTCGTCAACCGGTCACTTCGCAATCTGATTTAGCCAACTACGCTAGCGAGCCGGGTTTTCCTTTGCATATCATGCAGAGACCACAACACAAATGACGAAGCATCGCTGTAAAATTACCTAGCACACTGGCAACCACGAACCACTTACTTTTAACTACAGTGAAAGACGAAAACTGCAATGCTACTGATCTAGTTAGATCTAACGGTCTCCTACAAACAATACTCCAGCTCAGTAGAGGGAAAGAGGTGAAGAAGCAGACCAAGTAACAGTAAGAAGGATGAAGGGATGGGGTGGGTGAGGGGAGCTGATAAGACAGTCAACAGTAACCGGTGACCCAACGACACGCTGTTCTATAGGGCAATGAGGATCATTCAATGTACACATAAGTGTGTAAAAAGATAACTATCCAAGATTGGAAAATGGGTTTGGGGGGGGGGGGCGAATTAGACCCCTTCAAAAATCTCTAGATGAAGAGGGAGAGTTCAGTTCCTAAAAATTATTGCCGGTGGGTTCTCAAGGGGCATGAGCCATCAAGTCCTAGTGATCCTGGTGCCAACACACTAAGTGTAACACAATACCTAAAAATGAGTATGTTCGGAAAAAGGGGAGTGAGGAACTCGGGCATCGAGTCATAGCTGTAATTAGTTTGTAATTATTGATGCAGATTATTGATAACTCAGAGGAGACGATGCTACAATTAAAAACAAATGTAACCACATTCGTACGGTTAACGCTGTCAAAAGAAAGAGGTGAAATTATTACTCTTTTTCTTGAACGTTAACAAATAAAAACAATTTCCATTAGCATGAAAAACTAAAAGGGAAAAAAGTGTATTCAGTAATAAATTAATTGAAACTTTTGAGAGATGTGAATATCTTAGCTCTATGATTAAACAACAAAGACGGTGAATGCATTATAACGATTTTAACACGAACGTTCGAATGTGATATTAAGTTATCTTCAATGTTAAAAAATAGTGAATTTTAGTGGAATACATCCATGGGAAATATAGACATTGTTATCTCGTAGAGGTGGGTTTTTTAATTTATAATAAGGTCATATTTAAATAGTTTCCGATTGTAAGTTTCGTGTTAAAACAGTAATGGATCGAATCTTTCAGGTTGTAAGAAGGCATTTCTGTCAACATAGAATGGCAGGTTGCGAATGGTAGCTGTAGGATATATTATAATTCTAAACTGGGTGTTGATCACTGGCAAACGTTATCAATGGAAAACGACAGAGATGGTTTAGACATGTGTCCAGAATGCCTCGTGACACTATCAAGGACAGCTCTTAGATGGACGGCAGATGGAGAATTTAGACATGCAGAGAAACCCGTCGGTACCCCCGGCTTGTAAGTCAAGACATTGTATCCATCTGCCCATAGGAACAATCACTTGATGTACCATTTGATGGCTGTTGAAAATGAGAATAAGCCCGCTGTATAGTTACGCACACTGTTACAAGTACTATTTTTTTAAGTCCTCATGCAACGATAGTAATTAAAGTAACCTCTCATTCAGAAAAAAGTTGAGAATACACCCAACTGTTACTCAAAGCATTAAACTGGTTACCGTCTGCCTTATATTCAGTGGATGGTTGTTTCCCCAAAATTATTCTAAGCAAATGAAATAAGCAGGACGAAAGGAGGTTATTATGGGAGCGAATGCTATGATTTATAATGAATTAGGAACAAAGTGCATCGAGCTCATTTTTGAAAGAAAACAGCCATACCCAATAGGGAATCCAGAAATGGCAAATTTAATCAACACAATATCATTTGACGGCTTGGAAAGGGATTGAAATCAGACGTGATAAACAGTACTAGAAATTGGTTGTCGAGTCTTGTATTCGTCAGATCAAACTTTTAATAGAAGATATCTATTCAGATGAGCCACGACAAGTTGGAGGCGAGCAATTAACACAATGCAAGCCAGACAGATTCATCCTTCGGGCTTATTTACAAAGCTTACTCTGTGGTGGGACATAAAACTCCAAACTATTTTCAATTTTTTATGTCTGTGGAGTTTGGCTATATTCTAGCAACCAGGAGTACGGATTACTGGATTAATATGTTGCTGCCTGCAGTATGTGTAGGTTTTTATAATTTCGGTGGTTGAACTGTATTGCTAAAAAAAAAAAATAGCGACTTCTCGCTACGTCAGCAGAATTAGATGGTCTGCTGTCTTGAGTGGGCTGTAATGCTTATCGACATTATGTATCTCCAAACACAAGTTTCTGTCTCCTTCATGCCATGACAAAAAGTTGTCAAGTATCATCACCCTGTTGTCATCCTTTGTCACTCTATAATTAACCCCTTTAAGTTATCGCCACATGGTAAAATATTTTCTTTTTCCCACAGTGAGCGCCCCCCTCCCCCCTCCCCCGGCTGTGAATTCCGGCGGAAGGTCCCGGTAAATCGTCCGCTTGGACTTTTGGCTTTTACCTGGACCTGAGTTTTGCGTGTATAACCGTTTTACTGGCTTTTGCAGTTCCCTGCCTCACGGGCAGATGTACTCCGACTTCGAGGGAAGACGTCAGGCCTATTTCTAGGATGACTGTGGCCATTGTTTTGTGTGGGTCGAGATGTTACCTTATTTGTGTGGTGTCCTCTTTGTCCCTTTCTCCACAGGCGTTGCCCTCGGAGTACCCCCTTTAGGGCAGCCCTGTATGGAACGGTTGGCCATCAATGGAAGGCAGGGGCAGATCATGGGCATTCCCCGCCATCCAAGGAGGCTTCCATAAATGCAGAGCCGTCACATATCGCTCTGGTTCTGGGCTCACCCAAGGAATCGTCACTTCCTGCACATAACTGCTTAACCTCACAACCGTATTAGGCTTCCCGCTCGACACGGGCCGCGCCCTCCAGAGATCAGCGGGGAGCAGCTCGTGGGTTATGGACTTTTGTGACCACACAAATAGGTACAATCTTTTTCGTCGCACGATTGTCATCTTTAGCATGCTGTTATCACGACAGAAAGGAGAATCCTGGGTCAGGCATATCTTTATCTGTTTGGTCCCAACACTCGAGCGAGTGGGGTCTCAGGATGTGGACATTTGGACTTTTTCCTAGTCAGTACGATTTGTGATGGTCGCACTTTGAGCTTGCTCGTGTGCTGAAGGATTTATTATTTTGCAAACATTTGGGCTTAATCAGACTATTGATAGTTGCTGTCTTGGTGTACCTCAGCGCGATGGTTGACAGAGGATGTACAAGGGTAGAATCTTGCTGCTAGACGCCACCCACAGGAGATGTCACTCGTCTGTGCTGCGGGTAAATCTCTAGGTCAAGGGTTGAGTCTCAGCAACGCATTCTCTTCACCCCGCAAACTTCTAACCGAAGGTTGTCATTTTGTTTGTACGTTTGGCAAGCACTTTACTCATGTTCCTGATGAGTTCTGATAAGCTTTTTCACCCATGAATTGGGGGCGGGCTGATGAGAGCCACAAGGACACTACACCTCTGGGGGCCGCCAACTCCGAGATCCCCAGCTCTGATCCCCAGAGATGACAGCTCTGTTAATGCTCATTTGAGACATTATCCGTGGCGCACGACGAGGACGTGCTGCAGGAGTCTTGCGTGAGGTTCCGTAGAACCAGAACAGTGCAGGACTGGCGCCCGTGTGACATACGGAGTAACTCCTTATACACATCACGTTGGACTTAACTTTACCTCACGCCTGTGACAGAAATCATCTCGCCACTCCCTGCTTCTGAATTGTATGATAGTATATAATGATTACCAGCTTGGTAATCATCATCATCATGTACCTTGCCAGTTGACGTAGGCACTCATGCATCTTCACAGATCCCGATCCCTGGTTGCCTGGAACAGCTCTCTTGGTGATATTCCTCCATGCCATAGTTTAAGCACATCCAGCATCATCTGTCTTGATCTGCTTCTACCCCTCTTTCTACTGATCTTTCCAGTTGTCATGATGTTTTCCAATACTTTCACTTCTCATTATGTGGCCAAAGAACAGTGTATGCCTCTTTCTTATTGTTGTATATAGAGATCCTCTTTCAGTATCTTGTTTCAAGCAATCGTTGTTAGTTATTCTCGCCGTCCAAAGTAGTCGTAACATTCGTCTCAGAAACCATATCTCTGTTGCTTTCAAATTCTTCCAAATTTGTTCACTGACATTCCAAGATTCGCTGCTTTACAGCAGAACAGGTTCTATGTAACATTTTCGCTCTCTCTTTCTGACATTAAATGAGAGTGACTTATTCTATAATATATTTTTCATTTTCTATAATGCTGTCTTCGCTTTTAATCTCTGTCACTCATTTTCCATCTAACTATACGACTATTCCCAGATATTTGAATTTAATGACTTTGGTCATTAATGACTTTTAGTTTAGTTATCACACTGTGGTATCATCTTCTTCTTTGATATTGCCTTTACTTTCTTTTTCCTAATATGTAAGGAAAGTCCGTTCTTAGCACTCTACGTTATGCTGATGACACAGTCTTGATAGCAACACGTCTGAAAGAACTACAGGAAATGAAAGATACTGTGTTGGTGGAAAGTGGAAGAATGGGTCTCAGTTTGAATAATGGGAAGACAGAAGTAATGATGGTATCAAAGAAATGAATTATTCCTAAATGTATAATAAAAGTCAATGGTGTTTTTTGGGGGGACAAGTACAGAAATTTAAGTATCTGGGCACATGGATAACATCAGATGGAACATTTCTTACTCAGGCGAGGAACAGAATAGGACGCAAAAACTGCATTTACATCTAACTTCTAAATCTACAGACGACTACACTATCTACAAAAACTAACTTATAGATAAGAAGCCCAGTTTTGGGTGGTCTATTTTTGCAAGCGTTCATTATGAGGTGATATTAAACTGTTCCTTTAGTACTGGGTCCACATTATACTGTCACATGTATAACCACTGGTAACAGAACACATCACCGTCATGTGCAGTAGTCATAAGCCTGGCCAGTCAGTTCAGATTAATGTTTTCTGCGCTCTTGCTGTTCAAGCTCAGTCATTAACTACATTTGCTTTTACCAGTATCAATTACTACATGATACACATTTTTCGTTTGCTATCAGGGTAGCGCTGACTAAATTTGGTAAGCAATTTTTTTTTTTTTTTTAACCAACGAAAATCATTGCCCAATTTTATATACAATTAAAGCTGATTCTGGTCCACGACCTTAAGCGTATTGGGCATATAGTGCTAGACGTATGTTGTATAGACCGGTCATCACTCAGCGGGTGTTGCAATCAAAATCATGTCGGTCGCCTTTATCTCTCAGGACTTTAACTGGTGCATACTCTAGACCTTAAGCGTATTGGGCATATAGTGCTAGACGTATGTTGTATAGACCGGTCATCACTCAGCGGGTGTTGTAATCAAAATCATGTCGGTCGCCTTTATCTCTCAGGACTTTAACTGGTGCCTGTTTAAGCCAGAGCCAACCAGGGAGCCAAGGCAAATATAAAATTTGCTTTAGGCATCATATTCTGTTGTCTGTATGGAGATGAGTTAGCTCAATGGCTAGGAAATGTTATCCTCAACAAGATTGTTCTTTTTATTATTTATTTATTTGTTTATTCATTAATTGTGATTGTTTAATTAAAGTGACCCGTGCTAGCATGACAACATTGTCTAAAATGTGTACCAGAAACTATGAGGAGTAAATGTGGTCGGCCTAACTTGTACCACTTGACTTATTTAATGCTGATAGATCTATCAGTTGTGTGACCATCAACATGCAGCAAAATACGCATCAAGTCACGGACATAAATCATTAACCTGTTCTCACTGTTTTGCCACTGTATAATGTAAAATGTCAGAGCTACATAACAGCAACATAAATTAACAAATAATTGTGACAGTAAATTTAGAATCCCTGAACAGGGAAATTAGGAAGAGTAATTTGTAGAAAAAAATGTAGTTAGTTGACAACTAAAGTAAGTAAGTACAGGACTTTTTCACGGCTGTGGCGCTTTTTTTTTTTTTTTTTTTGATGCTGACTCACATTTTGATAGGCTGATCAGAACCTGGTAGGTGATATGATGAACATCACACTGGACTCCCCTTGGTGGGTGATATGATGAACATCACACTGGACTCCCCTTGGTGGGTGATATGATGAATATTACACCAGACTCCTCTCGGTGGATGATATGATGAACATCTCAGGGGACTCCCCTCAGTGGGTGATATGATGAATATTGCACCAGACTCCTCTCGGTAGATGATATGATGAACATCTCAGGGGACTCTCCTCAGTGGGTGATATGATTAATATCACACCAGACTACCCTCAGTGGGTGATTTGATGTATATTTCATCGGACTACCTTTAGTGGGTGATATGATAGACACATCTCATCGCACTACCCTCGGTGGGTGATATGTTGAACATCTCACCGGATTCCATTCGGTGGGTGACATGATGAACATCTCACAGGACTCCCCTCGGTAGGTGATATGAAGAACATCTCAGCGAACTACCCTCGGTAGATGATATGATGAACATCTCACCGGACACCCATCGGTGTGTGATATGGTGAACATCCATCCGGAGTCCGCTCGGTGGGTGTTATGATGAACATCACACCTGACTTCCCTCAATGGGTGATATGATGAACATCTCAACGCACCCCTCCTCCCTCGGTTGGTGATATGATGAACATCACACCGGACTCCCCTCGGTAGGTGATATGATGAACATCACACCGGACTCCCCTCGGGAGTGATATGATGAACATCACACCGGACTCCCCTCGCTGGGTGATATGATTGACATTTCACCGGTCTCCCCTAGGTGGGTGATATGATGAACATCTCAGAGGACTCCCCTCTTTGGATGATATGGTGAACATCACACCGGACTCCCCTCGGTGGGTGATATGATGAACATCACACCGGACTCCTTTACTTATAGGACATTCAGTGATACCAGTTTGTTGGCTCATTCGAACTTGTCGCTAAATGCAGATGTAAAACTTCCGCTAAATTTGGATTCTAAGGCCGTTAGTCGAGTGTCTAGCAACTGCTCTGTCACAGCTTTCCGTGAAACAAGACTGCCCTCAAATATCATACCGCTTATAACGTTAACATTTAGATACGTTGAAAAAGAGCAAAAGTCAAAAACTAGGAGCGATTGAAAATGTGTTTAGTCGAAATTACCACCTACCCTTTTTTGCACGGAACAGCACAAAAATTTCTACCTCGAAGTTCTTTCTTGGCGCAACGCTAGCGGCGTGACTGAGAGATCGGGCGGACACAATAAAAAGGTGTCCTTGATTTTCTTTTTAAAATGTAACGTTTCACATTAGTCTCAAAATTAGTTTTCATAAAGTCGCGCTCTCTCTTCCCTCCCTACCTCTCTTTCTCCCTGTTTCACTCTCTCATTCTCTCTCGCTCTCTCTCTCTCTGTCTCTCTCTCTGTCTCTCTCTCTCTCTCTCTCTCTCTCTCTCTCTCTCTCTCTCTCTCTTTCACTCACTGTCTTTCTATTCGTCTCTGTTTCTCTGGCGCTATTACGTTGTCTCTGACTTTCTGTTTCTATTTATTTATCTCCCTCTTTCTCATAATCTTTCTTGTAATCGTCCTTTATCTTTCTCCCTTCCCTATCTCTCTCTCTCTCTCTCTCTCTCTCTCTCTCTCTCTCTCTCTCTCTCTCTCTCTCTCTCTCTCTCGCTTTCTGCAAAAATCCCAGCAAGTCTTTATAGATCAAATAGAAAACAGTCAACCGAGATTATAAGGAAAGGGAAAATGCTGGAAGAATTAGCAATGGATCGGAATTCATGGCATTAGTTTGACTTATTCCGGAGATAAATGCGAAAGAAAAATAAGTAGAAGGAGAAGGAGGAGGAGGAAAAGAAGAAAAAGAAGAAGACGAAGAAGAAGAAGAAGAAGAAGAAGAAGAAGAAGAAGAAGAAGAAGAAGAAGAAGAAGAAGAAGAAGAAGAAGAAGAAGAAGAAGAAGAAGAGACTGAGGAACGGCGGAGAAGATGAACAGGATAAATGCGATAAGGATAAAGATGTCAGTGGTGATAATGAACTAGAGTATTTTGATGATGATGGCGCTGGTAGTGATAATGATTATGATGATGATGACGATAATGAAGATGATAATGATTATGATACGGAAGGAGGGATACAGAGAAAAGGGTTAATAGAGGAAGACTGAGAGCAGGGAGAAAAGAATACATTTATTCATCATTCAAACACATCTTAGCAAATCGGCAGGACATGATGTTAGTCGCCAGTTCAACAATCATTATCGAACTACTCTCTTCAATTACCATTGAACGATACAACGCCTACGCCAGCAAAACACTTACAAGTGACGACCACAGTGATGAGGATGATGGTGTTGATGACGACTATGATGATACTTTTCCGTAAATCAAATGACAAGATAAGATTTCAAATGTTGTGGTTTTTGATAGGGCAAACCTGCCTAGCATCCACACGATACAGAAGAATTATCAGCTGCGTTGGCTTGGTCATCTCGCTCGCATGCCAGACTATCGCCTCATAAAGAAAGTATTTTATGGGAAGCTCCAGCAAGGGAAGAGGTCCCAGTGAGGACAGAAAAAGCGCTATAAGAACATGCTAAAGGCTGCTCTCAATTCTTTTGGCATAAACACAGCGAAGTGGGAGGCTGCTGTACAAGACCGTTCTGGATGGCGTACATCACCTGGGCATGATGCATCGGCCTGCCAGGCAGCGGAGTTTGCACAGGCAGAGAAACGGAGGTCGACTTTGAAGAACCGTATTGCTTATCCTACACTTACTGCAGCTTCCATCTGTTGTCCGCACTGCTCAAGAACTTTCCGGGCTCATATTGGACTAATCAGCCACCAGAAGCTGCACAGATGCAATCTTCACACTTAAACAGTTAATAGAAAAGAACATTGAATACAATAAGAACTTATTTGTGGCCTTCGTAGACCAGGAGAAGGCATTTGACAGAGTCGACAGACAATTATTATGGAAAGTAATGGCAAGATATGGAGTAAGCGAACACCTCATCGAAGTGTGCAAAAGTTTATACAGGGATTGTAGAAGTGTAGTTAGAAAAAATCAGGGAACATCTCATCCATTCACAGTAACATGTGAAGTAAGACAGGGGTGTGTCGTATCACCACTGCTGTTTATCACCTACATCGACAGTATATGCAAGAATGCCAAGCCCATGAATGAAAATGTTATTAAGATCAACGAATTACTGTTTGCAGATGGCCAGGCCTTGATAGCAGATACAGCCATGAAATTGCAACAACATCTAACATCCATGAATGAAGAATGTAAAGCAAATTATATGAGAAACAACACTGAAAAGACAGAAGTAATGTCAATAGGAAAAAAGAAGACAGATCTAAACATAGCAATAGAGTGCAAACGCATTACACAGGCATCTGCGTTTAAATATCTGGGAACTACATTTACCGAAGATGGGAAATTGGATAAAGAAATCAACATTAGATGGAGTAAAGCAAACCAAGTATTGGGACAGCTAGCCCCCCTCTTACAGCATAAGACAATCCCAATCAGCACAAAGAGACATCTTATTCAAAGCATATTTATTCAAACTCTGTGCTTCCAGTGCCAGACATGGTCACTCACAACAAACCATAAAAGAAAATTAGTAAACATGGAAATGAGATGTCTGAGAAGGGCTGTAGGAGTGACCATAAGAGATAAGATCAGGAATGAGATCATAAGAGAAAAAGTCGGCACAGAACCAATTCTGGATTACATACAAAGACAGCAAGAGAAATGGTTTGCCCACTTAGAGAAAATGCCTTGTGACACCATACCAAACAAAGCATACATGGAAAGAGAAGAAGGTCGTAGAGCAAGAGGTAGACCAAGAACAAAATGGAAGGATAACAACAGAGAAGCTCTACAACAGCACGATGTGCCTATGGTCGAGGCGGCCAGAAGAGCTAGAAACAGAACCTTATATCTCCCTCGACACCCACAGCGGTAAAAGAGGAAGTGAAGAAGAAGAAAGAAGAAGAAGAAGAAGCCACCCTTGTACTCAAAATCATTGATCATTACTACTTTGGATGAAAGGTGTTCTTTATTATCCGTGATAGACGAACAACACTGCGTTATCTTATATATTAGGATAATGACACTATTACGTTATTTTATAATTGTTGCTGACACCTTTACATTATTTTTTTTTATGGTTTTGATACCATACTTTTATTTTTTTTAAATCTAGAATAAAAATATCTCTCTCACATTTATACACTATTTGCGAAAACCCTGTGTAAGATAATATTAACAGACAGTTTGAAATACTGCACTTTACAGTTGACCATTCCTTACTATTTCTGTATCTCGACTATGTTATTGGTCTCTCTCATCTTATCTCTTCCCTACCCCCACCTCTCTCTCTCTCTGTCTCTGTCTCTCATCCTTTCTCTCTCTCTCTCTCTCTCTCTCTCTCTCTCTCTCTCTCTCTCCTCTCTCTCTCTGTCTCTGTCTCTGAAAATTGTATTTCTTATTAATATCTACATCCAACGTGTCCCCGTGTAGTATGCTGTACCGGTAAACAAAGTTAAATAAATCATCAAAGAAGACACTGCCATGGAAGTGTGAACTGTTTAATCTTCAAACATTTTAGACCACGACATATGAAATAGATGACTAGTTCTCTTTCTTCTCAAAACTCATCCGAACATTCTCAAAAATGTTTCTGGTACCCAAATTCATGAAACTGGGTCGACCACAGAGTTAAACTGGTCAAAAAAATGCCTACCACTTCAAGAGACTGAGCTAGTGTCGTAGTCTCCAAAGCCATCGCACTAACAGTGGCATTTATAGGCGACATTGATACGTATTTTAAAAAAGCCCCTGTCTGTAGGTATGCCTGTCAGTACTACTGTGTACAACATGTTTACGAATGTATTCGGTTACGGTTTACTTTGCGATAATTCATCAACACCAAAGAAAGGTACTGTCGCATTAGTCTTGTGTGTTAGTCATGGTGCATGATACTACTTGAGATCATGGGCACCAAACATTGGGGCTTAGATCTCTTGACACCCCCCCCCCCTCCTTTCGTCAATTATCTATATCCAGAGAAGATGATAAGAGATGAAGCTGAACGCCCTAACTCGCCCACTATAAAACATGTAAAGGGACTTAGCAGAGGTCTATCTTAACCATATATAGAAGTTCAAATTTTCAAGTCTGTATTTAAACATTTCATATTATGTAAGTTATGGTATTGATATTTGTCTTTCGGCAAATCATTGTTATTAAGA
>CAJHNH020003331.1:0-12500 GCA_905116865.2 Candidula unifasciata | reverse complement strand
CTCTTTCCGGTGTTTACGTGGCTAGGCTACCTAAACTCTGGAATGAACCCTATTATTTACGCTTTGTCAATGAAAGACTTCCGTCGGGCCTTTAGTAAAATGATATTCTGTTGTCCACGTTATAGATACAGCCACGTTAAAAGACACCCCTTCAGCCAGGCTAACAGTCACTCCACCTCCAGTTTCACTGCTACATGCGGGGATCGCTGTGTGACATTACGGATTTGAGTTAGCATCGTGAAGTCGTCAAGCCATCTGCCCTGAGATTTCAAGGTTATAGGTTTGTGTTTTGAACTGCGTTTTTTTTTTTTTTTTTTCACACGAGTGCAATGTTTTTATAGATCTGTGGTGAATATTACTGCAAGCTTAGTACCGCTTTTTCTGCAGGCGAGCAGACATTGGAGGAATAGTGACAAAGCCATTCAGGATAAAACCCAATGTAATGAAGGCGTCCTTCTCACCCGCAAACTATACCCCTGTACGCAGGATTAAACAGGCAGTGCCCTCAGCTATGTACGAATATATTTGTATTATAATGTTAATCAAATATAAACATGCTATTATTTCATTTGTTTTTACACGGGTTTTCCATTTCTAGACTGATTTCAATGAGTTACGTTAAAATTCAGAAGCCTATGATATATATTTAAAAAAAAAAAACTTCACAGTTTTAGAAATAAAATACATATTTTCAACTATGTTAGAATTATAACTTGTACCAGCTAATGTTGGAAAACTACTAAGCTATAGTTGAATGCATTTAAAAAAAACGCCTGACGAAATTATTGAACATTAAATGGAAAAGAGAATTCAAGAATGATAAAGAAGTCAGAGGAGTGTCTATTCAAACGCTAACAGCAAGTTGTGAGAAAATTATTATTACAAACGAACACTTAGGCAAATTGGAGACTAAGAAGCGTGTTGGTGAGTGAGGGGGTCGGAGGCCACACAAAATGTTTTGACATGCGAAACAACGGAAGAGACCAAGCCGGCATGTCCAAGTGACTACACGACTATATTGATGAGAACTATCAGAGGTGCCTCACTAGATACTATTCAGAATTTTGACAGGACCGCATAGGTCAAAACAGAATTAACGAATCGAATGCTAGCTCTGGGTGTTGTATAAACGGCACATAAACATGTACCGCTGTGTTGTTTTTCTGCAACAACAACAAAAATCGTCACGTTCACTCAGCATCCGCTGAAAAGAGCCCTGAAAGCAGCATTCTTCTTCTTCTTCTTCTTCTTCGCGTTCACCAGCTGTAAACTCTGGGGGAAAGTTCTGATTGTTCATCCTCTTCTGGACTGCAATCCTGTTCCGAACCTGAGTGTTGCGTGTGCATTCGTTTTACAGATCTGACTCATTTGTATGCAGACTGTTGGTTCCTTGCCTCTCAGGCAGATACACTCCGACTTCGAAGGAAGCTCCCAATTAGTCGACTCTTACGACATGCTTTTGGATAGGCAGTGGGTCTATTCTTGTTTTGCCTATAATATGGTCCCGGAACCCACAAAGATCCAACTACGGTACAGACCGGCCACCCGGTCGCTGAGGTGGCACAACGGAATGATTGCATATATATCAATTATCTTAGATTAGATCGACCCGGGAGTCGTAATAGTCAACTATGACCCGAAACGGAATTACACTATTGCTAAAAAGTTTAGCACAATTTAACAGATGTCCTTTGACATAACAGTGTTCTGTTCTTTCAGAAAAAGTCCTTACTCTTTTGAATTCTAGTAGCGAGTTGTAACCAAATTGTAGAACGAACGAACGAATTTTAATTCCAACGGTTTACAAATTGGGCACGTAGGCCTGTCTTACATTCGACCCTTTCAGACACCCATCTTTCACACAGAAATTATGTTATACGTATAAAGCGTTTTATGTCCACATGTTTAAAATCATAGTATATATGTGAAGTAAAAATGTTGAAACATAGAAACATAGATAGCTAATGCATAACTTCATATAGACATCCAAAAACAGACGCAAAGCAGACACCACGGGACAGATACACAAGCAAACCATACATACAGACACATGCTCACACACATACACAAACACAGTAACACACACGTAGGCCCACACGCAGACACAACTTTTAACAGACACAAAACGCACAAATACACTACACACACACACACACACACATACAAACACACAAAACATACACAAGACCAAAGACACAATGTAAACAGGCATACGCACTCAAAGACGCAACACATATACATAGACACAACAGGTAGACACAGACACAATACATACAGGCATACACAACACAAACACATAAACCAAACATTCACAAACAAAATACACACAGACACAACAATACACGTACGCAACACACACCGCCACAAAATACACAGGCATACATACTCAAAGACATAATACATACACATAGTCGCAACGTGTAAACACAAAAACCATACAGACACAACACAAAGAAAACAGCCGCAGACACAATATACACAGATATATACAAACTTAGAGACATATTACTTACACGCAGACACAAAACCTATACTTATACCAGTACACACACACTCACACAGACACAACACTTACAGACAAAACACTCACAGACACAACTCTCAAACAGACACACCTCATACACACAGACACAACAATAAACAGGCATAACGCACGCGCGCACACAAACACATACACACACACACACAAGCACATACACACGCAGACACAACACTCCCGCGGACACAACACACAAACAGAGACACAGTATTTACAACATTTACATACAAAATATACGCACAGATACAAAACCCACACATACACAAGACTCAGATACACACACAACACTCACAGACACAACCTTCCTGCAGGCACAATTCACGAACAGAGACACAGTACACAAAACACACACAGACACAACACTCACCGATACAAAAATCACTCAGAGACAACATTCAATGACACAACATACAGACACAAACACGCCAGACTAGTTATCTACACTTTTGGCTAGCTGGAAAGAAATTGAAATGGTATGGCCAGGAATGCCATTGGGCACTTTGGCCAACGTTGCTCAAGCAGCAGCTGGTAATAATAACTGTCTGGTAGCTAACAGCAACCCATCTGAGCACTCACTTGGTGCAATTTTAGAAGCCAACTGTATTATATTCATGCCTGGATGTCTGTGTAAATATTGTAATGCAATGTTTATGAAGAGTTTTCTTTCTCTGATGTATGCATTCTTTTTTGGCAGTCTGTTTATACCTATTAAATAAACAATACAAACGTCAAGTAATGTTTACAGATTGTAAAAACAAATTTCTGCTTCCTAAAGAGTATAAAGAATTTGTATAGACAAAAAAGTAGTTCGTGAAAGAAATACAGATGGTGGATAAAAAGAAACACTCGGATGTCACAAAGACGAGGCACAACCAATACTATTTAGTCAATGCAGCCAGAGAACAACCTCATGACAGCGAGATCAAAATATATAAATGACCTTGGCTTTCATGTCGACCAAGCATAAAATGCGTATCAAGTAAAGGCTTGGGAAGTAAAGGCAGTTGGCGTGATGTTAACTTTATCTGAGTCTGTCTCCTTTGATCGCATCAACACTGCAGGAGTCCTTTTCATGTCACTTGGTGGCGTGCAATGCTAATAGTAGTTTCGTATGGCGCACATAACCTAGTGACAATAAGAATCTGAAGCTCCTCCTTCAAGGGATGCTGGTTGAACGTGAAGATTCTTTTTCTAGCAAAGCACCTACCTAATTACATACCTACCTACATACCTACATACCTACCTACCTACCTACCTACCTACCTACCTACCTACCTACATACATACCTACATACATACCTACCTACCTACATACATACCTACCTAACTACCTACATTCCTACTTACCTACCTACATTCATACCTACCTACCTACATACATTCCTACCTACCTACCTACATACCTACCTACATACCTACCTACATACCTACCTACAGAAGAGCTCTTGGAGAAAGCAAACAAAGACAAGATTAGGCAAGTCGAGGGCCCATGATGTGCCAAACGGATTAAAGTAATAAATGACTTAATGAGTTAACATTACAAGCTAGGCACCGCTTATATATATATATATATATATATATATATATATATATATATATATATATATATATATATATATATATATATATATATATATATATATATATATATATGACTGAGTGTGTGTATGTGTGTATATAGTAAATGTATGAATGTTCGCATGTGTGTGTGTGTGTGTTATGTATGTATTATGTGTGTATGTTTGTTTGTATGGAGTCTTAAGTATGTATCTCTATGTGTGTTATGTATATGTAAAAAAATTAGGTAAATATGTGTGTGTGTGTATATATGTGTATATATATATATATATATATATATATATATATATATATATATATATATATATATATATATATATATATATATACACGTGTTTGTGTATGTATGTTTGTATATATGTATGTATGTATGTATAAGGGCGGTTTGAAAGTAATGCGTCCAAGGACATACCTTTGTTAACAGCATCCGAAGACATATAACGCTGTGAAAAGATTGTTGAAGTGATTTTCAAGACATGAGTGGTCACGTGTGTGGAAATTGTCGCAGCCTTACAACAGTCTCCAAAATGGCGACATACTAGGACATTTGGTTGGAGAAAAGAATTGTTCCCTAATTCTTGATAGCCAAAGGTTGTGTACCCATCGATATTCACTGAACAATGAGAGCCCAATATGGTAACTCCTATGAGGGTGTCATGACTGTAATGAGGTGGGCATAGACTGTAAAAGGCAACAGTCAAGCGTTGACATACCTGCATTATCAAACTCGCAGCGGAAAACCGATCAAAGTCGTGATTTGCGTGGTCCCGAGGCATGGTGTCCGCCTCGAGTGCTAGAGGTTCCGGGTTCAATCCCCGTAAGGGCTAGGAATTTTTCACGTGGACTTGGACTTCTAGTAATTCTTCTTGGTCTTTGAGTGGTGAGATCGGACGCCCGCGTGCATTGTTGTGCACATAAAAAATCCCTTGGGCAGTTGGAAATCAAAAAGAGTAGCCTAACGGCACTGTTCTGGCTAAATTTTAGAGTTAAAATTCTACTCAAAGTCTTTTAGGATATTCGCGGGTGCTACAGAGCCTGTGCGCTGCGCTTAGCTTCTTCTGACTTAGACTTGAGTTAGAAGAATAATGGAGCAATGTGGGTTGCTACCTGTGTGTCATGATGTTGATCCGTTGTTCAAACCTTAAACATCAAGCTCGCGTCGATAAACTGATTCGTGACAATCAAGCAAAAAAGATGTCGCCACTATGACTGGGATTTTGATTTAAAGAGTACATCACCTTATTTATGTCGTGCTTGGGTATAGGAGAAGTTGTGCAATGTGGAGTTCCTTCGACGTCGACATGGGAAATGAAATAGTGCTGGAAAGTGGGTCAGAAACACTTAATGCATTGTAAACGGGAAGGCGATACTTTTATTTTTTTAACGGAATGCGACAACTTGTTCATCACTGGCATGTGTGTGTGTGTGTGTGTGTGTGTGTGTGTGTGTGTGTATGTGTGAGCACGCGTCTGTGTGTGTGTGTGAGGAACGTGGTGATGATTATACTTAACAATAATAACACGTTACTTAAATTACATCGCAAGTTTTCGGAAAATGTATGTTTCGAGTGTACATTATGCATATTAAAAAAAAATTAAGTCTTTTGATGCATTACTTTTTAAACCGCTCACGTATGTATGTATGTATGTATGTATGTATGTATGTATGTATGTATGTATGTATGTATGTATGTATGTATGTATGTATGTATGTATGTATGTATGTATGTATGTATGTATGTATGTATGTATGTATGTATGTGTATGTATGTATGTATGTATGTATGTATGTATGTATGTATGTATGTATGTATGTATGTATGTATGTATGTATGTATGTATGTATGTATGTATGTATGTATGTATGTATGTATGTATGTATGTATGTATGTATGTATGTATGTATGTATGTATGTATGTATGTATGTATGTATGTATGTATGTATGTATGTATGTATGTATGTATGTATGTATGTATGTATGTATGTATGTATGTATGTATGTATGTATGTATGTATGTATGTATGTATGTATGTATGTATGTATGTATGTATGTATGTATGTATGTATGTATGTATGTATGTATGTATGTATGTATGTATGTATGTATGTATGTATGTATGTATGTATGCATGCATGCATGCATGCATGTTATGTATGTATGTATGTATGTATGTATGTATGTATGTATGTATGTATGTATGTATGTATGTATGTATGTATGTATGTATGTATGTATGTATGTATGTATGTATGTATGTATGTATGTATGTATGTATGTATGTATGTATGTATGTATGTGATGTATGTATGTATGTATGTATGTATGTATGTATGTATGTATGTATGTATGTATGTATGTATGTATGTATGTATGTATGTATGTATGTATGTATGTATGTATGTATGTATGTATGTATGTATGTATGTATGTATGTATGTGTGTGTATGTGTGTGTGTGTGTGTGTATGTGTATATATGTGTGTGTGTAGGTAGGTAGGTAGGTAGGTAGGTAGGTAGGTAGGTAGGTAGGTAGGTAGGTAGGTAGGTAGGTAGGTAGTTAGGTAGGTAGTTAGGTAGGTAGTTAGGTAGGTAGGTATGTATGTCATATTATGTTATCACAGTCGACGTCTTTGTACATTAGGCATCTCCATGCGTGCTCAGTCCTCCGATGCAGCTGCCACTTCAATGTACCTCTACTTATTGTTCCCAAGAGGAATTGGTTAAAGTATCCCCTGTCTTTACCTCTAAGACGGCACAGTCGTTCTTCACCAAGCTTAACTTCTTGGTCAGAAAGTCGTGTTAGCGTCAGGGATTCGCATTATATGCCAACCTAATTCGTACGGCGTTGATGATATCAGCTCTGTCCATTCTTTTTCCCAATTGCATTGGTGCATTACTTGCCAGCTTACTATTTACTCCAGCGTGCCCAGATGTGTAGATCCAGATGATGGAGGTTAACTGCATTCGGAGCGGAGACTACCTGCAGACATTTTCTGAAGCATGTTCATGGAGTCTGAAACAATTACCGCATGTGGTGTGGCCGCTTGTTCAGCTACCCACGCGAGTGCTCTGGTAGCAGCAGCTATCTCCATGGTCATGCTTAACGTAGTCGTCTGGTAATCGCCGCTATCCTCTTTTATTGTTTTCCCCATCCTTTGTGCTGTGTATGCCCATGCTGATCTTGTCCCTGACTTCACTGACCCATCTGTGTAAATGACGACGCGGGCGTGAGTGCTGATGTATGTATGTAAATGTATGTATGAATTTACGTACGTATGTGTGTATGTACGTATGTACGTGTGCAAAATGTATGTAAGTATGTGTGTGTGTGTGTGTTTGTACATGAATGTAAATATGTAGGTATGCATGTAGACATGGTTATGTACATCCTTGTATCATGAGTATTAATATGAATATACAGATATTCGGTGAAATATATGTATGTTTGTGTTTATTATGTAAATGTCTATGTAATGTGTTGAATACGCGTACGCATTGGCGCTGGAACCTGGGAGCCCACGTCCTTCAAGGCTCCCACTTGAAATTGTTAATGGGTCTTATGTCCTCTTTATCTCCAGATATTCTATTTAAATATATTTGTTTATATTATGACATGCTTTTGCCTATCAGTACAATATAAAATAATAATTATCATCATTCTTATTATTTTAGGCTATTTAACTAGGATTAAGCTCTTTTTGTCTACAAAGTGTCTAAGGCCGATGGTTAGGCGGGGCAGTGAGGTTAAGCCCGGATGTCTTCGTGTCGACACTGCTGCGTGTACGTTTTGATATCTGTCTTATTTTTACTTCCGTTCAATGTGGAGGGAAGGCATGTTTACTATTTAAAGTCTTCGCAAGTTTTGCCTATGAAAATAGTTTCCCGTTTCATTTTGCTCCATTTGTAGACTGAAATTGTAAAGTTTCATTATCCAGCAACTTGAGTGCATGGTGCGACACTGTAATCTATGGATTTAATTTGGCTTTTTTGACTGCTTAAAATGGCTTGTGTTGTGAATTGAAGATTCAGAAAATGGCGAGTCGCTTGTTGCCACAGAGCGGGTGACATCTTGTGTGATTAATTGCGTGTGCTACTACTGATCTGTTGTAAACGCTGCTTCCCTCGTTGATGAACTATATATATCAAGAGTCAGGCTGTTTGTGTTGGCACTTCTGACGGCTGCCTTATGCATTTAATGCCTGTATATGCTGTTGAATTAGCCTAGACAGCAGTCTTTGTCAGTTTCCCCACAAGGGACAGTGATGGACATTCTGTGTAGTGTCCACAGGCCTAGAACGAAAGCATGTATGGGGTGACCTGTTGACTGTGGAGTTGGAACAGCGATAACCTGACCTCAGCTTTTGCGCAACTATGTGTTTGCGTGTTTACGCTTGTGTGCATTTCTGCATAAATGTCTTCGTGCATGGCTCAGTTTATGTTAATAGCTAAATATGGTCCATGTGTGTCTGTTTGTTGTGTGTATGTTTGTAAGTATTCATGTATATATGTGTGTAAATATACATTTATTGCAAATATGTAATATATTTATGTAATTTATATCCTAAAAGATGTTGCTGGTTATTACTATCTTACTATATTTGTGTATTATATATATATATATATATATATATATATATATATATATATATATATATATATATATATATATTAGGGCTGTACCGAATATTCGCTTCGTATTCTCTTCGGGGCCGAAAAGTGGACCCAATAACTATTCGGTATTCGGCCGAATAGTTGCGGTCGGGTCGAATACGAATGGTGGTTACAACCGTTTCTGGACTGGTGGGAAAAAAACATCAAGATTTCTCACCTTGGTTTATACTGTCAAGCGTTATCTTTGTGCACCACCTACGAGCGTACCGAGTGCCCCTTTATTTCCATCTTGTATGTGTTGCGAGTATAGTGTTTTTAGGTGTGTTGCTGTAGAAACAAAATGCTACACTCAAAGATGTAAGAAGGGCAGAAAAGCAAGTGTTCTAGTGTTGTCGGCTTGATTTCTTTGAGTGGAGAGTCCTCTTAGTTGATTGTTTGAAGTAACGGGAGTTCGTCATCATTTATGGGTGTCGTAACTGTTCTTTCGTCGTCTGGTGGAAACGGCAGCCGCTGAATGTTTTGATCGACGTTCGGTTTCTTTGTTGTCTTTGTTGTTTGATCTTCTGGCGTTGACCGCTCGGCGTCTGGATTTTTCGTCTGCAATGATTTTTTCGTAATTTGATCTTCAGGTGTTGGCTGCTCGGCCTTGTCCGTCTCCGTGGCCGCGGTGGTCTTTGATGTCGCTATCTTGTTTCCGTTGAATCCTTGAGCTCGCGGGGGGGGGGGGGGGGAAGGGGCTGGGCGACTTGTGTGGACGGCATTGTTTTCTTCGTCGGCGTTATTTTTGTTTTTGATGTTTTGCCTTGCGGGTTTTTATCTTGACTCTCTGTATTTGTCGTATTTTCCTGTTTAGTACAGCTGGAAATATCTTTAGTGAGAAAAAAAAGCTGCCCTAATGCTGACAACATGGAACGAAGGTTTTTCATGGAGGTGTGTCAGCACACGAACTAATACGTGCTGCAGGAGATCGCAGATTGTGGTGAGGCATAATCGCCTATGCCAGCCGGCAAAGCACATGATGATGATGATTCACTATTCGTATTCGGCCGAATAGTTGGTCCAGCTATTAGTGAAAATCACTATTCGGTACAGCCCTATTATATATATATATATATATATATATATATATATATATATATATATATATATTTATATATATATATATATATATATATATATGTGTGTGTGTGTGTGTGTGTGTGTTTGTATGTTTTTATAGCATGTGTGTTTTGCTATTAATATCAACTCGATTAAAATAAAAACCAGGCAGAGAACTTTTTTTTCCCATTTTGATCAGGTCTTTCAATGTTGTCAGCAATGTTGCTGTAACAATATAAGTGACTAAATTTTTGCCATAAGTATCCACGAGAAACACGATACAGAAATTTTATTTAAGTGAACATTTTGCATTGGCTATGCTTAGATCACGGATGTTTCTATTTTATGCTTCTTCCTGGACAGCCAAGGCTTCCTGTCAAATGTGCACTTTACCATGTGACTACTAAAGTTCTTTCAATAATAGATAAACACACATACAAGCCATTTTCTCAAAAATTGCATGATATATCGTAATTATTGTTTTGCTTGCATGCTGTGCAACACCATAAACTATGGCATAAAATGAGAGGCATGGGATTTCCAAAACATCTGGTGCACTTAATGGAATTTCTTTACCATGAACAACAAGCAGCGGTCAGAGTAGCTGGTGAAACATCAGAATGGTTTGAAGTGCAGAAAGGAGGGGGACAGGGCTGCATTCTTTCTCCTTCCCTCTTCTACATATATGCTGAAAATGTTATGACAATTAGCGATGAGGTATGTGAGAACTTCGATCCACTAAAAATAGTAGGTAATCCTATCCCATAACTCAGACATGCAGACGACACTCTTCTACGTTCTAACAGTGTACAAGGTTTAGACAAATTAATTCTTGCCGTCAAAAAGCACTACGAATAAGTGAATTTTTTTCGATATTGAAATAAACAATTTAAAAAAAAATTATGTCCTCAGAAATTAATGCACACCAACCACATATTATAATCGAAAATGAAGAAATAGAAAATGTTACAGATTTCGAATACTTGGGCTCTTTAATAAACAACAGTGACGACTGCTCGAAAGAAGTCAGAAGAAGATTTGCATTAGTGTCACATATCACTCCTGTCGCGTGCCTAATGTAAGGATTCCTCCTTCAGAACCAACAGCACTCAGAGATAATTATGTTGAGTCGTTTGGCTCGTATTGGTCTAAGGGATTCCCCGTGGCCAATATACGATCAACTTATCTCTGGAGTAGGGCAACTCAAGTATTGGCACTACAAAATATGTCAGTATATATATATATAATATTTCTAGGCACACTTGGCTGGACACCCCCACTACTTACTAAAGAAAGCCCCCAGGTTATGATAGTTCATTATCATAACCATGTTAACACATATAATGAAGATACACATACATACACAACTGCTAAACACTTAAAAAGGTGAAATAGAGACACCTAAGTCAGCCATGAAAATGAATGTATGTAATCAATATAAATTAGATATATAAAAGTGAGACAAATGCCAGATCTCAGGATATCATGTCCAAATCACAAAGATACTACACAGACAGAAGGTCTTGGAGATGACATCTTCTCATCACTGGACACAAGGAGCTGTGAGGAACACAACATCATGCGAAGCATCAGACTTATCTTCTCTTCTTTCTGTCTATGATGCCTCCCTCAGCTCCGGATGATTCGACTGTCTTTGACTCTGGAAATTCTGCTCCACTGGATCAAGTAGTAAGAGTACTTCACTATATAAGACGCAGCAACTGTACCGGTATTTAGCAAGTCTCTATCACCAGTAAGGACACACAATGTCTTTGAGCCACATTAAGCTCTAGCACTGGTAGCTGTTTGAGGCACCATCTCCCATATGCTGGAGATGTCAGGAACCTTCACAGGTGTTAGCTGGTGGGTAACAGTTTGTTTCTGGTGGTTTGATGGTTTGTGGATGTTGGTGGGACTGTGAATCTTCTGCCAGCTCTTCAGAAAATATACATCCTGTCAAGAAAATAACTCAACATTAGTCATCACTAAGAGGGTAACATCTTGACAGGAAAGACAGAGCAAGCATCAGTCATCAACCCCCATCTGCTGACTCCTCCCTGCTCTGTTTCATTCCTCAGATTGCCTCTCCAGACCAAAAGACATAAGTCTCCTATATTTGTCTGTCTGTTTAGTGCAAGAAAAGGCAAGTCAGATATACAGTGGAGATAGATAAAGTGGTCTAACACATATATCACTCTCCCTCTCCCCCTCACTCTGCACACAGACACCAATATTTACTGTCAGTACCTGCATTCACTAGCTTTCCCAACCGCCCCAGCACTCATTGATCTGGGTCAAGCACACACATACTTTGATTAACAAAGCCCTGACCCAATTCTGTCCCCATTTCGTATGTACAGATTCTGTAAGTAGTTTAAAACGTACACAATTGTAAGGGCATTAAATGTTTATCAGTATGGGTGGTTTATTGAGGGCATAAGCTATTTAGTCTGTACAGTGTAAGGTCTACGTTCGAATCCGCTACTCTAGCGATCAAGAATGGTCGACTAAGTGAGATCACACAGCCGATATTGATTTCTCTACAGCAGTGACTACTTTACAGACATCATTCTAGGTACTCGTAAACTATAATTAACTTACCCAAGCATATGTAAAAACTGAGACATTCCAAATTGCTTTGAAAAGTTAAATTTATACAGGCACAGATTTAA
>CAJHNH020003330.1:33073-72676 GCA_905116865.2 Candidula unifasciata | reverse complement strand
AGTGAGACCTACAGCAGTTGTCTGAAAGATTTCATCCACCGTGTGGCGAGTGAGACCTACGTGTGGCGAGTGAGACCTACAGCAGTTGTCTCAAAGATTTCATCCACCGTGTGGCGAGTGAGACCTTCAGCAGTTGTCTCAAAGATTTCATCCACCGTGTGGCGAGTGAGACCTACAGCAGTTGTCTCAAAGATTCATCCAGCGTGTGGCGAGTGAGACCTACAGCAGTTGTCTCAAAGATTTCATCCACCGTGTGGCGAGTGAGACCTACAGCAGTTGTCTCAAAGATTTCATCCACCGTGTGGCGAGTGAGACCTACAGCAGTTGTCTCAAAGATTTCATCCACCGTGTGGCGAGTGAGACCTACAGCAGTTGTCTCAAAGATTTCATCCAGCGTGTGGCGAGTGAGACCTACAGCAGTTGTCTCAAAGATTTCATCCATCCTGTGGTGAGTGAGACCTACAGCAGTTGTCTCAAAGATTTCATCCACCGTGTGGCGAGTGAGACCTACAGCAGTTGTCTGAAAGATTTCATCCATCCTGTGGCGAGTGAGACCTACAGCAGTGGTCTAAAAGATTTCAACTTGAGCATGGATACTAAAGTGTTGGAGGCACGGAGTGCAATGATCTGTTGGATGGCAAACTCCAGTGCTAAGGGGTTAATCTCATGTGGCTGCGAATCTATCAAAAGCGTCAGTGGCACAATGCAGACATCCAACAAACGATGGGGTCCGAAATGGTATTCCTGAGCCTTAACATGGGAGGGTAGAATGTTTCATTACTTCACCACATAGGTCGCTACGTAGGGAGGTGACTTGTCGTTTGACTTTAATCCTCATCTCCGAATGTAGGAGCCAAGCTGGCAACTCCCTCTGTTCGCCTGCTGGAATCTTGTTTTTATCTTTGAGTGGAATCTTTTTCCCTCTGTAGGCACACCGCCTAGTTATTTTTTTTTTTTTTAACCGAGACTGGTTTTAGTTTGGCTTTTATAACTTTACATTCAGCAGACTGCTAATTAGTACACTAAGGTAAGATAATATACGTCCCCACTAACTCACTTACTCACTCAGTTTTTCCCTCACACACTCAATCGTTTATATAAACAGATCACACTCTTACAAGTACAACCATACAAGCAGACTCGTTTACAAACACCAGACACAGTAGGTCACTCAAACTTTACAAACACCAGACACAGTAAGTCACTCAAACTTTACAAACACCAGACACAGTAGATAACTCAAACTTTACAAACACCAGACACAGTAGATAACTCAAACTTTACAAACACCAGACACAGTAGATAACTCAAACTTTACAAACACCAGACACAGTAAGTCACTCAAACTTTACAAACACCAGACACAGTAAGTCACTCAAACTTTACAAACACCAGACACAGTAGGCCACTCAAACTTTACAAACACCAGACACAGAAGGTCACTCAAACGTTACAAACACAAGACACAGTAGGTCACTCAAACTTTACAAACACCGGACACAGTAGGTCACTCAAACTTTACAAACACCAGACACAGTAGGTCACTTAAACTTTACAAACACCAGACACAGTAGGTCACTCAAACTTTACAAACACCAGACACAGCAGGTCACTCAAACTTTACAAACACCAGACACAGTAGGTCACTCAAACTTTACAAACACCAGACACAGTAGGTCACTCAAACTTTACAAACACCAGACACAGTAGGTCACTCAAACTTTACAAACACCAGACACAGTAGGTCACTCAAACTTTACAAACACCAGACACAGTAGGTCACTCAAATTTTACAAACACCAGACACAGTAGGTCACTCAAACTTTACAAACACCAGACACAGTAGGTCACTCAAACTTTACAAACACCAGACACAGTAGGTCACTCAAACTTTACAAACACCAGACACAGTAGGTCACTCAAACTTTACAAACACCAGACACAGTAGGTCACTCAAACTTTACAAACACCAGACACAGTAGGTCACTTAAACTTTACAAACACCAGACACAGTAGGTCACTTAAACTTTACAAACACCAGACACAGTAGGTCACTCAAACTTTACAAACACCAGACACAGTAAGTCCTTCAAACTTTTCAATTCGAGATTTAACGTGGAGAAAATTGACCTGACCTGGAAATATCCATACGTTATGGGTTTTTCCAACACTGACTTACTGACTGTTGTACTTATCGCATAAAAAATAAACACACAAGCTCTAGCGACGATGCCAAAGAATCCACATTAAACTTGCTTTTTTGAAACAAACCGTCCAGTGGGTGAGATAAACCTAAGACCTTCAAAGTGTGAGCCACACAACTGTACTACTCCGCACAAATTACCTCAAACACACATATATTTCAAACTCACGCGCGCACATGTACACTAACGATTCATCTCCCTCATTTACTTACACGCACCTTATTTCCCCCACCCCTCTTGTGTCTTCAACCTTCCCACACACAAACCCACACTGCCCTAGGCCTCTGCCAACTAGCCCGGAAGTGGTTTCCATACATTATGGTGCCAGATTCTGACGAGTTGACATTCAACACGAGACAGGAGCGTTAGCGGGGGCGCAGATCGGGGCGCAGGTGGAGGCGCAGGTTGAGGCGTAGGTGGGGGCGCAAGTCGGAAGAGAGAAGATATGACCCCCATCTTTTTCCTCGTCATTTTTGCCAAGAGTTATCTCTAGTCTGGGTTACCCTGAAATGCTCGTCAACCAACTGGCGGAGTCCCACGCTATTGGTTCTTTCACTTACCATCACAGCTAAAATGAAGAAGACATTTTCCTTGGCAACCAAGCGGGTAAAGTAGAGAGCAAAGGATAAGAAAGAGGAGGAAGGAAGAAAAAAAGAAGGGGTAGGAAAAAGGATAAAAAGACAAGAAGAACAAGAAGAGGTGTACAGCTGGGAAGGTTGGAAATTCAAACAAACGGATCAGTTTACAAAGTGAATGAATGAATGAATTTCTACCCCACTAGGACTTCACACAAGCGATAAACACCCGATGACACAAAGTGCCACCATGTGGGTGAGGATCACCGTGGAGAGGTCCCAGAAACCGCGTTCAGACAATTGGCCATATTTATGGCCTGCCTATATTGCGGCCCCTGTCAAAAGCCAGAGTAGGGCTTCAAATAACAAAAGATTACGTCCTGTAAAGGACGTATTGTTAGTTTACAAAGTGCACGCTGTGAGTTTGTAGAGATCTGATGTTCCACTAAGAGATGAGGGACAGAAATAGAGCAACTATTGTTGTAATCTTGTGTAATTGCCTACATTCTTGCCTAAATTTCGTTCGACATCATCTCTTTAAAATGACAGTTTATCCTTCGTTAACACACATGGGGTTGCCTTTCTAAATACACATTACAGCCACTGTGCAAAGTGATTAACGGGTCCCCTTACAGCCACTGTGCAAAGTGATTAACGGGTCCCCTTACAGCCACTGTACAAAGTGATTAACGTCCCCTTACAGCCACTGTGCAAAGTGATTAACGGGTCCCCTTACAGCCACTGTGCAAAGTGATTAACGTCCCCTTACAGCCACTGTGCAAAGTGATTAACGGGTCCCCTTACAGCCACTGTACAAAGTGATTAACGTCCCCTTACAGCCACTGTGCAAAGTGATTAACGGGTCCCCTTACAGCCACTGTGCAAAGTGATTAACGTGTCCATCAAATGTCATAGATTTGTAGCCGTGACCCCGTCACCATAGTAACCCGGTGTTTTTTTTGGGACCAGATTTATGTAATGTGACGCTTGGAAGATTGGGTGATATGGGAAAGGAAAGATTGTGTGATGTGGGAAAGGGAAGATTGTGTGATGTGGGAAAGGGAAGATTGTGTGATGTGGGAAAGTGAAGATTCTGTGATGTAGGAAAGTGAAGAGTGAGTGATGTGGGAAAGTGAAGAGTAAGTGATGTAGGAAAGGGAAGATTAGGTGATGTAGGAAAGGGAAGATTGTGTGATGTGGGAAAGTGAAGAGTGATGTGGGAAAGTGAAGAGTGATGTGGGAAAGTGAAGAGTGATGTGGGAAAGTGAAGAGTGATGTGGGAAAGTGAAGAGTGATGTGGGAAAGTGAAGAGTGATGTGGGAAAGTGAAGAGTGATGTGGGAAAGTGAAGAGTAAGTGATGTAGGAAAGGGAAGATTAGGTGATGTAGGAAAATGTAGGTTGGATGATGTAGGAAAGTGAAGATTTTGTGATATGGGAAAGGAAAGAGTGAGCGATGTAGGAAAGTGAAGATTTAGTGATATGGGAAAGGAAAGATTGTGTGATGTGGGAAAGGGAAGATTGTGTGATGTGGGAAAGTGAAGATTCTGTGATGTAGGAAAGTGAAGAGTGAGTGATGTGGGAAAGTGAAGAGTAAGTGATGTAGGAAAGGGAAGATTAGGTGATGTAGGAAAGGGAAGATTGTGTGATGTGGGAAAGTGAAGATTGTGTGATGTGGGAAAGTGAAGATTGTGTGATGTGGGAAAGTGAAGAGTGAGTTATGTGGGAAAGTGAAGAGTGATGTGGGAAAGTGAAGATTCGGTGATGTAGGAAAGTGAAGAGTGAGTGATGTGGGAAAGTGAAGAGTGATGTGGGAAAGTGAAGAGTGAGTTATGTAGGAAAGTGAAGATTGGGTGATGTAGGAAATGGAAGATTAGGTGATGTAGGAAAATGTAGATTGAGTGATGTAGGAAAGTGAAGATTTGGTGATGTGGAAAAGGAAAGAGTGAGTGATGTAGGAAAGTGAAGATTTAGTGATATGGGAAAGGAAAGATTGAGTGATGTGGGAAAGGGAAGATTGTGTGATACAGGAAAGTGAAGATTGTGTGATGTGGGAAAAGGAAAGAGTGAGTGATGCAGGAAAGTGAAGATTAGGTTATGTGGGAAAGGAAAGATTAGATAATGTACGAAAGTGAAGTTTATGTGTTGTATGAAAAAGAAGATTGGATAATGTAGGAAATGCGAGATTATATAGTTGAGAAAACTGAAGATTAGGTAGTTAAGGAAAGTGAAGATCAACTGATCTAGGAATGTGAGAATTGCAGGTTAGGCAGTCTTAAGATCGGAGCAAGATGTTGTTATGAAGGCTTGAACGTTTAACTGTGAAAATGATATCGAAGAGTAAATCTTCAACAATAAGATGGCCAAGCTAATGTTATGGCATGAAGACTGAGTCATGTTCAATAATTGGTAGTAAAATTTGGCTAGCACACGAATCTGAAAACCAATGGACGTGGGTTCAAATCCTCATCGCGGCAGAGATATCTTTTAGCCGTCATCGCTGTTCAGATCTACCCAGACTAGAATTGGAGGTCAAGAAACGCCTGTCTCAACTAGAATGCTGACTGGTTTATCACAATATGGGAATATTACAGTGCGCACGGTTCTATAGACTGTCACCAAACTCACAACCAGGATAAGTAAGACAGCAACAACATCGAGCAGATAAACATAAACAACTTGAGAGAATAGAAAATGGGGAGAGGAAAAAAAAAAAAATAACGAAAACTCTTGACTACGAAGAGTGTGTTCTGAGCACTCACTCTACAGTTATGGAACTTGATCGGTTTATTCATTACCACGGAAATGGCTAAATATCTCTCATCTGCCTTGTCTACGAAGACTATCTGACATTCTCTCACCTGCCGTGTCTACAGAGACTATCTGGCATTCTCTCACCTACCGTGTCTACGGAGACTATCTGGCATTCTCTCACCTACCGTGTCTACAGAGACTATCTGGCATTCTCTCACCTACCGTGTCTACGGAGACTATCTGGCATTCTCTCACCTACCGTGTCTACAGAGACTATCTGGCATTCTCTCACCTACCGTCTCTACAGAGACTATCTGGCATTCTCTCACCTACCGTCTCTACGGAGACTATCTGGCATTCTCTCACCTACCGTCTCTACGGAGACTATCTGGCATTCTCTCACCTACCGTCTCTACGGAGACTATCTGACGTTAGGTGGCATGACGAGATCACAAGCACTGAGGTATGTATTGCAACAGTCTTCTCAAAGGTCATTCTTCCAAGCCTCAGATGGCGAGGTCATACCAGAGGACAGAGGGTAGTAGGGTTCTAAACAAAATGCGACATGGTAAGTCGCAGGTAGTTAGACGATACCCGGTTCCCCGAGAGAGAGAGAGAGAGAGAGAGAGAGAGAGAGAGAGAGAGAGAGAGAGAGATAGAGAGCAGAGATGGGAGCGGCAATAACTGCGACCAAAACGCAACCTTGTACAAACACTTATGTTGGCGCACTACATCAGGCACCAAGGACAGGGAAATACACAAAGCAAGACGACCAATGAGGGATGAAGAGACTTTCCAGTAGGTTGGAATGTGAGCGACGTTTTGTCCACGATCAACCTACATCGTGATAATAACATCAGAAGTGATCTGATTGCATGCACTCACATTTGTAGCAGACGTTGAAAAGACGCCTGATTTTATTGCTAGGGCGACTCTTGATTGAGCCAGCAATGTATTCCATGAGCTGACAGTTAACGGGCCGTAGTTGAGCTCGGTAACTGTTTTGTTTCACTACCATAAACTGCAACAGGTCAGATAAAGAAGTCACTTGCTCGATCCATTGTCGTCTGGTTGTCAGGTATACCAATTCCTATCAACAGGAAAATTGTTTCGATCAGATCTAGGCTCCGTGTAAAATGGATTGTAGAAAATCTTCTGGAAGGTGAAGGAATCGTGGCCAACACGCCATCTGTTGAATGTCGATCGGTCCAATGCAATAAAGAGCTAGCACCATACACTGTAAAGGCGTGAGAAAATTCTTTTGACTTTTAGTGTTAGGGGAAACAGCACGTTGGACGGATAGTTAGTTTATCCACATGTCATTGCCAATGATCAATACGTAGTTCTCATCAATAGGAGAAGAAGAACAAGAAGAAGAAGAAGGGGAAGAAGAAGAAGAAAGAAAAAAGAAGAAGAAGAACAAGAAGAAGAAGAAGAGGAAGAAGAAGAAGAAGAAGAAGAAGAAGAAGAAGAAGAAGAAGAAGAAGAAGAAGAAGAAGAAGAAGAAGAAGAAGAAGATGAAGAAGAAGAAGAAGAAGAAGAAGAAGAAGAAGAAGAACGAACGAACGAACGAACGAACAAACTTTATTTTCAAAGGGTTACAAATTGGGCACGCAGGCCCGTCTGACATTCGGCCCTTCTAAGTACTCATTTTTCAGAGTACTAATACCTGTTATCAATAATGCATGTTATGGATTTAAAAAGAAATTATAATGCATTACACACATCGTGTGTACGCCATCATACACACTCACACACACGTATACATACATCTACATTTTCATACAGTGAACTCATATACAGACATACGTGATACATACACACCTGCATCTACATACATATACAAGCATACACATACACAGAAATAAATACACAAACAGAAAAACACACACACATACATTTATGGATATACATGCACACACGCATTCCATATATACACATCTATACATGCACCCATGCATACACACATATACCATTACATGTACAGACACCAACATATGCCAAAACCACACATTTACACTTACATGAATACATACACCCCACACACATGCATACATTTATCCACACATTTATACCTAAACTCACATCTTTACACACATACATACATACCTAAATATACTTTCATATATCACATGCATACACACACAATCACACACACATGCACACTTGTATGCTTTTATAAATACACAAACACCCACATCCTACACAGCTACAAGAAGAAGAAGAAGAACAAAAAGAAGATCAAGAAGAAGAAAAGAAGAAGAAGAAGAAGAAGAAGAAGAAGAAGAAGTGAAGAAGAAAATGAAGAAGAAGAAGAAGAAGAAAGAAGAAGAAGAAGAAGAAGAAGAAAGAAGAAGAAGAAGAAGAATGGAAGGTAAAGGAAGAAAGAAGAAGAAGAAGAAGAAGAAGAAGAAGAAGAAGAAGAAGAAGAAGAAGAAGAAAAAGACGACAGAGAAGAAGAAGAAGAAGAAGAAGAAGAAGAAGAAGAAGAAGAAGAAGAAGAAGAAGCCAAAACGAAGAAGAAGATCTGAAGAATGTCGAAGAAAAGAAGAAGAAGAAGAAGAAGAAAGAAGAAGAATACAATAGAAGAAAAGAAGAACTCCTCTGAAGAAGCCTCATACACTGTAGAAGAAGAAGTGTCTTGACTTTTAAGAGAAGAAGAGAAGAAGAAGAAGAAACAGCAGAAGTTGGACGAAAGATAAGAAGTTAGAAGCAGAACACGTCAAGAATAATGAAGAAAAAAGAAGAAGAAAGAAGAAGAAGAAAGAAGAAGAAGAAGAAGAAGAAGAAGAACAAAAAGAAGACGAAGAAGAACAGCTACGTTTACTTCTACCTTCGTTGTTTATGAAAATCGACTTTATCTGTTTTTACGAATTACAACTTCGAAAAGTAAAGTCGACTTTAATTGGTTTTGATATAGCAGTGCTTTAAAGTAAGCACAAATAAAACGTATCAACACACAGTCTCAACGAGTCAACGGCACATTTCATGACATAGACACGGCCGGTAAAACATTCCGCTCGAAAACCACCACACAATTTATACAAAACAGTTGCAACACCTCTCTTGCTATTAATCACTCCATTTACAAACAAGATGGAAATCAACACTACAGCTAGAGTTTTGCCATACGTTGAGACACTGACTCGACCGGCAGCAAATTTGGTTCACTGCAGGAGTACACGCGCAGTGAGTAGGCAACCCGATTCGTGACTGGCGCACCTGTCTAGAGACGTCTCTTATCCTGGCTTGCCTTCACGTCAACAGGAGCTGATCAACCCCACAGCCACCAGCAAATGTAATGCGAAACGTAAAAAGAATTAAAATACACAGTTAATCCCTGAGGAATTAGGTTGCAGGTCAGAAATTAGAGATTAGAAAACTGAGACATACGCAAATGTGTTCTGATATCGGATCCTTGCCGTTGATTTCTACCACTATGATGCACGTCTTCGAATGCCGCCTCTGAAATATACACCATGTGTTTTGATTTCGTTGCTTACGCCACTCCCTGACGGAGCCGCCTCTCTGTAGCATAGCAGCATGGTTCTTATGTTGAAGCGATTTCTGATGCAACATCAAATATTACTGAGTTGTTCATGTTTATTCAACGGAGCAACATCATGGCACACGGGTGTTCTACTTCTAATTCAAGTCTGAGTCCCAAGTGTTTCAGCGCAGTTCACCAACTCCATAGCACCGGCGAGGACCCTGAAATAACTTTGGGTAGATTTTTAACTTCAAATTTTGCCCAAGCAGCGCCGTTAGACTTCCCTTTTTTTTTAATGTTGAACCGCCAAAGGATTTTTACGTGCGAAACAATACACACGGGCGTCCGGTCTTATTACCTGGAGACCTGGGAAATTACTAAAAATCACCGGGGTTTAAACCCGGGACCTCCAGCACTCGAGGCGGATGCCATACCTCAGGGCCACTCAGCCCCAAATTTATTTCATTTCATATTTTGGAGTAAGATAGCAAAAGATGGTGGGTTTTGAGCGATAGTTCTTGTATCAATTCACCTGCACGACCTTAACGGTTAGCCCTTGAACATGTTCAAAGAAATGTTGACCCTGTTTTAACAAAAGCACGCAAAGGCCTGTCAGCAATGAGGGTCTTAGCCGCCGCTAATATTGAGCAGTGACTGCTTCTGCTTCTGTATCAGGGGCCCGTACTTTCTTCCATCGAAATATGCTCTAGCCATTCTTACTGTCAGCTCTTCATGAAAAGGGCAAAACGAAGCAGTTAAAAGGGGCACAGGAGGACACCTCATGTGTGGGTAGGGCTTCTCTAGGATGACATCATGCGGGTTGTGCAGCCTTACAGGCATCCTTCATCCTTTTAGCAATGGATACCAAGCTAGTCTAAAGCGCAAATCAATTGGGTAGGGCAGAGGTATGACACATGCAGGTTTGGCAGCCTTACAGACATCCATCCTGGTGTCGTGAAGCGCTCAATGACATTTTCCCTGTAGTCGTCGCTTGTAGTTGTCAAAAATCAACGCTAAGATTTGCCGCTTATCAGTGACAAGTCAGATGAGATAGATGTGGTGATCTTCACAGACGGGTCCGTTATACGAGGACATAAGAGTGCATAGGCATTTACAGCTCGCTCTTCAGGCAGAACAGTTCAAGAAGCCAGCAGCGCTTCTCCAGCAGCATGACGATGGAGGTGATGGCGGTAACACAAGCTTTCATGTGGCTTGGATCACAGGACAATTCCGCGTGTGTGCGCTGAGTGATACTTTGAGCATGATCAGGCGTGACGAGGCTGGCTGGTTACGCAGACAGTGGTTAAAGTCATTGCAAAACTCTCTTGTATGTGCAGTCACCTTCGTATTTGTTACAGGCCATGCAGGTGTTGTTGATAATGAAAGACTGGGTCCTAATGGAGCAATGATGCGCAATACAAGACTCTTAATGTCGGTTAGCCTCTCTTACTCAAGCCTACCTCACCTTCACGTAGTGGACCCTGTTCTTCCCAGAAATCCAGTTGAAGTTTGGGGTTTCAACCCCCAGCGGGAAACTGGATGGGACAACAAACGAGGTAAAGGCGAAGGGATGAGCCTACTTTCCTCGAGTATGACCACAGTCTACCCTTGCAAAACAAGGTGCTGAAGTCGGAGGCAACCAGCCAGGAGGCGCACCACATCGATCAGGATGCCACGCATACACACTATGGAAATATGTCTATATCAGCAAAACGTTATGGTGCTCGCCCTGTGATGGACTCTCAGGCAGGAGCAGTGCCGGGCCCTCTGCCTCGAAGAGGCCCAACCCAAATTACTGTAGGTCCTTCTCAAATGTCCTGTGGAGCCAGGGGTCGTGAGAATAGAGCATCTGGTCGAACTAAGAAAGGAGTCAAATTAATGCACTGGAATGCAGAGGGGATTACAAATAAAAGCTAGAGTCGAAAATATTCTAAATGAGGAATAGTTACATATATGCTGTCTACAAGAAACCCACCTCACTGAAGACACAGTCTTCACAATCAGAGGTTATCAGTGCTTCCGATCAGACCGGAAAGGCAGGAAAAAGGGTGGAATACTGACTCAAGTGAGGAACAATATCACTTCGTGCCAGACTGAAGTATATATGGATGGGGCAGAATATCAGATTCTGAAACTACAACCTGGAAATGCAGACTTCTACCTGATCAATTATTACTGCCCAAGTGATTGTCCCCAGGCACTAGACACAATCCCAGTGGCAGAAAAGATGATTCTATGTGGAGACTAACAGCCACTCACAAAGCTGGCGGTACTACCACATTGACCAGAGAAGAGAGAAACTGGAGAAGTGGCAAGATGAGAACAGACTTGTTCTGATTAATAGGCCAACTGAAGCTTTCAAAACAAATTATTGATGAGGACAGGCTGGAACTCAAAGATCACGTTGCAGAAAGATGGAAACAAGGTCACAGGAAAGGAGGCAGCCAACCTCTTTGCAGACATTTGTGCTTTAGATAACGACATTGAAATCAGTTCAAAGAACAAAAAAAGAGAGATTAAAAAAAAAAAAACATTCAAAAGTCAGAAGGAAAAAACATCAGAGGCGCTAGAAGTGCCACTTACACTTAATGCACTGGAGTTGATCATTTCAAAGCTGAAAATGCGGAAGTCACCAGGAGCAGATGGTATATCTAACGAAATGATCAAAAATTTAGGAACAGTGGCCAAAACAACGCTTTTACAGATATTTAATGCTTGCTGGGCAACAGGGAATGTTCCACAGATCTGGAGAGAGGCAATTATGATACCCCTCATGAAGCCTGGGACAGACAGTTCTAATGCCTCCAACTACAGACCGATCAGCCTCACAAGCTGTCTCTGTAAAACAATGGAGCGCATCACCAACCTCAGACTACAGTGGTACATTGAAATTGAAAACATCATTACACCACAGCAGGCGGGCTTGAGAAAGTTCTACTCTACGGAAGACCAGACAATATACCTCTCTCAAAAAATAGAGGATGCTTTTCAAGATAGGAAACTGGTACTCGCGGCCTGGATAGATTTAAGGAAAGCTTTTGATAAGGTTTGGAAGGAGGGGCTTTTGAAGAAATTGAGAAAATATAAAGTAAAAATAGAAAAATGTACAATTGGATAAAAACATATCTACATAACAGAAGAGACCGGGTACAGGTAGATGGTTTCAAAAAGTAAAAAAGTTCTACTGTGACAAGTCGTCCCTCAGTGTAGTGTCTTGTCGCCAACACTTTTCCTTTTATTCATCAACGACTTGGTTGCTGAAGTTCCAAATGAATCAAAATGGCAATGTACGCCGACGACCTGCACCGATGAATATGCAACGATTGCCACAAGAACACTACAGCGGGCTACAAATGCATTTGAGGAATGGGCCAATAGATGGTGTGTCAGCATTAACACAGACAAATGTAGCACCACACTCTTTACTCTCTCCCCAAAGCAAAATACACAGAATACCCCTAAGAGTTGATAAAGAGCCGCCTACCTCGGAGTCACATTTGATGACAGGTTGACATGGAGAAAACATATCAACAAGGCAGCAACCAAAGCCAGGAGGAAGACAGCCATACTAGAAAAACTAAGTGGAACCGCATGGAGAGCCAGTGGGAAAATACTCAATAAAGTATACAAGCAGAGTATACCACACTTGGAATATGGGTAAATTGCATGGTGCTCAGCATCTAGTACCACATTAAAGGAGTTAGACAAAGTGCAAAATCAAGCGCTCAGAGTCATCACAGGAGGGATGAAATCAACCCCCATATTAGAAATGGAGAAAGCTGGGAAAACACAGGCACTGAGAGAACGCAGAGATTCAAAGTTGCAAATACAAGCTGAAAAGTTCCTCTATGTGCCAGATTACCATATGAAAAATAGATTTCAGAGCCTAGCCTTGGGACGGATAAAAAAAAAATAATCAGCTTTATACACAAAGCAAAAAGAATATGTAGACAAACTACTGACTTTCCAGAAATTGGTTGTCCACTTAACAGTATTCCAGAACAAACTCTATGGAGAGAAATAAAAAAAATGTAAACTAACAGTACAAATCCAGACATATGTGAAAGGAATATTTGACAAGAAAGAACAAGATAGTGTACAACACAGAATGGCCACCCTCAGTTATATTGATGAAGAATACCCACAAGAACAATGGGTCAGAGTCTATACAGATGGGTCCGCAGAAAGTGCAGTTAGAAATGGTGGTGCTGGAGTGTACATAGAATTCCCAGATGGTACTAGGGATAAGTCCAGCGTACCAACCGGAAAGTACTGCCATAACTATGATGCAGAAACTCAGGCTATCAAGATATTAACAGAGAAACTGCTAAATACCAATCTTAGCTAACAGTATGTGGTAATGCTGACAGATGCAAATCCGTACTTGAAGCACTCGAGTCTAGGAAACTAGTAGAATTGCAAACACTGCTGACATAACTCAGCCTGCAGCGTAGAGTCGCAGTGCAATGTGTACCGTCCCATTGTGGAGTGCCTGGAAATGAGAAAGCTGATCAACTGTCAGGGGAAGGTGCGACAAAAGTGTAGCCGGATGTACCAGTCACATACCACCCAAAAATCAATCAGGAAACCACCAGCCCCAGCACAAGACGACTATTTTATTATGGACAAATCAGAACAAGTCATTATCTTCCGCCTCAGAACAGGGCACAACTTACCCACATGTACACACAATTCCAGATAGGCGTATCAGCCATGGGCACGTGTTGAATGAAAGGTGCCCCAGACAGCAAATCATGTACTCCAGGACTGCACCGAATTTGACACATTAAGGCAAAACTTTTGGCCAGAAAGAACAACAGTGGAACGTAAACTCTATGGACCACTGAATGAACTAACAACAACAGTGAAATTTATACAAGAGACAAAAATTGCTGATATAAACAACTTATTTCAGGCGAACGAAAGAAGAAGAAGATAAAAGAGCCGATAGACTGGCAGGTGGTGCATTAATTGAAGATGGCCAGCCCATGGATCACGCAGACATTTTCATGGCCCTTAGAAGGATTTTGGAAGCAACGTGTCCTCATCGCTGCTAAGAATACGAGAATTTTGAGTACAGATCGGCACAGCCAAGCATGAGAAGCACACAGAACGCACACGAAGTCTTGTCAGCCAGCATAGGACAGACACGATTAACCGCTCCAGGCTGATGAATTTGTTGAGAGAGGAATCTGAGCACCCATGGACGTGTCCGGAGTGCTGTTATGATAATCCAACTCATAACTCATGTCTCTAACAGTCAAAAGTTACGTTGTGTCAGAAAGGCGAACAAACTTGGATATCTCACAACAAAAAGATGAAATGTGAATGTGTCGTTTGGTGACAGAATTCAATATGTCGGTGGCATAGGCGACACTGCTGATAAAAACATATATGTAGTTGTTAGTTGATCGTTTGATCTTTGATCACCTGATAGCTTAGGGTACATCATTAATTATTCGGTGGCATAGAGCCCAGACAACTTAGGGAGAAGGTGGGTGGGTGGGGGAGGGAGAAGGGGATTATATTTTTAATTTTCAAAAGTACGCTAAGTGCCCCTAATCCATTTCCGACACCTTTGAAAATTTCTGGGGGGAGGGGGGAGCGGTCGAGCGCCCCCATTGTAACCATGTACGGAAGTTCTCTTTGCACATTTCATATTATTTCAAATATACTGCAATTTAGCCCATAAAACAAACATTACCTGTTATTGCGCTCTTAAACAAGACTGACAGCTCTCGCTGCCTAGCACATGTATCAGAGTACTTAACGTTTTCTTTGCATCGGCGTCTCTGTCTTTTGACGCCCCTTATATGGCTGTGACATGTGGCACCCCTGAAATGGCTGTGACATGTTACGCCCCTGATATTCCTGTGACATGTAGCGCCCCTGATATGGCTGTGACATGTGGCGCCTATGATATGGCTGTGACATGGGGCGCCCCTCATATGACTGTGACATTCGGCGCCCTGGTATGGCTGTGACATGTGGCGCCCCTGATATGGCTGTGACATGGGGCGCCCCTGGTATGGCTGTGACATGTAACACCACTGATATGGCTGTGACATGGGGCGCCCTGATATGGCTGTGACATGGGGCATGGCTGTGACATGTTGATTATTGCTGTGACATGCATATGGCTGTGACGTGGTTAATAATTTTTCTAGCAGGTAATAAAGGGGCGGACTACCTTTGCTCGCCACCTTTCGATCCCCAATAGTTCCCAGAGAATTTTTTTTTTTTTTTGCTTATGCTAGGTGAATCCATGAGAGGCAAGGATTCGTAAACAACATCTTGAGCTGCTGGGTAAATCCATGAGAGGCAAGGATTAGTAAACAACACCTTGAGCTGCTGGGTGGATCCATGAGAGGCAAGGATTAGTAAACAACACCTTGAGCTGCTGGGTGGATCCATGAGAGGCAAGGATTAGTAAACAACCACAGCTGCTGGGTGGATCCATTGAGAGGCACCACCTTGAGCTGCTGGGTGGATCCATGAGAGGCAAGGATTAGTAAACAACACCTTGAGCTGCTGGGTGGATCCATGAGAGGCAAGGATTAGTAAACAATCCATGACCTTAGAAAACTGCTGGGTGGATCCATGAGAGGCAAGGATTAGTAAACAACACCTTGAGCTGCTGGGTGGATCCATGAGAGGCAAGGATTAGTAAACAACACCTTGAGCTGCTGGGTGGATCCATGAGAGGCAAGGATTAGTAAACAACACCTTGAGCTGCTGGGTGGATCCATGAGAGGCAAGGATTAGTAAACAACACCTTGAGCTGCTGGGTGGATCCATGAGAGGCAAGGATTAGTAAACAACACCTTGAGCTGCTGGGTGAATCCATGAGAGGCAAGGATTAGTAAACAACACCTTGAGCTGCTGGGTGGATCCATGAGAGGCGAGAGGCAAGGATTAGTAAACAACATCTTGAGCTGCTGGGTGGATCCATGAGAGGCAAGGATTAGTAAACAACACCTTGAGCTGCTGGGTGGATCCATGAGAGGCAAGGATTAGTAAACAACACCTTGAGCTGCTGGGTGAATCCATGAGAGGCAAGGATTAGTAAACAACACCTTGAGCTGCTGGGTGAATCCATGAGAGGCAAGGATTAGTAAACAACATACTGCATTTGCTGGGAATTGTTACCGCACTCCTTGTGTTGCTAAGCGAGAGCACAAACCTCTGTGCCATTATCGCTAGTCCTTTCCTCTTAAATTCTCCATGTCTATCTGGTCTTCCCACTCAATATGACAATAGTTTGCTGTTGCATTTTCCTCCGTATATAGACTGACAGGATAAAGTTACTTCGTCCAGCTACTGAGCGGAATGCATGGCGAGACACTGTGAGCTGCTGATTTAATTTGGAAAGTTTATTGATTGTGACCAATGTGGTTTGTGATGTGAACCGTAGATCATATAAATGACGAGTAACCTGTTGCCACAGAGCATACTCATGTTCCTTATATGATTATTCTCGTGTGCAACTACAGATATTTTGTAAATGCTGCTTCCAACGGCATTTCTAGTGTCAGGACTGTGTGCTTAAACACTTCTGACGGCGGCCTTATGCAATTAATGCATGTATATGCTATTAGATTTTCTGAGACTGTATGGTGTGTCCATCTGTCCACAAGGGGTGGTGATTGACATTTTGTATGGCTGACGTTGAAACAAGAACGGAGCAACTATGTGGGTCACCGGTCTGCTGTGAAGTGGGAACTGCCATTCTGTGATTGCCTGATTATCTATTTTTTCTCCTTCCTTTTTAATCTCTCCTATCTCTGGTCTCTGTATCTGTCTATCCCCCTCCTCCCTCTCTCTCTCCCTCTCTCTCTCTCTCTCTCTCTCTCTCTCTCTCTCTCTCTCTCTCTCTCTCTCTCTCTCTGTCTTTATCTGTCTACGGCCATAAAAACCTGTTCTTATTTGATCGCCGAAGTCAAGCAACGTCGGTCCCTATATAGGTGACGTGCAGAATGTAAAACGGGCCTGAGTGCCCAATTCTTAACCATTTAAAAAAAATTCATCCGTTAGTGCTCTCTCTCTCTCTCTCTCTCTCTCTCTCTCTCTTCTCTCCCTCTCCCTCTCTCTCTCTCTCTCCTCTCCCCCCCCCCCCCCCCACTCACCTATCCCCCTCTCTCTCGGTAAAACCCCTTCTGTTCTTTTGTGATGAGTCTGTCTTCTTCACCGCACTGTCATACAAACGTGGCCCCTGAACACAGAGGCAGGGGTCGACCAGCTTGACATTGGCGACACCTTGGGTAGGACAAGACTTGCCGGGGAATTAACGATGGGTCACAGAATCTTTTCAGGTGTTCATGATGAAAGAGGAGCTCTGCAATAGGTCTGATACATAGTTTATGATGATGATGATGATGATGATGATGATGATGATGATGATGATAATGATGATGATGATGATGATGCTAATGATGATGATGATGATGATGATGATGATGATGATGATAATGATGATCATGATGATGATGATAATGATAATGATGATAATGATGATGATAATGATGATGATGATGATGAAAATGATGATGATACTGAGTAAGTAATTTCCCCAGCCTAGCAAAGATTTCGGGTATGGACATAATTTACTTACAGGGGCAATAATTGTGAATTTTTGTTCAAAGAAATTTACATTGCTTCTTTCCCCTTAATTTAGTAATGGCCAGTCAATCAATTAGGTGCCGTCTCCACAATGAAGGTTGGCTGCAATGGATCTCCAACAAGCCCTGTCTCTTGCCCTTGATGTACACTCACTCATACTGCTGTTCGTCCATATCTTGATGTTATCCTTTTAACGCTGTCTGCATCTTGATCGACTACCTTGAACCTTTCCTTCTAGGATGATCTTTACAATACTGTTATGTCTTTTAATGTGGCCAACATATTTCACTTGTCTATTTTTTATTTCACCTAGCAACTCTCTTTTCATTCCCAATTTCCTCAGTACCTCTGTAATCCATAGCTTTTGTTTCCATGAAATACGACCTAATCTTCTGTATATCCACATCTCCAAAGAATTAATACGATTTTCCCGTTGTTTGTTCATTGTCCATGTCTCTGTGCCATACAGTAAGGTTGAGAATACATAACATTTGATAATTCTCATTTTTAATGTATTGCTTATTTCTCTTGATGTCAGTAACTTTTGCATGTTGTTGACTTCTGTTTCACTTCTGCCGTCACATGTTATTACTTGTCCAAGATAATGGCCAGTAGTAGTGGTAAATTGTACCCAACTAGGACATCACACAAGCGATAAACACCCGATAAAACAAAGTGCCACCATGTGGATGAGGTCCACCCGTGGAAAGGTCCTAGAAACCGCGTTCAGACATTTGGCCATATTTATGGCCGGGCTATATTGCGGCCCCAGGCGAGAGTCAGGGTGGGGCTTCAAAATATCGAAAAATTGAATCCCAAAAAGGGGTTGACTAAAAGACAAATGTCTATCCGCTACATCAACTGTCTAATAGTAGCACCTTGGCCTCCTTTTTAGAATACATGTATGGTGTGTATGTATGGAATGTGTGTGCATGTATGTCTATGTATGTATGTAGGATTACGTATGTATGTATTATGTATGTCTGTATATGAGTGTATGTGTCTCCATATGCTGTTACGCCAAGGGCGGGGCTGAGGATAAGCTCTCAGTCTCCAAGAAATACCCTCAAGGCATGCGTCTCTCAAAGCCTCTGACAGCAACAGTCCAACTCCTGGCCTTCTCGTGGCGGAGATGTTTAAACTAACAGGAGAAGGGGCGAAAGCGGGTCTCTGGCGCTTTAACCAGACGCTTCGGGTAGATGAGGCTCGTCAGTACGGGAGTGCAGCTCATCTAGGAGAAGGAAAACTCTGATTTCAAACCACGGGCAGATGAGGCTCGCCAGCACGGGAGTGCAGCTCATCTAGGAGAAGGAAAACTCTGATTTCAAACCACGGGCAGATGAGGCTCGCCAGCATGGGAGTGCAGCTCATCTAGGAGAAGGTAAACTCTGACTACACACCTCCACTGCCTTGTGGCCATACCCATGTTTGGGAAAGCGCTTCGGGAGTAAACCCTGAGGAAAAATCCAGAGCTGGAATCCCCAAGGCGGTTTAGCATTGTATACAGTGCTATTCCGGCAATTCCTGCAACGTCCTCGGTGCCAAGTTGTACTGGTTTCTGCCTTTCCCTTGGTATCACCGGCGACGTAGAGAGGGGGTACTTGCTGCCTGGGCAACAGTCTGTACTCCAAATCAAAACGCCCTGGCCTGTGCCCTGGAGAGGTCACTCCAGCGATGCTTAACAGTTTCGACACAACACGGGAAACAGCAGTCACCGGTTATAGGCCTTTGCTCAATTGGCGTAGAGCTAGGCGCCAGGGGTTGTTTCCGACGGTGGGAGAGACAATCGTAGTCTCATTGGACAGCTACCGCCCGCCTCAGCTGGGCAGCCCCCAGTCAGTAAGGTGTTGTCCCGCCACGATCCGTTTGCCTTGTTGGGTGCACAGGGCTTAGGGGATAACCCGACATACGGATTGTAATCCTTGTACCTACACAAAGAAGCCAAAAAATCAGATTCCCAGCTCTAAAGCTGGGCACATGGAACTTGAGGACCATAACACCTGGTATTCTGGATGATCTGCAACATATGAGCGATGTAAGGAAAACTGCAGTCATTAACAATGAACTGTCCCGTTTGAACGTAGACATTGTTGCCCTACAGGAAACCCGGCTGTCCTCCTCAGGTAGCATCAAAGAGAAGGACTTCACATTCTTCTGGCAGGGAAAACCATCTTCGGAGCCCATGGAACAAGGCGTAGGCTTTGCGATTAGGAACCGATTGCTTGGAACTGCCACACCACCCACAGGAGGATCAGAATAGATCCTTAAAATTCAGGTCCAGACAAGAGCTGGATCAGTCTCTCTGATAAGTGCCTATGCACCAACCCTGCCCTCTTCTCCCGACTCCAAGGACAAATTTTACGAGGAACTCAGTTCCACACTCAGCGAAGTCCCGGACAGGAAAGCCCTATTCATTTTGGGTGACTTTAATGCAAGAGTGGGCGCTGAGCACAGCTCATGGCCATCCTGTATGGAACATTTTGAAGTAGGAAAAATGAATGAAAATAGACAGAGGCTGCTTGAGCTATGCTGTCTTCACAACCTCTGCATCACAAATACCTTTTTTGATCTGAAGCCCCAGCACAAGGTCTCTTGGAGACATCCCAGATCTAAGCACTGGCACCAGCTTGACATCATCCTCACTAGACGCAGTCACCTTCATCTTGTAAAGGTCACTCGCAGCTATCACAGTGCAGATTGTGAGACAGATCACTCCCTTGTGTGCAGCAAAGTGAAGTTAATCCCAAGCAGAATACATCGGGCAAAGAGGCCAGGACGGCCTCGCATTGACACAGGAGAAAGTCGTAATCCTGGAAAAGTAGGAGAATTTATAAAAATCCTGAGCACAGCTCTGCCCGGCCCACCAAACGCGGATGCTAGTGACAGATGGAAACATCTAAAACACGCCCTATATGATTCTGCCATGTCCGTGTTAGGTAAGAGGCAAGTTAAATCACTGGACTGGTTTGAGGAACACAAGAAAGAAATGTTGCCAATAATAAAGGAGAAGAAAAAGGCTTTATTGGGATATAAAATCCAGCCGAATATCAGAAATCTGCAAGTCCTCAGGTCCATTCGGTCTAGAACCAAGAAAACTGCACGGCGCTGCGCTAATGATTACTAGATCAAACTTTGTGAGAGGATACAAACCTCAGCAGCTACTGGCAACATAAGGGAAATCTATGCGGGCATCAAGAAGGCTATTGGGCCAGTAAAAAGAAAGATTGCACCTCTCAAATCAACCACGGGCGAAATCATAAAGGATCGGACAAGGCAGCTGGACCGTTGGGTGGAGCACTACTCAGAGCTATATGCTACAAGCACCTTTGTATGTGAAGAGGCCTTAAATGCAATGGAGTGTCTGCCAACCATGGGTGAACTAGACACGGAACCCTCCGTCACAGAAATCGGTGAGGCAGTAGATGGGCTTCCTTCAGGGAAGGCCCCAGGAGAGGATGGTATCCCACCTGAGATCCTAAAATGCTCCAAGGATGCGATTCTTCCTGCGCTACACAAGATCCTCTTTCAGAGTTGGCAAGAAACATCGGTGCCACAGGATATGAGAGATGCCAACATTATAACTCTCTATAAAAATAAAGGAGAAAGAAGCGACTGCAACAACTATCGCGGGATCTCTCTATTGAATTATGTGGGAAAAGTCTTTGCTCGTGTTATCCTAAAGAGGTTGCAAATTCTAGCGGACAGAGTATACCCGGAATCACAGTGTGGGTTTAGGGCCAAGAGATCAACAGTTGATATGATATTCTCCATCAGGCAGCTCCAAGAAAAGTGCAGAGAGCAACAGAGGCCACTGCTCATTGCTTTCATAGATCTCACTAAGGCCTTTGACTATGTCAGCAGAGATGGTCTATTCGGGATCCTTGAAAAATATGGATGCCCACCTATACTACTGAGCTTAATCAAATCCTTTCATGAGAATTTGAGGGGGACCATTATATATGAGGATTCATCATCTCGACCCTTCCAGATTCGAAATGGAGTAAAGCAAGGGTGTGTTATTGCTCCCACGCTGTTTGGCATCTTTTTTACCGCATTATTGAGGCGTGCATTTGGGACAGCAACTGAGGGGATATACCTCCGTTCGAGGTCAGATGGCAATCTTTTTAATCTGTCCAGGCTACATGAAAGGACGAAGGTGCAAACGAGATGCCTCAGGGATTTTCTGTTTGCGGATGATGCAGCCATTGTGGCACATTCAGAGGATGATCTGCAGATCCTGATGAATCGCTTTGCAAATGCTTGCAAAGAATTTGGGCTTACCATCAGTCTGAACAAAACACAAGTGATGGGATTGAATGTTGGAAATCCACCAAACATTAGTGTGCATGACCATCAGCTGCTGGCTGTAAATGAGTTTGAGTACCTAGGCTCGTATCTCAAGCAATCATTCTCTGTGAGCAGAACTAAACAAACGTATAGGAAAGGCCTCTGCTATGTTTGCAAATCTCACAAAGAGAGTCTGGTCAAACAAAAAGCTAACTGATAATACAAAAATGAAGGTTTATGAGTCTTGTGTCCTGAGCACATTACTGTACGGATGCGAATCCTGGACTCTCTATGCTCCACAGGAAAAAAGACTGAATACCTTCCATATGCACTGTCTGAGACGCATCCTTGGTATATTATGGCGAGACCTTGTCTCCAACGAATGTGTGCTGACAAGAGCAAAAATACCATCATTGTATTGTATACTGAAGCAAAGACGTCTGCGCTGGCTGGGACATGTCTCCCGCATGGAGGATGGTCATATTCCAAAAGATCTCTTATATGGTGAATTGGTAACTGGGAACAGACCTACAGGAAGGCCAAAGCTGCGCTATAAAGATGTATGCAAACGTGACCTAATAGACACCAACATAGGCACAGAGACATGGGAAAAATCAGCTGCAGATCGACTACTATGGAGACAGAAAGTGAAAGATGGACTGTCACATTTTGAAAGAAACCGAACACAACGAGCTGTGGAGAGGAGACACCGGAGAGTAAAACTGCCTCACAACGAGGGAGTATCTGCTTTTGTGTGTATCCTGTGTGGCAAAGACTGCCATTCCCGCATCGGACTTTACAGTCACGGCAGATGCTGTTCCCAAAGCCAGCGGCACATCTCCATAGTCCCCCGGGACTGACGGATGCCATTATATGAGTGTATGTATGAGAATGTAAGTATGTGTGTGTGTGTGTGTGTGTGTGTTTGAGTGTGTAAGATTGTGTTTTCATGATGTGTGTATGCATTATTCGATAATGTATATTTCTTTTTTGTATACATAACATGCATTATTGATAACAGGCATTGGTACTCTGAAAGATGAGTGCTTAGAAGGGCCAAATGTCAGACAGGCCTGCGTGCCCAATTTGTAACCATTTGGAAAAAAGTTTGTTTGTTTGTTCGTTCGTTCGCTCTGTCTGTGTGTCACTCCGCCTGTCTGTTTGTCCCTCTGTCCGTATGTCACTCTGACTGTATCTCTGTTGTATGTGAATGTTTGAGTGTGAATATACGAGTGTGTGAATACCAGTCTATGTACACGAATGTGTGTGTATGGGTGTAATACCACACATGCATACATCTCTATACACGGTTTAAACATCTCCACATCTTATACATAGTTAAACATCTCCACACACAGTTCAACATCTTAAACACAGTTAAACATTTGGGGAAATAGTAAAACAAATAAAGACACATGAACTATTAGTTGGGCCCAGCTTTTGCATCGTCTAATTTCTGTCTGTTCTGTGTCTGTGTGGACTCTAAGATGGTCAGGTTTCATGTCTGTCTGGCGATGTAGGTCTGAGATCACAGTTTTCTTTCTCGAGGAGCTGCATTCCCGTGCTGTCGAGCCTCATCCGCCCGAGGTTTGAGATCAGAGTTGTGGGTGAGTCATTGGTTGTCAAATAAGTCTCTACACTAACAGACAAGCCTATGTGTTCACAGTGACATAAGAAATATACAACATATTCATGGTGCTATCGGACATATGACGCATGTGGTTAACCCCTGTGTGTTGGCTTGAAGCTCTACCAGGAAATAAACTTTCCGAAATTGTTGTCAAACAAAACATTCTACTGGATTCACATTTGTTCTAATTGAGCCTTTTTTTTTTTTTTAAAGAACTTTCAGTGAACCATAAAGTTGTCAAAATTATACAGATCTATTGATCAAAACTTTTCTGCATAACATGGAAATATACCTAGATAAATTTTACAGCCCATACTGACGCATTAATGTATACCCTAGGAGGGAACAAAAACAATCTCCAGTGACATACACGAAAATGAAATTCGACAAAATGTTGTAATGTCCCAAAATGTGCGATGTTTTAAAAAAACACATAGGGTGTGATTGTTATGAAGTGAACAGCCAACCCTACACGATGGACGAGTCGTGACTCTGACTTCCCTAAGCGGGCAGTCACATTTCAAACTTAAACCCGTCCAGAGGGGTATCTATCTATTGTCTTCTTCACTTTTACCGGGTTGCAGCCTAGTGTCGTGGTTTAAATATTTGTTTTGTACCTCTCGCGTGATTTGAGTGACAGTTTTCTGGATCTTCTGGCTGTATTCAGCTACTCCATCTATCCATTTTTTCCTGGGTCTTCCTCTGGCCTTTCTTCCCGATGTTCAATTTTAAAAGGCCTTATAGGCAATCTGATCCGGTTGCATTCTTACTAAATAGCCAAACCACTTCATTCTCTGTCTTTCAATGTGTCCAGAGGGGTATATAGTCCCTTATATTGATATATACCTCTATCTGGTAAAATATTCATTTCTAGACACTCTAGTTGCTTTGATAAATCTTCATTTTCAAACTTGCAACTGTAGGTTGAAGATTTCTGGTGTTTAATTCAGAAATTCCTGTAAGCCGGTTTACCCCTTAGGCATGAATACAGGGGACTTCTTTCCTAGTGACGCCAAGTTTAGGTTTGAGCGGCATTCTCTCGCCTGATTCCTAAGTGGCAAGACGTGTATACAGTCTATGTAGAAAATTGGAGCATTCAACGTACTAGTTCTATATTTGAAGAATTCCTAAGCTTGGGTAAGTTGATTATAGTTTACGAGTACCATAATATATGTCTTTTTAAAGTTGGCCACTGCTGCCGAGAGGGAAGATTCAGTTGTGTGATCGCACAGAGTTGGGCCGTTCTTTATGTCCAGAGATCAGGCTCCGAACATTAAACCTTTCCCTGTGCAGACTAAATAGTTTGTGCATACATAACCCACACCATTTGTAAAGATATTAAACCCTACAAATAATTATTCTCTGTGCCTCCTAACAAGAGATATGGAAACTGGGTCATCTTTTAAGTTAACTGCTGTGACGTCAGGGCTAGACGCTCTGAGTCAAAAGTGACACAGATTCAGTGGGTGTGTAGTGAACAGCCTGTGGAGACGTGAAATTTAGGTACTAACTGTATACATTGTATGTCTGCGAGTGCAGATGTGAGGGTGGAGAGATGATGATCTATGTGTGGTAGTGTCTATCTATCTCCACTATATACCTTGTCTTCTATCTGTTGCACTAATTTTCAGACAGATAAATGAAAGGAGACATTGTCTCCTGCTCTTGGGAGTTAAACTCTGAGGAATGGAGAAGGGTAGCAAAGGTGGGGTGAGCTGGTGTGTGAATAAAGTTGATTACTAATTCTGAGTTCTTTCCTGACAGGATGATACCTCCTTAGAGATCAGGCAGACGAATCACAGTCCAGCCAACAACCACCAACCCATACCATTCTGAGCACCAAGTACACCCAAAAGTCCTGTATATGGTTGCCACTACCTCAACATGGCAAGAGCTTGTTTGTGAGTTCTAGGACTGGTGGACAATTGCACTTATGTCATCAATCCAGAGAAACAGTCTTCAAGAGCTTTGTTGGGCTCTTATGCAGTTCTTGTGTCCGCACCAGTAAGACAGACAGCGGGCACCACAATCTTTAAGAGCTTTGTTGGGCTCTTATGCAGTCCCTATGTCATCATCTGTGAGACCGTCAGCTTGTACCAGATCAAATCGAGGCGTATCTACATATTGAGTCATCCACAGTCAAATCACCATGGACTGAGGAGAGCAGGGACCTACGAACTTGGATAAGTGATCTATTAATTACAATCATGCTCTCTTCCCACAGCACCTTGTGATTTCGATGATGAACATGTAAAAATCAAGAACATCTGGCTGCTTCAATATCTGGGTTGTGTCAATAATTCCTGAACTCCATTTAATGATCACGCTTGATTATCAATGCATTTATTTTTGTATTTATATTGTACTTATTACATGCAAAAAATTTCATAGTTGACTTGGGTGTCCCTGTTTCCCCATTCTAACTGTCTTTTATGTTTGTGTGAGTAATTGGTGTAATTTCTGTTAACATGGCTATGATAGTATACTATCATAACCTGGGGGCTACCTTTTTATTGTAGTGGAGGTGTCCAGCCAAGTGTGCCTAGGAATATTATATATTTTGTAGTGCCAAAGGTTGAGTTGCCCTACTCCTGAAATAAGTTGAGCGTATATTGGCCACGGGGCATTCCTTAGACCAATACGAGCCAACGACTCAACATAATTATTTCAGAGTGCTGTTGGAGAAATCCTTAAATCAGGTACGCGACAGGAGCGATATGTGACAGTGATACAAATAACAATGTTAACATGTATCCGCGCCTCCATATGATAGTTTTACATGGAAAAGGGAGGGGGAGATCCGGAGGGGAGGGGGTTGGGGGGGAGGGGGTAGTAGATGAAATCACAGCCCATGTCGATGGCGAGTGAGACTGGCACGACTGCTCTACTTCTACGAGTCAATCAATTAATTTTTCAATGAGAATGTCACGCCTGTCACGGCACGCCTAAAAGTCTCTCTATCACTAGGCAACTTGCCAGCCCTATGTGCTCTCATAGCAAATGCATCTTCAGTATCCTATATCCCCCTTGTCAGAGGTCGGTCTGTACCTCCGGTCCCGGTTACAGAACCCTTCATCATCGTTCTCTCCAGACGACGGCTGTGCTCAAGATGTCTAGAACATCCGAACTGGGGAGATAACGCTGTTGACGAGCAGTTTCCATTCATGTCTAGAACATCCCGAACTAGGGAGATGACGCTGTTGACGAGCAGTTTCCATTCATGTCTAGAACATCCCGAACTGGGGAGATAACGCTGTTGACGAGCAGTTTCCATTCATGTCTAGAACATCCTGAACTGGGGAGATGACGCTGTTGACGAGCAGTTTCCATTCATGTTCAGAACCCATGTTCAAGGTCATTTTTTATCACAGACATCAGAAGGAGAGAGTCATCATTTTCCGGCCATGTTATGAGAAGCGAGAAAATGGAACATGTTGTGACCACTGGAAAAGAAGATTCTTGACAGTCTTGTTACACAGCATGGAGGTGTGTCAGCACACGAACTGATACATGCTGCAGGAGATCGCAGATTATGGAGAGGCATGATCGCCCACGCCAGTCAGCAAGTCACCTGATGATGATGATAAAGATGCATGATCACCCAACAAGAAAGTCGGCAAGTCACTTGATGATGATGATCATCATCATCATCGTCATCATTTTGATCATCATCATCATCCTGGTTTTCATTCTAGACATCACATTTCAGTCTCGCACTCGTTCCTTGCTTGCTATCCTTACAACTTTATTGATATTATGTCTGACATTCAACCCCTCACTTCCGATCGCTCTCATCAATGTGCGCTGTAAGGGTCAATCACAAGAATACACGAATATATAAATGTCTCTAAACTTTCAGGAATTCTTGTAAAACAATGCTTATCTGATCTCATCTGCCCTAAGGTGTCGGTTGAAGCAGTACAACTTTCACCCCACTCTAGAGAATTGGCTCCAATGTATGATTACCCAGAGTTGTGTTTGCAGTAACCAGCAGACATGTGAGCCGGCCAAAGCCAGCCATCCCCGGCCAGGCCGGCAACTTGGCAACTCAATAATATAGAAGTTTATATGTCAGAGTTTTATCGTCGGGGGAGACGAGGTGAGGGCGCCAGTGTCTTGTGAGAATCTGAGAAAATTGGATCAGTTTGTCTTCTGGTGAGTCATCGCTTCTCGACTGGGTCAAGTCAGGTCCCTTCGGTACAGAAATTGTTTTCTTCAAACAGAATCGAGGTGGGGGAGGGGGGGGGGAGTTGCTAGGGTCATTGTCGGCCGCCTTTGCTTCTGTGGTGATAGAAACATCCTCATTGTCATCATCAGGCAAGTGGGAAGGCAAGACGAGTAGTTAACTAGATGCCAGTGGGGACCATCTGTATTAAAACCTTTCGCTGTGTGTTGAGGAGGCAGGCGGGGCTAATATGGATTTGTCCTAAATGTTGTGATGTCCAATCTTTACCTAGATTATCATCATCATTATCGTAATCATCGTCATGATAAGTGTCTTCTCTATCTCTCTATCTCTCTATCTCTCTATCTTTCCCTCTCTCTCTCTCTCTCTCTCTCTCTCTCTGTGTGTGTGTGTGTGTGTGTCTCTCTCTCTATGTGTGTGTGTGTCTCTCTCTCTCTAAGAGACCAAACACCTTGTGAAGAGGGGGGGGTGTCAACATGACGCCGATCGCCTTTACTTCCAGGACTAAACCTGGTACCTATTTCAGGTTGGGTCGAACTGAGAGGCAAAGTCATGTCTGAAAAGAGTCCGCCTTAGACACAGAAACAACGCATAATTTACCGCTCATTCAGGCGCCATGTTGGCTTCAATTTCACATCTCCCCGTGTGGGTTCCAGGGTCCTGTTATAGGGGGAAACAAGAATAGACCCACTGCCTACCCAAAAACATGTCGTAAGAGTCGACTAATTGGAAGCTTCTTTCAAAGTCGGAGTGCATCTGCCGGAGAGGCAAGGAACCAGCAGTCTGCACAAAATTAGTCAGATCTGTAAAACGGATGCACACGCAATACTCAGGTTCTGGAACAGGACTGCAGTCCAAAAGTGGAAAAATAACGATAATTTTCTGCCAGAGTTTATAGCTGGTGAATGCGAAGAAAGCAGCGGCTGGCCGAACGGTTAGAATGCTGGGATCCCAAGCGGAAGACCCAGGTTCGAATCCTCGGTTAGTCTGGGTTTTTTTTTTTCTGTAGGGTGCAAAATAAAATCCTCACCTGCACAGTCGTAGCGGCAGCACTAGCCATGCGGCCGTAAATCCTCAGGCTTAGATCCCCTTGCCTACACCGCAGAAGTGGGATCAAAAAGGCAGTTAATTGGCAGAACGCGAAGAGAAAGAAGAAGAAGAAGAAAAAAAAGAAGAAGAAAAAGAAAAAGAAGAAGAAGAAGAAGAAGAAGAAGAAGAAGAAGAAGAAGAAGAAGAAGAAGAAGAAGAAGAAGAAGAAGAAGAAGAAGAAGAAGAAGAAGAAGAAGAAGAAGAAGAAGAAGAAGAAGAAGAAGAAGAATAAGAAGAAGAAGAAGAAAAAGAAGAATAAGAAGAAGAAGAAGAAAAAGAAGAAGAAGTAGTAGAAAAAGAAGAAGAGGAAGACAACGTGAGATCACTGACAGAGACAAGAGGAAGACAACGTGAGATCACTGACAGAGACAAGAAGAAGACAAGGTGAGATCACTGACAGAGACAAGAGGAAGACAAGGTGAGATCACTGACAGAGACAAGAAGAAGACAACGTGAGATCACTGACAGAGACAAGAGGAAGACAAGGTGAGATCACTGACAGAGACAAGAGGAAGACAAGGTGAGATCACTGACAGAGACAAGAGGAAGACAAGGTGAGATCACTGACAGAGACAAGAAGAAGACAACGTGAGATCACTGACAGAGACAAGAGGAAGACAAGGTGAGATCACTGACAGAGACAAGAGGAAGACAACGTGGGATAACTGACAGAGACAAGAAGAAGACAAGGTGAGATAACTGACAGAGACAAGAGGAAGACAAGGTGAGATCACTGACAGCGACGAAAGGAAGACAAGGTGAGATCACTGACAGAGACGAGAGGAAGACAAGGTGAAATCACTGACAGAGACAAGAGGAAGACTAGGTGAGATCACTGACAGAGACAAGAGGAAGACAAGGTGAGATCACTGACAGAGACGAGAGGAAGACAAGGTGAGATCACTGACAGCGACGAGGGAAAGACAAGGTGAGATCACTGACAGAGACAAGAGGAAGACAAGGTGAGATCACTGACAGAGACAAGAGGAAGACAAGGTGAGATAACTGACAGAGACAAGAGGAAGACAAGGTGAGATAACTGACAGCGACGAGAGGAAGACAAGGTGAGATCACTGACAGCGACGAGAGAAAGACAAGGTGAGATCACTGACAGAGACGAGAGGAAGACAAGGTGAGATAACTGACAGAGACGAGAGGAAGACAAGGTGAGATAACTGACAGCGACGAGAGGAAGACAACATGAGATCACTGACAGCGACGAGGGAAAGACAATGTGAGATCACTGACAGCGACGAGAGGAAGACAAGGTGAGATCACTGACAGCGACGTGGGAAAGACAAGGTGAGATCACTGACAGCGACGAGGGAAAGACAAGGTGAGATCACTGACAGAGACAAGAGGAAGACAAGGTGAGATCACTGACAGCGACGAGGGAAAGACAAGGTGAGATCACTGACAGCATTTTGTCATTTCAGTTCGCTTGACAAGACTCAGATTAGAGGCATATCACTGGTTTTCTGTCCAGGACGTTCAGGTGTGTGGGGCCATGAGAAGGCTGATGGATTGGTGGCTCTGGAGGATGAGCTTCTTTATGAACGCTGGCGAACGCTCTCTTTGAAAGCAATCGGTTCAGTAGTTTCCGAGTTTATAGTTAACAAACTCGGAAAATTAACATTTTTATTAATATAGATTTATATTTTGAGCACATTTATAATCATCTACTGCTTAAACTGAAACTAGTAAAACCTTGCAAAAAAAAAGATTCCAGCACCAATACTCCACAAAATGGGTGGGCCTACAACAAACCCATTACAGCTTTCACAAACAGGGGAAACAGTGCAGCTTTTAAAATCACGTCATTGAGAGCTCACTGAAAGTTTTGTGAAAGCTGAGGAAATGGCGAGCAGCCATGTCAAGAGGGTGCACTGTCAGATGTCCTCCCACACAAACGGAGATGTGGCTGTACAAAGCTGCTCAAGTTGCTACAGTTTTCTTTGCGTTGACATGATGTTTTCGTGGCTTCATACAAACACCCAATCAAACATGGCCGGAAATAGTTGACCTTGACATTAATGTACGTTAAACATCATGACCTGGACGCATGTCACAAACAGAGTAGTGGGGCAGGGTGGCCATATTGGCTTTTCTTTTAACGCCAGCTTACACAAATTTAGCATATTTAAAACCGAGGTGGCTTAAGATAATGAGCTGGCGTATTTTGGCGTATTTGGGTGTTTCCTGGCTTTTCTAAACAAGACATGCTCACACTTGCTTCATAGTTCTTCTGTTACAAACACGCAGATTTACTAGAAGCAGTGTAGGCCTACGGTTAACATCTTCATTTCAGTTTGTCTTTGTTATGATGTCCTGGTACTGCTGGTACACTGACTAAATGAGATTCCCGCCATCTCTTAATGTATGAGCATCTGTGTATGAATATGTTGTCTTCCTAAAGGGATCGTGACTGCGATAAACCAAGACCCTCTATAATTTAACTGTCATAAAGCAGGTCATGGATAAACCATCGCACGTTAACACTACATACAGTACGGAGTCACGTGGCGGGATATAAAACCAAAAGCCACCAGTGATACCAAGTGATTCAGGCTGTTCAGAAACTACTTGAGGACAGAATGTAGAGATGTCATAGACCTAGTTCTAGAACTAAATCTCCATGCATAGTAAAAAAAAAAAAACTCCACAGGGGAGCATGTACAGTCGTTCTGCTCCACAATCACAGGCAGCAGATTCTTTTATGCCTATCCTGTACAGGTGTGCTCGAAGACCACAGTGTCCAGTCCGAAGTCTAAAAATTGATGTTTGTTCTTTCCTGTTGAGTTTGTTTATGCTGTCACTCTCTGGCCTGTAATCTCCATTCTGCCTTCGCCACTCCCGCTTGAAAGACTGCTTTAGTTCTGTTTTGGTTTCCTTGCAGCTGTGTGGTGGATGAGGTTATGGAAGATTACTCCCAGCTTTTGCCAACTCATCTGCTCTCTCATTTCCTTGAATACCACTCCTTGGAGAGTAAGCCAATGTTGGTCCTTAAATCTGCAATTAGTTTGTCTTGTTTGTTGCTTAATAGTGCTTTGAGAACAGACAATGAGTCACTAAGTATAATAATTGTGTGCTCTCTGTGTTCTTGATTAGTTCTTTCAACATCTCATGAACATACTTCCAGGCCATTTTCTCGAAAACCGAGTTAGATCGCAACAATTTTTTGCATACAACCTTAGAATATAAATGACGTTGAGGAATAAAAAAAAAAGTTTTACACTAAAAAAGAATATCATATATAGTTGTGTTTTTCTCTTCTTTACGATATACATTTGTATCCCTAAACCGTCTTGTCAGACTTTAGGAAGGTTTTTTACTTTCGTTAGTTTCAGGTAGTAATGCACACTATAATCGGTTTAACAGTGGGTCAAAGAAACCCCTAAGTAATTTTATGATTTTTTGCAAAGTCGCACCCTGCGTGACCTGAGTTAAAACGTCGGTCAAGGTTGTTTAGTCAAAGGCACATCCACAAATTAGTGTTGAGTTATTGTGTCATAAAGATAGCTTACAAAAGCTGATATATACATCAATTTCAAAATGAATTTGAGATGCAGATTGATAATTATGCAGAAGGTTACCGTTTCATTCTATCAGCATTTCCTCTGGGAATCTAAGATGGGTCATTTATATTTGGACATTCATGACCCAGAGAAACGAACACCATTGGCGCTTGGTCTGGATAGAGCATCATTTACCCGTTTTATTAGACAGGACACAGAGTACACTAAGGTCAAGTAAGACAGGAAAGGGAAAGTTGACGACTTTGATGTAGATGTCATTAAATGTGAGATCTTAAAAATGTTAAAGACAAATCAGCTTGTCACTCTCCGAAAACTGAAATTAACATTGAAATCACAATGCAGTATTTACATTTCAAAAAAGAGTGTGGAAAATTGTAAGAGCCACCGGGTTCACTTTCATAAAACTGTAGGCAAAAGGAATAATATTTATGAAAAGACACATTTGATTGCTAGTCTGAGCAAATACCTGAGGCAGATCTGTGAGCGATGTATGCAAAGCTATGATATTGTATATTTATATGAATCCTGGGTTAAAGCCCACCATACCTATGCTACAGAAAAGCAGTTAGTAAAGTTGAACAAAAAAGAAACATTCCAAGCAGCAAAGGTCAGCGAATAATACTCACTTATGCAGGAAGCAGTTACAAGGCCCTTATCCGTGATGCTGGACTTATTTCCCAGTCGTAAAGTACGGATGGTAGGGACTAACGGATGGTAGGGACTAACGGATGGTAGGGACTAACGGATGGTAGGGACTAACGGATGGTAGGGACTATCGGATGGTAGCGACTAACGGATGGTAGGGACTAACGGGTGGTAGGGACTAAGGGATGGTAGAGACTATCGGATGGTAGGGACTAACGGATGGTAGGGACTATCGGATGGTAGGGACTAACGGATGGTAGGGACTATCGGATGGTAGGGACTGACGGATGGTAGGGACTAACGGATGGTAGGGACTATCGGATGGTAGGGACTATCGGATGGTAGGGACTAACGGATGGTAGGGACTATCGGATGGTAGGGACTAACGGATGGTAGGGACTAACGGATGGTAGGGACTGACGGATGGTAGGGACTAACGGATGGTAGGGACTATCGGATGGTAGCGACTAACGGATGGTAGGGACTAACGGATGGTAGGGACTATCGGATGGTAGGGACTAACGGGTGGTAGGGACTAACGGATGGTAGGGACTAACGGATGGTAGGGACTATCGGATGGTAGGGACTAACGGATGGTAGGGACTAACGGATGGTAGGGACTATCGGATGGTAGGGACTAACGGATGGTAGGGTCTAACGGATGGTAGGGACTATCACACTGACATGAATGGACACATTTTCAAAAAGATGGAGAATGATCTTCTTGTCATTGATAATGCCACATATTATAATGCCGTATTAGAGGGAGACAAAGTACCAATAACATCAAATACAAAAGATCAAATTAGGACATGGCTTGCTAAGGAAAAGTCAACTTTGACGATACATATTTAAAGGCAGAGTTGTTGCAGCTCGTGAAAAAAAAAAAAAGACAAAGGTGAATCACACACATAAAATCAATATTGAATACGGTCACACTTCTCTGCGACTCGTGCATATCATTCACACCTCAACTTGATAGCGCTCGTGTAGCTAAAGTCACAAGACAAGTTGCTGTAAATAACAGTAAATTTAAAATGTGTGATACATGACAAATGTGTGATGTTGTCCTTCTCAACAATAGACAATCATTTCTGGGAAAAGTGTGTTGAACATGTGCTCTGAGAGGAAGACCAGTACCGGCACCGAGATGGATTACAATTTGTTCAGCCGGTAACAATTATCAACCTTTTGTGATCAGATTCGGAATGATTAAAACCATGTTTTCCATGAGTGGTTGAATATCATCAACCCGTTAGGTACGTCTACAGTGGCAACAAATACATCTCCATATCCAAATATGTCAACCATAACACAATTTGCTGTGCAGTTAAAATACTTGTGGGGTCTAATGGTGACCGAAGGGGAATACTAACTGTTGCATTTTGGGGACAGGTTCACAACTGAACAAGGCAGACAGACTGGCTGGATCTGCATCACTGGGTAGTGAGTTGATACATGACTAGGCAGACAGACCGGCTTGGTCTGCATCACTGGGTGGTGAGTTGATTCATGACAAGGCAGACAGACTGGCTGGATCTGCATCACTGGGTGGTGAGTTGATTCATGACAAGGCAGACAGACTGGCTGGATCTGAATCACTGTGTAGTGAGTTGATACATGATAAGGCAGACAGACTGGCTGGATCTGCATCACTGGGTGGTGAGTTGATACATGACTAGGCAGACAGACCGGCTTGGTCTGCATCACTGGGTGGTGAGTTGATTCATGACTAGGCAGACAGACTGGCTGGATCTGCATCACTGGGTGGTGAGTTGATTCATGACTAGGCAGACAGACTGGCTGGATCTGCATCACTGGGTGGTGAGTTGATTCACGACAAGGCAGACAGACTGGCTGGATCTGCATCATTGGGTGGTGAGTTGATTCACGACAAGGCAGACAGACTGTCTGGATCTGCATCACTGGGTGGTGAGTTGATTCATAACAAGGCAGACAGACTGGCTGGATCTGCATCACTGGGTGGTGAGTTGATTCATGACAAGGCAGACAGACTAGCTGGATCTGCATCACTGGGTGGTGAGTTGATTTATGACAAGACAGACAGACTCGCTGGATCTGCATCACTGGGTGGTGAGTTGATTCATGACTAGGCAGACAGATTGGCTGGATCTGCACTACTGGGTGGTGAGTTGATTCATGACTAGGCAGACAGACTGGCTGGATCTGCATCACTGGGTGGTGAGTTGATTCACGACAAGGCAGACAGACTGTCTGGATATGCATCACTGGGTGGTGAGTTGATTCACGACAAGGCAGACAGACTGTCTGGATCTGCATCACTGGGTGGTGAGTTGATTCATGACAAGGCAGATGTGGTCAAGGTCCATTGGAACAAGAAGAAGAGAAAATAGATGATCGTTGCCTGGAAAGAATGATACACCTGGGAGTGACCAGAAAGCCTGGCCAGTACACTACACTCAAAGGAATGGCAAGATGGGCGTATAATAAGACTGCGCCCTGTACCATTAGTATTGGAACTGAGCTGGCTGCTGAAGATGGGGAGGGAGCGCATATGGGAATGCTCCACGTTCTGTGATGTCTTTCTTGACTCAACTCAACTCAGTTGAGCACAAATGACAACAAATAAATTGACTTCACCTATCAATGTATTATGAAGCCACGCTTCTAACGAAAAAAAAAAAAACAGAAGAATATTACTGTAAAATCTAAAAGTTAACTCCACTTATTTACAATGGTTCGAAAAGGTCAAAGAACTTGACTGCTATTCAGCGTCCTGAGCATCTATGGACTAAGGCTGCATGCAAAAATTTGTTGCAGTTTTGTTGGCTTGCAAGTGTGTTCATGAGATGTTGAACGGACTATAGGTCTATTTCTCTTTGGACACATTGTTTTCACAGCAATCATTTACCAGACATCTAATTGCGTGTTCAGCTGTGTTTTATTTCTTATTAAAGTGTGATGTGTGTGCGCGCGCGCGTGTGTGTGCGGGTGTGTGTGTGTGTGTGCGTGTGTGTGTGTTTGTGTGTGTTTGTTTGTTTAAACCAGCATGTAAAGTACTCTTAACTTCATCACGTTTTGCCTTGTCTCACAGTCAGCACTATTTCTCATGTTTTGGCCATGATTCTGGCTGGCTGGTTACTCATGTTTTAAATCTGTTGTGTCCGAGTGATTCCACACTGGCTTGGAATTAGTGTAGCCAACATTAGATCAGATTTGTGAATGACGACCATGTTGTCGCTCGTGTTGAAAATATGCAGAATCGACGAGGGCGGCTCACGCAGACATGACCCATGGGAAACACCTTCTTTACAAAGTTTTTGTTCTTGAATGCGTGGGTGGTTAGCCCTTGAATAGGAAATCTCGTCACGAGAGTTGGGAATCTCCTTATAGGAAACATCTCTCGGTTATACGCAAGTTTTGTATTCATTGGCAGCAGATGGGAGAATCTGGGGGCAGAATTAATGAAGTCAAATCGTCCTTAAAATGTCCAGGGAAATAACTGCGCTTTTATTTGCAGCCAGATTTGAAATAGAAACAGGAAACACGTCATGTTCCCACGCAAACATCTCTCAACGTACCCTGATCCTAGGGGCTTTTGGGTGAAAGAATCTTTCCGTGCTTTGATTGCAAACTGGTGTTTTCTATTCTCCCAGTTTAACTTTTAAGACTTTGGATTTTCTCATGGCCAGAATGAAATATGTGATCTGGGTTTGTGTCGAACATATACTGATTCAGAGAAAAGCTGGCCTTCCCACGCAAGGAGGATTTGAGTTGACTCCTGACGTGTCCAAAAGCAGATTTCTTTAGACACAAGTTTGTTGTCTGACGCATAGACTCCTGATTGACAGAGCACGTATGTGGAGCATGGGTGCTTTATCTGGGCAGCTCGGAATGGGGGTGGGGGGGGTGTGAAGTACTGGGGAAGAGATAAAAATAGCCATGGATACAGACGGGAGAATTGGAAGCTGCAGAAACACAGAGGGCACAATGAAAGAAACAGTGAGGGAAAGAACAGAGAATTTAAGATTATAATATGATATATAATTAAAAAGAAAATAAGAAAGAAAGAAACACAGAAAGAGATAGTTAAGAGTTCTGAGATGGAGAGAAAGAAAGAAAGAAAGAAAAAAAGAAAGAAAGAAAGAAAGAAAGAAAGAAAGAAAGAAAGAAAGAAAGAAAGAAAGAAAGAAAGAAAGAAAGAAAGAAAGAAAGAAAGAAAGAAAGAAAGAAAGAAAGAAAGAAAGAAAGAAAGAAAGAAAGAAAGAAAGAAAGAAAGAATGAAAGAAAGAAAGAGAGAAATAAAAAAAGAAAGAACGAAAGAAAGAAAGAAAGAAAGAAGGAAAGAAAGAAAGAAAGAAAGAAAGAAAGAAAAAAACAAAAAAAGAAGAAAGAAAGAAAGAAGAACGAAAAGAAAGAAAGAAAGAAAGAAAGAAAGAAAGAAAGAAAGAAAGAAAGAAAGAAAGAAAGAAAGAAAGAAGAAAGAAAGAAAGAGAAAAGAAAGAAAGAAAGAAAGAAAGAAAGAAAGAAAGAAAGAAAGAAAGAAAGAAAGAAAGAAAGAAAGAAAGAAAGAAAGAAAGAAAGAAAGAAAGAAAGAAAGAAAGAAAGAAAGAAAGAAAGAAAGAAAGAAAGAAAGAAAGAAAGAAAGAAAGAAAGAAAGAAAGAAAGAAAGAAAAGGATAGTAAAGAGTTCTGAGATTAGGAGAAAGAAAGAAAGAAAGAAAGAAAGAAAGAAAGAAAGAAAGAAAGAAAGAAAGAAAGAAAGAAAGAAAGAAAGAAAGAAAGAAAGAAAGAAAGAAAGAAGAAAGAAAGAAAGAAAGAAAAGACAGACAGAAAGAAATTAAGAATAAACAAGAAAGAAAGAAAGAAAGAAAGAAAAGAAAGAAAGAAGAAAGAAAGAAAAAAGAAAGAAAGAAAGAAAGAAAAAAAGAAAGAAAGAAAGAAAGAAAGAAAGAAAGAAAGAAAGAAAGAAAGAAAGAAAGAAAAGAAAGAAAGAAAGAAAAGAAAGAAAGAAAGAAAGAAAGAAGAAAGAAAGAAAGAAAGAAAAAAGAAAGAAAGAAAGAAAGAAAGACAGAAAGAAAGAAAGAAAGAAAGAAAGAAAAAGGAGAAATAAGAAAGAAAGAAAGAAAGAAAGAAAGAAAAGAAAAGAAAAGAAAGAAAGAAAGAAAGAAAGAAAGAAAGAAAGAAAGAAAGAAAGAAAGAAAGAAAGAAAGAAAGAAAGAAAGAAAGAAAGAAAGAAAGAAAGAAAGAAAGAAAGAAAGAAAGAAAGGTATAGTTAAGAGTTCTGAGATGTAGAGAAAGAAAGAAAGGAAGAAACAAAGAAACAAAGAAAGAGTAAAGATTTCTGAGTTGGAAAGAAAGAAAGAAAGAAAGAAAGAAAGAAAGAAAGAAAGAAAGAAAGAAAGAAAGAAAGAAAGAAAGAAAGAAAGAAAGAAAGAAAGAAAGAAAGAAAGAAAGAAAGAAAGAAAGAAAGAAAGAAAGAATGAAAGGGATAGTAAAGAGTTGAAAGAAGACAGGGGATTGAGTGTACAGCGTTCGGACCGAGCAGACGTGTTAACGAGACAGTGATAGTTTATTAGAGTTAGTATATTTCTTTGTGACTGCATAGAGTATTTACAGTGTTCTGTTAGAATAGGATAGTCTTTTGTGCTGTGTATTTAACTGGTACAAGGTATTGTGTTGTGCCACCATAAGTAACTAGTGTCCAGTTATCTGACCAGTTAAATCGGTTAGGTACATGTTCTGTGGAAGAATGTCGTACCTTGTCACGCTGACCCTGCACTAGACAGAGGCTGTGACATCTTGGTTGGTCAGTGTGTCGATAGGTAAGAGCGTATCTCTTGCCAGTGTGGTTTGTGCACCGGAGATTGCCTGTGGAACGTACTGGAGAGCGAGGCGACTGTAAAGCTCGTTCGGCCAGACGGTCCAGGCAATAGGTGGCCACACAGCGGGAAGTCAACTGTCTATTGTATTACCTGTACTTGCAATAAAGATTGTCCTGTGTGCTCTGTGTGCGTTCGTGTTCAGTGTGTGTTAAAGGTAAGTTTGTCTGTCATAGGCCCAGTTACGAGCCACGGACCATCAAGGTCACCCCGAGGTCTGTGACAGATAAATGGGAATCATTCGTCCTTGGGAATTGAACCTAGAGTAGTAGCTAAATAGTAATAGTTGTTCGTGTTAATTGTGAACCCAATGTGCTTGTTTAAATATGAGACATAAATCAGTTTGTATGTTTAGCTAACTGATTTATTTTTCTTTAAGTTTTGTAGTTCACTATTGTAGGGCTAGCGTGATTGAGTTAATCCCTTAATTTTGATTTTGCTATCGAGTAAGTTTGCGATGGCGTTGCTGAGTTAATTCTCTTAATCATTGCATCGTTGTCCAGGCCTACTCTTAATAATAGATAGTGACATCGGGGTTAGCTTGGGTCACCCTTAGCGCTATAAAGTGATAGTTTGTTATCGTTTTTCGTATTTGTTTCGACTGATTGTAAAAAATAATGACTAAATGTGATAGGGCTGCGTTTGCGTCGTGACAAGTTAGCGACGAATAGGAGAAATAGTTTGACGGACAGTGAAAAAGTGTGCGGAAGGTCAAGATTGTGTGCTG
>CAJHNH020003330.1:0-21039 GCA_905116865.2 Candidula unifasciata | reverse complement strand
GTTTCAGCCCTATTGAAAACCCCTCCCAAAATAAAAGCGTCAAGGGGGTATAGCCAAAACACCCCCCCATCCACACCCTCAATACTTTTTTGTCCCCACAAAAAATTTTTAAAAAAAAGTGCTAAACAACTCAACGTGTTACATAAAACTCCCGGGACACTTTGATTTTGGGTTTTCCCTTTCTTTTTAAGATAACTATTTAAAATTTTATTTTTCTTGGGGTCATTTCCCTCATGATGAGCGGGAAAAGGGGCCCTTAAAAGACTCAACTTCTTTTACCAAATTTTGAAGTGTGGGGGTGATTAACTTTGTGGAAAGCATGCTCTTAAGTAATTTACCGGGCCCGGGGCCTTTTTTGGCAACCAAAATGTCAGTTTTTTTTTCGTTTATCTTTTGCCCCTTTACCCGGGAAATTTTATAAAGACGCTACACACTGTTCTCGTTTAAAAAATTTTGTCTAGTAAAACGAAGCGTCAGAAGGAAAGGGAAAAAAAAAAGAGAGAAAAAAAAATTTAAAAAAAATATATAATTTTCAAAAAAGAAAAAAAAGTACACCAGATTAAGTTTGGGCAGAACCCCAATAATTGAGAAAAAAATGAATAAAGATAGTAGGGAAAACTGTGTGACAAAATTTTAAAAAAAATTCAAGGATAGGGAAAAAGAAAGCCACAGACATGGGACAGATGGAAACAAAAAGTCCAAGCCTCTTTCCCCAAAAACACCAACGCGTGGGGCGCACACACACATTACACCACCCCACACACCGGGGCGCACACCATTTATATACACACACAAACCGAAACCCATTTAACCTTCTGCCAGCAGCCCACCCGCCAATAATTATGGTTTTAAATTTTTGGTCTGGTTTATGCGTAGCTAAGTTCTGATTTTTTGTGCCAGCTTTTCTAGCAAGGTTTTTTGCCGATCCTTTTTCCCAAAACCTTTTTTCTGCTGGCCTTATAAATTTGGGGGGGGCCTGTCCTTAGATTTTTTGGGGGTTTTTCCCCTTGGTTCAGGGGTTTTTTCAAGGGGGCTTGATGACGAAAGGACAGGTGGGTTTTTACAAAGGGTAGGGGCCCAAAACCCCGGAGGGCCCGGTGGGGTTTTTACGGGTGTTGCGCAACTGGAGGACAGGTGGGTTTATTTAGGATGAGCGCCTAAAATTTAAAGGGCGGGGGGTTTTTTTTAGGATGTATCGCTAAACTAGAGGACAGGTGGGTTTTTTTTAATGTAGGGGCTTTAAAATGGAGGACAGGTGGGTTTATTTAGGGGGATTCGTAAACTAGATGACAGGGGGGGGTTTTTTTAGGGGTGTAAAGCGCTAAAATGGGGACAGGTGGGTTTATTTGGATGCTTTCGCTAAACAGAGGACAGGTGGGGTTTTTTTTTAGGATGTATTTCGCTTTAAAATGGGAGGGCAGGTTTGGGGTTTTTTTAGGATGTATGCGCTAAAACTTTGGGCCAAAAGGTGGTTTAAATTTTGGATGTATGCGCTTAAAAAGAGGACGGTGGGGCTTTCATTTATGTGTGCGCTTAAAAAATGGAGCACTGGGGTTTTTAGGATGTATGCCTAACCCGGAGGAAAAGGTGGGTTTTTTTAGGATTTTATTTCGCTAAAAATGGAGGGCAGGTGGGTTTTTTTAGGATTTTATTCCTAAATTTGGGGGACAAAAGTGGGTTTTTCCCGGATGTATGTGGGTAAAAATGGGAAAAAAGGTGGGTTTAAATTTGGTGTAGCCTAAAATAGAGGACGGTGGGTTTTTTCAGGATGTATTCCTAAAAAGGAGAAAGGTGGGTTTTTTTAGGGTGTATGCGCTAAAAAAGAGGGGCAGGTGGGTTAAACAGGATGATGCGCAAACGGAGAATTGGGGTTTGGGTTTTTTTTAGGATGTATGCCCCTTAAAATGGAGGACAGGTGGGTTTTTTTTAAGGGTGTGGGCACTAAAATGGAGGACAGGTGGGTTTTTACGGATTTTTGCCTAAAATGGAGGGGCAGGGGGGTTTTTAAAGGATGTTGGCTAAAGGGAGGACGGTGGGTTTTTTTTGGGTGTTTTGCGCTAAATGGAGGACAGGGGGGGTTTAAAAAGGGTGTTGCGCTAAGCTGGAGGGCAGGTGGGTTTTTTAGGATGTATGGGGGCTAAAAAGAGGACAGGTGGGTTTATTTTGGATTTATGCGCTAAAAATGAGGACAGGTGGTTTATTTTATGTATGCGCCCAAAATGGAGGACAGGGGGGTTTTTTTAGGATGTATGGGAACTAAACTGGAGGGCCCGGGGGGTTTTTTTAGGATTAATTTCGCTAAACTAATGACAGGTGGGGTTTTTTAGGATGTATGGGCCCAAACTGGAGGACGGTGGGTTTATTTTTTGATGAAAGGCCCCTAAAGGACCAAGGCGGTTTTTTTTAGGGTGTAAAGCCTTAAAACTGGAGGACAGGTGGGTTTATTTTGGGTGTAATGGCGCTTTAAAAGGAGGGGCGGTGGGGTTTAAATTTTGGATGTATGCGCTAAACTGGAGGACAGGTGGGTTTATTTAGGATGTATGCGCTAAACTAGAGGACAGGTGGTTTTATACAGGATGTATGCGCTAAACTGGAGAACAGGTGGGTTTATTTAGGATGTATGCGCTAAAATAGAGGACAGGTGGGCTTAACTAGGATGTATGCGCAAAACTGGAGAATGGGTGGTTTTATTTAGGATGTATGCTCTGAACTGGAGGACAGGTGGGTTTATTAAGGATGTGTGCACTAAACTGGAGGACAGGTGGGTTTATACAGGATGTATGCGCTAAACTGGAGGACAGGTGGGTTTATTTAGGATGTATGCGCTAAGCTGGAGGACAGGTGGGTTTTTTTAGGATGTATGCGCTAAACTGGAGGACAGGTGGGTTTATTTAGGATGTATGCGCTAAACTAGAGGACAGGTGGGTTTATTTAGGATGTATGCGCTAAACTAGAGGACAGGTGGGTTTATTTAGGATGTATGCGCTAAACTGGAGGACAGGTGGGTTTATTTAGGATGTATGCGCTAAACTGGAGGACAGGTGGGTTTATTTAGGATGTATGCGCTAAACTGGATGACAGGTGGGTTTATTTAGGATGTATGCGCTAAACTGGAAGACAGGTGGGTTTATTTAGGATGTATGCGCTAAACTGGACCACAGGTCGGTTTATTTAGGATGTATGCGCTAAACTGGAGAACAGGTGGGTTTATTTAGGATGTATGCGCTAAACTGGAGGACAGGTGGGTTAATTTAGGATGTATGCGCTAAACTGGGGGACAGGAAGAGCTATATGAAAAGCAATACAAACAGAGAAACGGAAACGGGAAAGGGAATTTAAGTGAACAAAATATACACGGATGAAAACAGTTACTACGTATATATAAAGTTATGTTCAAAGTTTTTTTTTTTTTTTTTTTGTAGTCCTTAAAAGATTTTGTCAGGAAAAAGGGCGGTTTGATCACCGGAACAAGATTTTATGTAAGTGACAGGTATATCAATATCATCTTAGTGGTCAGAGCTATTAGAATAAAGGGTTGAAAGGCTTGAGGTATACAGAGTATAGATATATATAGACAATATATATAGTAGTGTAATAAATGTATATATATGTATGACAATTTGACAAGGCAATGGTTTGGTCGCAGACATCAGAAATAGCAGGATCTGTATCCCTCCAACAGTTTAGCTTTGACTGCAGTTCCACATAATATATTTGAGTTTTCAGAAAATATCTGCGGAGAAAGATGACGATGGAGGGAACTGATTGTTCCACCTAATGAGTTCATAGAGCTTAGGTAGGAACACACACCAGAGTGTGTGCGCTTGTGTGTGTGTGTATGCGTATCGTTTAATGTGTCCTTTAATGTGTAGAAATCTTCAAGGTCACACCATAACATGCCTATACAAACGATGTGTGTGTCAGTTTGCGTGAATATGCCAGCTACAGGCGAGAAAGCAAATTACGCCGGCAATCAGCACTGACAACCATATCGGGTGCATGATAAGTTTCCAGGACCCCTCGTCGGCAACTATGTTTATATCAGACAAACGTTCGTCAAAAGAACAAGAGACAGATAACCCGCTCTTTGATCTTCGATGACGGCGGCTGATGAAGCTTTGATGTTTCGTCATGTCTTTGATAAGTCAACTCGTCGTGGGTAGATGGTTTTGTGCTGGTTGTTGCCACAAGTACCATTCGTGTCACTAGAGATGCAGACTTAAACCCTCAAGCACTCTGAATCACTTGTAAGATCCTTGAAGAAAGTTTCTAGCGCTTGACATATTGCTAAAAATACGCCAGCGGAGTTACACAATCGTCGAGCGACTGTGATAATAGCTGTTTCTACTTCTACACAGTTTGGGATTATCTCCCAAGAGTGTCGGTCATTACCATAGGCGTCGAAAGAATTATGTTAAACATTTTATAACTTAGATATATTGTCATAGTTATTTGCAATTCAACACATTACTATTGTTATTATTGTCGTTGCTACTCACCTAAACAAGGCTTCAGTCACCTCAGACCTGTTCACTAAAGAATTATAAGTGAGCCTTTACCCCCCTTTTTAAGAGTTCTTGCTGGCGATGCCAGTGTTCTGTAGGGCAGCTGCGTTGAGATCACAGAGACGTGAGACATGAGTCATGAAGGATAGGACTGACACACCAACATCCAGTGATGGATTGACACACCAACAGCTAGTGATGGACTGACACACCATCACCCAGTGATGGACTGACAAACCAACAGCCAGTGATGGACTGACAAACCAACAGCCAGTGATGGACTGACAAACCAACAGCCAGTGATGGACTGACAAACCAACAGCCAGTGATGGACTAACAAACCAACAGCCAGTGATGAACTGACACACCAACAACCAGTAATGGACTGACACACCAACAGCTAGTAATGGACTGACACACCAACAGCCAGTAATGGACTGACACCAACAACCAGTAATGGACTGACACACCAACAACCAGTAATGGACTGACACACCAACAGCCAGTAATGGACTGACACACCAACAGCCAGTAATGGACTGACACACCAACAGCCAGTAATGGACTGACACACCAACAACTAGTAATGGACTGACACACCAACAGCCAGTGATGGACTGACACACCAACAGCCAGTAATGTACTGACAAACCAACAGCCAGTGATGGACTGACACACCAACAGCCAGTAATGGACTGACAAACCAACAGCCAGTAATGGACTGACACACCAACAGCCAGTAATGGACTGACACACCAACAGCCAGTAATGGACTGACACACCAACAGCCAGTAATGGACTGACACCAACAACCAGTAATGGACTGACACACCAACAGCCAGTAATGGACTGACACCAACAACCAGTAATGGACTGACACACCAACAGCCAGTAATGGACTGACACACCAACAGCTAGTAATGGACTGACACACCAACAGCTAGTAATGGACTGACACACCAACAGCCAGTAATGGACTGACACACCAACAGCCAGTAATGGACTGACAAACCAACAGCCAGTGATGGACTGACACACCAACAGCCAGTGATGGACTGACACCAACAGCTAGTAATGGACTGACACACCAACAGCCAGTGATGGACTGACACCAACAGCAAGTAATGGACTGACACCAACAGCTAGTAATGGACTGACACACCAACAACCAGTAATGGACTGACACCAACAACCAGTAATGGACTGACACAAACAACCAGTAATGGACTGACACCAACAACCAGTAATAGACTGACACACCAACAACCAGTAATGGACTGACACCAACAACCAGTAATGGACTGACACACTAACAGCCAGTAATTATTGCCGCCTCAAGTCTGTGGTGATCTGTTCCCATCGTTGCCACCTCAAGTCTGTGGTGATCTGTTCCCAACATTGCCGCCTCAAGTCTGTGGTGATCTGTTCCCATCATTGCCGCCTCAAGTCTGTGGTGATCTGTTCCCAACATTGCCGCCTCAAGTCTGTGGTGATCTGTTTCCAACATTGCCACCTCAAGTCTGTGGTGATCTGTTCCCATCATTGCCGCCTCAAGTCTGTGGTGATCTGTTTCCAACATTGCCACCTTAAGTCTGTGGTGATCTGTTCCCATCATTGCCGCCTCAAGTCTGTGGTGATCTGTTCCCATCATTGCCACCTTAAGTCTGTGGTGATCTGTTCCCATCATTGCCACCTCAAGTCTGTGGTGATCTGTTCCCATCGTTGCCGCCTTAAGTCTGTTGTGATTTGTTCCCATCGTTGCCGTCTGGAGTCTACGGTGCTAAACCTGGATATGTTAGACACAGGAGCCATGTTGTGAACATCAAACCCGTCGTCTTTACTTTCGAGCTAGCACATGATTCAAATAATTACAATGATGTTCCCTACATTGTGTGTGAACTGACGCAACATCTGACAGTGTGTGTGTACTGACGCAGCATCTGACAGTGTGTGTGTGTACTGACGCAGCATCTGACAGTGTGTGTGTACTGACGCAGCAGCTGACAGTGTGTGCATACTGACGCAACATCTGACAGTGTGTGTATACTGACGCAACATCTGACAGTGTGTGCATACTGACGCAGCATCTGACAGTGTGTGTATACTGACGCAACATCTGACAGTGTGTGTATACTGACGCAACATCTGACAGTGTGTGTACTGACGCAGCATCTGTCAGTGTGTGTGTACTGACGCAACATTTGTCAGTGTGCGTGTACTGACGCAACATCTGACAGTGTGTATATACTGACGCAACATCTGACAGTGTGAACATACTGACGCAGCATCTGACAGTGTGTGTGTGTACTGACGCAGCATCTAACAGTGTGTGTACTGACGCAGCATCTGACAGTGTGTGTGTACTGACGCAGCATCTGACAGTGTGTGTGTACTGACGCAAAACATCTGATCCTTCTCTCCCTCCTCTCTCCTCTCAGTGTGTGTGTACTGACGCAGCATCTGACAGTGTGTGTGTACTGACGCAGCATCTGACAGTGTGTGTGTACTGACGCAACATCTGACAGTGTGTGTGTACTGACGCCGCATCTGACAGTGTGTGCATACTGACGCAACATCTGAGAGTGTGTGTGTACTAACGCAGCATCTGACAGTGTGTGCATACTGACGCAGCATCTGTCAGTGTGTGCATACTGACGCAGCATCTGACAGTGTCTATACTGACGCAGCATATGACAGTGTGTGTGTGTGTACTGACGCAGCATCTGACAGTGTCTATACTGACGCAGCATCTGACAGTGTGTGTGTGTACTGACGCAGCATCTGACAGTGTGTGTGTGAACTGACGCAGCATCTGACAGTGGTTGTGTACTGACGCAGCATCTGTCAATGTGCGTGTACTGACGCAACATCTGACAGTGTGTGTGTACTGACGCAGCATCTGACAGTGTGTGCATACTGACGCAGCATCTGACAGTGTGTGCATATTGACGCAGGATCTGACAGTGTCTATACTGACGCAGCATCTGACAGTGTGTGTGTGTACTGACGCAGCATCTGACAGTGTCTATACTGACGCAGCATCTGACAGTGTGTGTGTGTACTGACGCAGCATCTGACAGTGTGTGTGAACTGACGCAGCATCTGACAGTGTGTGTGTACTGACGCAACATCTGTCATTGTGCGTGTACTGACGCAACATCTGACAGTGTGTGTATACTGACGCAACATCTGACAGTGTGTGCATACTGACGCAGCATCTGACAGTGTGTGTGTACTGACGCAGCATCTGACAGTGGGTGTGTACTGACGCAGCATCTGTCAGTGTGCGTGTACTGACGCAACATCTGACAGTGTGTGTGTGTACTAACGCAACATCTGACAGTGTGTGTGTGTACTGACGCAGCATCTGACAGTGTGTGTGTACTGACGCAACATCTGACAGTGTGTGTGTACTGACGCAGCATCTGACAGTGTGTGTGTACTGACGCAGCATTTGACAGTGTTTGTGTACTGACGCAGCATCTGACAGTGTGTGTGTAATGACGCAACATCTGACAATGTGTGTGTACTGACGCAGCATCTGACAGTGTGTGTGTACTGACGCAACATCTGACAGTGTGTGTGTACTGAAGCAACATCTGAAAGTGTGTGTCAGTTCACCTGATGGGTATTATATCTGCCAGCAAGATGACAACAGCCGGTGAGGCAGATTGTTGTCACATCAGGGTCGTTATCACCAAAGTCATTCAAATTCAGTTTCTTGGCAGTGTATGGGAGCGCGGGAGAGGTAACAACCATTTCTTCTGTTTCCTTTGAAGTCCAGGTATGTAACCTTAAGGGGGATAATGCACAGAAGTAGCTAGGGACGACAATCAGTTTGGGCAGACAGACCAATTCCTGGGAACAATGAGCGGCGGAGCTCCTTCAACACTACACTCCGCCTATCGCTTCATCTCGTGAATTTTAAAACCCTTGAGAAATTTCACATTCGCCATTTTAAGTTTTGTTGAAAAGGTTTCCAGGCACCGGCCTTGCCGTCAAGTACGTCTCGGCGTTGTCCCCCCCCCCCCCCCTTTTTCCACCGACATTCGCGGAAGGTTTGTTTCAAAGGTTCAATACACACAGACACACAATTACTTGAGGGTGGGTAGATGAACTGTTTTCTATCTCTCTAATTCTCTTCATGTCGCTGTTCACACATAATGCATTCACACGCCATTTCCATTGCTGAAAGTTCTACTGCTTGTCTGCCTGCAGCACCCCGTGTTATTTGTCATTCACCAATTTCTTTTTCTACTGTCCAGTTTCTGTAGGCTGTCCTCGTTTCATTGTCCCACCTGTTGTCCATTGGAAAGCTGTTCTTGTCCAGTTTCTGTGTGCTGTCCAAGTTTCATTGTCCCATCTGTCGTCCATCGGAAAGCTGTTCTTGTCCAGTTTCTGTAGGCTGTCCAAGTCTCATTGTCCCATCTGTCGTCCGACGGAAAGCTGTTCTTGTCTAGTTTCTGTAGGCTGTCCAAGTTTCATTGTCCCATCTGTTGTCCATCGGAAAGCTGTTCTTGTCTAGTTTCTGTAGGCTGTCCAAGTTTCATTGTCCCATCTGTCGTCCATGGAAGGACAGGCTACAATGTGATCGAAGGACAGGTTACATAGTCATGGAAGGACAGGTTACAATGTCAAGGAAGGACAGGTTACATAGTCATGGAAGGACAGGTTACAATGTCAAGGAAGGACAGGTTACAATGTCATGGAAGGACAGGTTACAATGTCAAGGAAGGACAGGTTACAATGTCATGGAAGGACAGGTTACATAGTCATGGAAGGACAGGTTACAATGTCAAGGAAGGACAGGTTACATAGTCATGGAAGGACAGGTTACATAGTCATGGAAGGACAGGTTACAATGTCAAGGAAGGACAGGTTACAATGTCATGGAAGGACAGGTTACATAGTCATGGAAGGACAGGTTACAATGTCAAGGAAGGACAGGTTACAATGTCAAGGAAGGACAGGTTACATAGTCATGGAAGGACAGGTTACAATGTCAAGGAAGGACAGGTTACATAGTCATGGAAGGACAGGTTACAATGTCAAGGAAGGACAGGTTACAATGTCATGGAAGGACAGGCTACAATGTCAAGGAAGGACAGGTTACAATGTCATGGAAGGACAGGTTACAATGTCATGGAAGGACAGGTTACAGTGTCAAGGAAGGACAGGTTACAATGTCATGGAAGGACAGGTTACAGCGTCAAGGAAGGACAGGTTACAATGTCATGGAAGGACAGGCTACAATGTCAAGGAAGGACAGGTTACAATGTCATGGAAGGACAGGCTACAATGTCATGGAAGGACAGGCTACAATGTCATGGAAGGACAGGCTACAATGTCAAGGAAGGACAGGCTACAATGTCAAGGAAGGACAGGTTACAATGTCAAGGAAGGACAGGTTACAATGTCAAGGAAGGACAGGCTACAATGTCAAGGAAGGACAGGTTACAATGTCAAGGAAGGACAGGCTACAATGTCATGGAAGGACAGGTTACAATGTCAAGGAAGGACAGGTTACAATGTCAAGGAAGGACAGGCTACAATGTCAAGGAAGGACAGGTTACAATGTCATGGAAGGACAGGTTACAGTGTCATGGAAGGACAGGTTACAGTATCATGGAAGGACAGGTTACTGTGTCATGGAAGGACAGGTTACAGTGTCATGGAAGGACATGTTACATAGTCATGGAAGGACAGGTTACAGTGTCATGGAAGGACAGGTTACAATGTCAAGGAAGGACAGGTTACAGTGTCATGGAAGGACAGGTTACAATGTCATGGAAGGACAGGTTACAGTGTCATGGAAGGACAGGTTACAATGTCATGGAAGGACAGGTTACAATGTCATGGAAGGACAGGTTACAGTGTCATGGAAGGACAGGTTACATAGTCATGGAAGGACAGGTTACAGTGTCATGGAAGGACAGGTTACAGTGTCATGGAAGGACAGGTTACAATGTCATGGAAGGACAGGTTACAGTGTCATGGAAGGACAGGTTACAGTGTCATGGAAGGACAGGTTACAGTGTCATGGAAGGACAGGTTACTGTGTCATGGAAGGACAGGTTACAATGTCATGGAAGGACAGGTTACAGTGTCATGGAAGGACAGGTTACTGTGTCATGGAAGGACAGGTTACAGTGTCATGGAAGGACAGGTTACAGTGTCATGGAAGGACAGGTTACAATGTCATGGAAGGACAGGTTACAGTGTCATGGAAGGACAGGTTACAGTGTCATGGAAGGACAGGTTACAGTGTCATGGAAGGACAGGTTACAGTGTCATGGAAGGACAGGTTACAGTGTCATGGAAGGACAGGTTACTGTGTTAATGAAGAACTTGTTACAATGTAGTAACATTCCGATGCTACAGACATAGCACATATTTGTTTGTATGTATCAACACACACGCACATACACACACACGCGCACATGCACACTTATAAACAGTCACGCATAGACACACAGTTTCCAACTGCCAATGTTCTTTCTCCATCAGTTTCAAAAAGAAGCGCTACAATTGCAGCGAAGTTGATACCTCGACCAAGAGACGAACTTAACGGTTTTTGAATGCATCTATATGATTAACCACCATGAGTTGAGAGTCAACAAACATACATGACAAGGATGCACTGAGTGACAACACAGTGCCACGCACTGCCGCACACCACTGGTGTTAATGACAGGGCGTACCAGGAATTTCTGAGTGTTGATTCATCCTAGCAGTTTCACAGTTTGTTGTCAAAGGTCACAGAAATCTTTACTTCGGCCGCTATGTGACTCCCGGTGCCGTCACTCGGGTCCAGGCGCCATCTTGGCAGCTGTCAACATGTCAGGTCGGAAGTAACTTCCGGATATGCGCATGCAGCAGGCGGAAGGTGCAAACTGATTACAGAAATGAGTTGCCAGTTGTACAACCCGGCCTGTTGGCTTCATTAATGCCAGACAATTGTCAGTTGTACAACCTTTCTTTGTGTCTTTTTTTTATGCCAAATAAGCTGTCAGTTGTACAACCTGGCCTGCTGGCTTTTTTTTTTTTTAATGCCAGATAATTGTCACTCGTACAACCTAGCCTGCTGGCTTTTTCATGTCAGATAATTGTCAGTTGTACAACCTTTCTTTGTGGCTCTGTTGATGCCAGATAATTGTCAGTTGTACAACCTTTCTTTGTGGCTCTGTTGATGCCAGATAATTGTCAGTTGTACAACCTGGCCTGCTGGCTTTTTTATGTCAGATAATTGTCAGTTGTACAACCTTTCTTTGTGGCTCTGTTGATGCCAGATAATTGTCAGCTGTACAACCTTTCTTTGTGGCTCTGTTGATGCCAGATAATTGTCACTTGTACAACCTGGCCTGCTGGCTTTTTTATGTCAGATAATTGTCAGTTGTACAACCTTTCTTTGTGGCTCTGTTGATGCCAGATAATTGTCAGTTGCACAACCTGGCCTGCTGGCTTTTTTATGTCAGATAATTGTCAGTTGTACAACCTTTCTTTGTGGCTCTGTTGATGCCAGATAATTGTCAGTTGTACAACCTGGCCTGCTGACTTTTTTTATGCCAGATAAACCGTCAGATGTACAACCTTTCTTTGCTTCTTTGTTGATGTTGGATAAGCTATCAGTTGTACAACCTTTCCTTGTGGCTTTGTTGATACCAGATAAACCGTCAGTTGTACAACCTTTCGTTGTAGCGTTGTTAACGTCAGTTAAGCTGTCAGTTGTACAACATGGCATGCTGACTTTGTTGATACGAGGAGCACTTTCAAATTTAGCAGCCAGTGGCTAATTTTATGACAGCATAATCAAAGGACAGCGGAAGAGGGTATTCTTGCTGTTATTGTTGCTAGTGTTTGTAGATGTCTTCAAAATAATGTCTTCAACTCTCAAGTTTGATTCCCTAGCTATGAGGTCACGTGAGACTCCAAACAAGAGTGTTTTTATCAGAGCCGAGCTGTTGCCTAGGAGACGCAGCCCAGGGGCTTAGCCCCCACCCCCACGCCCACCCCGTCTCTCATAAAATGAGAAATTTGGCTGAGGACCCCACACCCCACCCAACCCTTCCCCTCCCTCCCCCAATCCTTCCTATCAACCCTTCCCCGATATTTCATGTGTATCGGTGCTCCTAGGCCAGTGTGTAGGCTTCTGTCATTACCTTGTATCAAACTGCAACATCCACATACACGGAGATTTTCGCGGAACTCTTTTCTTCCTCTGGGACCCCGACACAGAATGGGGGAGAGGGAGTGGTTTGCCAGGCGTTTTCAGGCATATTTGGGCATATAGGGTTAGACCTATAGTTTATAGAACAAACGGCACTCTATGGTGGATGTGGTCAACAGCATGCCAGCCGACTTTACATCCCAGGACTCTACTGGTCACCCACTTTGGGCTGGTCAGTTTTGAAAAGTCCAGCACCTCTAGATTTGAACCGAATAGCTTCGGATCCGTAGCTGCTACACCACAGTCATAACAGACGTTAATGTCAAATGATCCACTATTTACTTCCAGATGTCACAAGACACATTCCTGTTGCCACAATCAGAGCCCATGACACTGGCTTACAACCTGGTATCAGTGAGACGACATAACCACGACACTAGACTACAACCTGGTATCAGTGAGACAACAGAGCCACGACGCTAGACTACAACCTGGTATCAGTGAGACAACAGGACCATGTCACTGGGCTACAACCTGGTATCAGTGAGACAACAGAACCACGACGCTAGACTACAACCTGGTATCAGTGAGACGACAGAACCATGTCACTGGGCTACAACCTGGTATCAGTGAGACAACAGAACCACGACACTGGGCTACAACCTGGTATCAGTGAGACGACAGGACCACGACACTAGGCTACAGCCTGGTATCAGTGAGACGACAGAACCATGTCACTGGGCTACAACCTGGTATCAGTGAGACGACAGAACCATATCCTAGGCGACTGGTATCAGGGAGACGACAGAAACATGTCACTGGGCTACAACCGGGGTATCAGTGAGACGACAGAACCATGTCACTGGGCTACAACCTGGTATCAGTGCAGAACCATGTCACTAGGCTACCTGGTATCAGTGAGACACAGAACCATGTCACTAGGCTACAACCTGGTATCAGTGAGACGACAGAACCATGTCACTAGGACAACCTGGTATCAGTGAGACAACAGAATCACAACCTGGGCTACAAATGGTATCAGTGAGACGACAGAACCACGACACTGGGCTACAACCTGGTATCAGTGAGACGACAGGACCACGACACTAGACTACAACCTGGTATCAGTGAGACGACAGAACCATGTCACTGGGCTACAACCTGGTATCAGTGAGACGACAGAACCATGTCACTAGGCTACAACCTGGTATCAGTGAGACGACAGAACCATGTCACTGGGCTACAACCTGGTATTAGTGAGACGACAGAACCATGTCACTGGGCTACAACCTGGTATCAGTGAGACGACAGAACCATGTCACTAGGCTACAACCTGGTATCAGTGAGACGACAGAACCATGTCACTAGGCTACAACCTGGTATCAGTGAGACAACAGAATCACAACACTGGGCTACAAACTGGTATCAGTGAGACGACAGAACCACAACACTGGGCTACAACCTGGTATCAGTGAGACGACAGAACTACGACACTGGGCTACAACCTGGTATCAGTGAGACGACAGAACCACGACACTGGGCTACAACCTGGTATCAGTGAGACGACAGAACCATGTCACTAGGCTACAACCTGGTATCAGTGAGACGACAGAACCATGTCACTAGGCTACAACCTGGTATCAGTGAGACGACAGAACCATGTCACTGGGCTACAACCTGGTATCAGTGAGACGACAGAACCATGTCACTGGGCTACAACCTGGTATCAGTGAGACGACAGAACCATGTCACTAGGCTACAACCTGGTATCAGTGAGACAACAGAATCACAACACTGGGCTACAATCTGGTATCAGTGAGACGACAGAACGACGACACTGGGCTACAACCTGGTATCAGTGAGACGACAGAACCACAACACTGGGCTACAACCTGGTATCAGTGAGACGACAGAACCACAACACTGGGCTACAACCTGGTATCAGTGAGACGACAGAACCACAACACTGGGCTACAACCTGGTATCAGTGAGACGACAGAACCACAACACTAGACTACAACCTGGTATTAGTCAGACGACAGAACCACAACACTAGACTACAACCTGGTATCAGTGAGACGACAGAACCACAACACTGGGCTAAAACCAGCTCGAGCCGTTGTTTGAACCCATGATATAGCTGTAACACCGGCCGACTAAACCAATCATTCTTGACCCCCAGGAGTAGAAAGATCAGCGTGACACCACGAGCTGTGCACAACTGCAAGGGTTCCGTGTCTGGGCGAGAACCCCCTACCCCCCCCTCCCTAGCGTTCTGAATCACGCTTTGTAAAGAACCTTCTTTTGTTCTGGTAGTGTCTCCTGCGTTCCATCCACAACAGCGAACACTTGTTGGGTATAGTGCCAAGATAGCACAAGCCTGAATGTCTGGCAAACAAACGCTCACACATACATATAATACACATACACGCACTCCAGCAGGCACAGCGTGGTGATTCATTAAGATCTTATTGCCTGTCTCCATTAATCTAGACTGTCATTACTGTAGATGATGAGGGTGATAATGATGATGATGATGATGATGATGATTATGATGATGATGATAGTAATGATTGCGATGATGTCAGGGGCGCAGTCACAGGGAAATCATTGGGTGTAAACGGAAGGAGGGGTTTAGACTGCCCCTTATTAATGAATATCCTAACATATGTTTATTTAGGCATTCTTTCTCTTCTTTTTCAGTATTCACCCGCCTCCATTTCACCAGCCTCCATTTCACCAGCCTTCATTCATCTCTCTGGTTGGCCTTCTTCAGCATTCCGAGCCCTTGAGGTTCATTGCTGCAGATATAACCAGTTTCCATTAATCTCTCTGGTTGGCCTTCTTCAGCATTCCGAGCCCTCGAGGTTCATTTCTGCATATATCACTAGTCTTCATTTTTCTCTCTGGTTAGCCTTCTTCAGCATTCCGAGCCCTTGAGGTTCATTGCTGCTGATATCACCAGCTTCCATTAATCTCTCTGGTTGGCCTTCTTCGGCATTCCGAGCCCTCGAGGTTCATTGCTGCATATATCACTAGTCTTCATTTTTCTCTCTGGTTAGCCTTCTTCAGCATTCCGAGCCCTTGAGGTTCATTGCTGCTGATATCACCAGACTTCATTCATCTCTCTGGTTGGCCTTCTTCAGCATTCCGAGCCCTTGAGGTTCATTGCTGCTGATATCACCAGACTCCATTCATCTCTCTGGTTGGCCTTCTTCAGCATCTTCCGGAGCCCTTGAGTTCATTAGCTCTCATGCTGATATTCACCAGACTCCATTCAATCAGATTCTCTGGTTGGCCTTCTTCTCAGCATCTCGAGCCCGTGATTTTCATTTTTCATGCTGCAAAAATATCACCCACTGTTTTCCACTAATGAGGCTCATCTTTCTGGTTAGCATTTATTATTATTATTATTAATATTTTTATTATTATTAATATTATTATTAATATTGGTGCTAAATAGTCAATAGACATAACAATGTACATGTCAGTGTAACATCAACTGTACAAACAAACACTTAAAAACAGAACTTGGACACACGACGAGAGGGTGGGGCACTTAGAACACTGGTCATGTTCTTGTAGATGTGCAGCTCAGTCCAGTCCCTCTCCACTTTAGAAGTCAAAGCCCCTGACAGCTCATACTACTGCGTCAATGAGTGTGTAGAACCCAGTGGAACGCCCCTGACAGCTCATACTAGTGCGTCAATGAGGATGTAGAACCTAGTGGAACGCCCCTGACAGCTCATACTAGTGCGTCAATGAGGATGTAGAACCCAGTGGAACGCTCCTGACAGCTCATACTAGTGCGTCAATGAGGATGTAGAACCCAGTGGAACGCCCCTGACAGCTCATACTACTGCGTCAATGAGTATGTAGAACCCAGTGGAACGCCCCTGACAGCTCATACTACTGCGTCAATGAGTATGTAGAACCCAGTGGAACGCCCCTGACAGCTCATACTAGTGCGTCAATAAGTATGTAGAACCCAGTGGAACGACTTTCTGGCTTCAATGTCGAAGCTATGGGAACAGCACTGATTTTTGTGTAGACATTCGAACACCACCCCCCCCCCCCCCCCCCCCACAGGAGGTTAACTTCAATTCCTGGAATGATGTTCCTTTAGACTTCACACACAGAATAACAATGTATGTGTGTACGAGCAAAGCTAAATAAACATACCGCACATTACGGCTAAACAAATATGTGTGGGCAGCTACCTCACAAGGGTAGCAGGTGAAACATTACACAGTTGATGGCTACTTCACAAAGGGAAGCAGGCGGAAGATTTAAAAGTTTGGTGGCAGGTGGGAATTAAACAGTTGATAGCTTACTTCACAAGGGTAGGTAGCAAGAATGTAAACAGTTAATGAACAAGGGTTAAAAGGTTGATGGCTACCTCACAAGGGTAGAAGGTGCAAGATTAAACAGTTGATGGCTACTTCACAAGGGTAGCAGGTGGAAGATTTAAAAGTTGATGGCTACCCCACAAGGGTAGCAGGTGGAAGATTAAATAGTTGATTGCTACCTCACAAGGGTAGAAGGTGAAAGATTAAATAGTTGATGGCTACCTCACAAGGGTAGAAGGTGAAAGATTAAATAGTTGATGGCTACCTCACAAGGGTAGAAGGTGAAAGATTAAATAGTTGATGGCTACCTCACAAGGGTAAAAGGTGAAAGATTAAATAGTTGATGGCTACCTCACAAGGGTAGCAGGTGGTAGATTTAAAAGTTGATGGCTACCTCACAAGGGTAGCAGGTTAAAGATTTAATAGTTTATGGCTACCTCACAAGGGTAAAAGGGGGAAGATTCAAAAGTTGATATCTACCTCACAAGAGTAGAAGGTGGAAGATTAAACAGTTGATGGGTGAGATAAGAAACAGAATAGGACAGGCAAAAAATGCATTTTATAAAATGAAGAATATCTTGTGCAATATATCCTTGTCATTGAGAGTTAGAAAAAGAATTCTTGCTTGCTACATACATCCAGTTTTAACATATGGCTGTGAATCCTAGACAATCGGTAGGCCGGCCAAACAATTTCTTGAGGCCTCTGAGATGTGGTTTTACAGAAGAATGCTTAGAATACCTTTTGACAGCCAAAAAGAGCAACCAAGAGGTTTTGAAAGAGGCGGGAGCCCGACGACACCTTATCATATACATCAGAAGGAGACAGTCATCATTTTTCGTCCATATTATGAGAAGATGGAAAATCGAACATGTTGTGACCACTGGAAAGATCTGTGGAAGGAGGGATAGAGGAAGACTACGAGAGAAGATTCTTGAGTCTTGTTCCATGGCATGGAGGTGTGTCAGCACACGAACTGATATATCTGCAGGCATGATCGCCCACACCAGTCGGCAAGGCACCTGATGATGATGGTGATGGCTACCTCACAAGGGTAGAAGGTGAAAGATTAAACAGTTGATGGCTACCTGACAAGGGTAGCAGGTGGAAGAGTAAACAGTGTATGGCTACCTCACAAGGGTAGAAGGTTAAAGATTAAACAGTTGATGGCTACCTGACAAGGGTAGCAGGTGGAAGAGTAAACAGTGTATGGCTACCTTACAAGGGTAGAAGGTTACAGATTAAACAGTTTATGGCTACCTTACAAGGGTAGAAGGTTAAAGATTAAACCGTTTATGGCTACCTTACAAGAGTAGATACCAAGAAAAATATTCATATCACTAGGAAAATGGAACGCTACACAGGATCGTAGAAAACACGACTTCTCAAGATGAAGAGAAAACATTAAAATTGATGGGGAGGGGAGGCGGGGGTGGGGGGGGGGGGGGGAACTTGACTGAACTTTTGAAAATTTTGTATGACAGTTTTTGTGTGCTCACACAGGTCCAGGGAAACGTTCAAGCTGGGAAGTGGGGGATTTGTGTCGTCTGCCGGGTGTGGTGGAAGGCGGGAAGTTGCTGTGTTGTCTGTCACAGGTATGAGGGGAAGACGGGAGGTCAGGGCAGGCTATGATCGAGTTGCGCCAATGAAGAAAAAGGAAAAAAGACACCGCAGTCAGATAACAGACACAACAGGAGAGCTCCATTACTAAACGTTCGGCAGAAAACATCAGCTTCGGAGCAAAGCTTTCATTAAAATGTCTTTTTCGGGTCAAGGATTTTTGCTTGTTGGATATTTCCTCCCTGTAAAGGATATCTTCTGGAATTTTTTGTGGAAGGATTCAATTCTTCCCGACTGTCGTAGATCCTCTAGTCATTTGTGATTTCTCAGAGCGACAGAAAAATAAAGTGTCTTTTCTGCAGGCGTTTCAGATTGGTCTCAAATATAAAGATTGAAACGGCTCGTGTGTGGTGGATTCGCACGTTTTGTTTGTTGATCATCTGTGTTAGGTTTATCGCCGTGACGCACATGATGATGATGCTGATGACGGTGATACTTGCTTTATCAGGCCCAACTGGGGTCTCAGTAACTGGGAGCATGTACTGCTGACCCAACAGATGAAATAGCAGCGTCATCAAAATAGGTTACACTCTACTAGGCAAATCTTCTTTGTCGTCGTCGCCTTTACCGCACGTAAACGGAAAGCTCTGGTTGTTCATCCACTTCTGGAGTTTAGTCTTGCTCCAGAACGTGAGTTGCACATACATGTTACAGATCTAGTTTATTTGTGTGCAGACTGTTGGTTACTTGCCTCTAGGGCAGATGTACTTCGAGCTCGAAGGAAACGTCTCTGGTTAGACTTGTGACGGAACCCACTTATCTTCTATGTTCCAGTGTTGGCCGTTACTGATGTTCTGTTTCCCCTGAATATTTGAGGATACATCCACCGATTGTTTGCTTATCTCCGTGACTCCCTGACTTTATCATTTACACGCTGAAAGAAAAGAGACTTTCATCTACTCCGGATATCAGATAGCGGAACTCAACAACAGTTAGAGAACAAGAGTATCTGGGTGTGTCCTCTGAGGTTGACCGACCCGGTGCCATCAAAGTGTTGTGCCGCTTGTCTGCAGCTGCTGTCGGTCCGCGCGGCCGTGTCTGCCCGCTGGCACTCACATGCCAGATGGTCGGGTATTCCCGAGCCCACACTAAACAAGTGGGTGTTTCCTGGGGCAAGGGGTGCCCGGCTGCATTATAAAACTTGGGCTATCCCACGTATGTGGATCAGAAAACACCAGTGAGAAGGGGAGGCTTCATTAGACAAGAATCTGTTTATGGCACTCACATGTGCCAGCAACTGCCCAGTCTATGTATTGTGTCCGAAGTTAACGAATGCAAATGGATACTGAATTATATTGTCAAAACAGCAGCTAGAGGTAGGATATCAAGAAGGAGCAAAGACAAGGCTTTACCAGGCAATTGGTCCTGCTACTTTGACTGAATCCGTCACTTGTTTGTTGATGCCGTGTGGATTACCACTGTGGCGGAATTGTCAGGCGGTAAGTACACGTGTCACGTGAGCTGTCAGTTTCACCGTCACCAGAATATGTTCATTGTCTGACTTCTCACACCCACATTCCTGGCCCACTACGCTACTTTATGTTAGTCAACTATGTGAGGTACATCAGACAACTAGACACTTCTCACAGCCCACATTCCTGGCCCACTACGCTACTTTATGTTAGTCAACTATGTGAGGAACATCAGACAACTAGACACTTCTCACACCCACACTCCTGGCCCACTAGGCTACTTTATGTTAGACAACTGTGTGAGGAACATCAGACAACTAGACACTTCTCACACCCACATTCCTGGCCCACTACGCTACTTTATGTTAGACAACTATGTGAGGTACATCAGACAACTAGACACTTCTCACGCCCACATTCCTGGCCCACTACGCTACTTTATGTTAGTCAACTATGTGAGGTACATCAGACAACTAGACACTTCTCACACCCACATTCCTGGCCCACTACGCTACTTTATGTTAGTCAACTTTGTGAGGTACATCAGACAACTAAACACTTCTCACACCCACATTCCTGGCCCACTACGCTACTTTATGTTAGTCAACTATGTGAGGTACATCAGACAACTAGACACTTCTCACACCCACATTCCTGGCCCACTACGCTACTTTATGTTAGACAACTATGTGAGGTACATCAGACAACTAGACACTTCTCACACCCCATTCCGGCCCATTCCTGGCCCACTAGGCTACTTTATGTTAGTCAACTATGTGAGGTACATCAGACAACTAGACACTTCTCACACCCACATTCCTGGCCCACTACGCTACTTTATGTTAGTCAACTATGTGAGGTACATCAGACAACTAGACACTTCTCACACCCACATTCCTGGCCCACTAGGCTACTTTATGTTAGACAACTATGTGAGGTACATCAGACAACTAGACACTTCTCACACCCACATTCCTGGCCCACTA
>CAJHNH020003329.1:21119-72746 GCA_905116865.2 Candidula unifasciata | reverse complement strand
AAAAAAAAAAGAAAAAGAAAAAAACCAAATAAACTCAATAAATACAAAGCGAATTTCTATAATAACAAAACATAAAAAACAAAACATTATTACTGTAAAAAATAACCTCTCCTAGATGTGAGTGATTGATGTAAACACGTGCCGCCCCCTTGACTTCAACAGTCGGAGTTTTAATCGGTTTATTAGTTACACACATTTTAAATTTAAATTAAATTTGGGGTCACCTCAGTAGTTCTTCATTATGGGTTTAAACGGTCATTATTTTGGTTTTTGTATTTTTTTTTTGGGATGCTTGTCTGTGTATTTTCGGATATATGGATACTTGTTTGGTTTTTTTTAACGTTGACCCGAGTTTCTTTCGCTTCCTCGGTACAGTGGTGATCACAGTTTTGGCAACCCTTCGGTCTTGATTCCTTTCGGGAGAAATGTGGCTTTTCTGACTACGCCCGGGCGTGAACCCGGACCACAAGGAGTTTGTTTTCCCCCGTCGCTGCGCAGTCAGGTTTAGCCAACTGAGCTAGCGTGCCTGGCATCACGGTGTTTAGGCGTAATGGCTTATTTTTTAAACCTGCTTACTTGTTTTTCCTCTACTCCTCTCTCTTCTGTGGTTCTATAATATTCCCCTGACTTTCTTCTTTTTCCTTAGTTCAGTGGAGGCAGGATGTTTAAGCTTCCTTTTTCTTCCGTCTTCCTTTCTCGCTTCCCTCTTTCTTTCTTTCTCTATCTCTTTCTTTCTTTCTTTCTTTCTTTCTTTCTTTCTTTCTTTCTTTCTTTCTTTCTTTCTTTCTTTCTTTCTTTCTTTCTTTCTTGTTGTATTCTTTTTTTTCACTTTCTTTTCTTGTTCCTTTCTTTCTTTTCTTTCTTTTCTCTTTCTTTCTTTCTTTCTTTCTTTCTTTCTTTCTTTCTTTCTTTCTTTCTTTCTTTCTTTTTTTCTTTCTTTCTTTCTTTCTGTTTTTCGGTCTGTCTATCCTTTGCTTTCTGTCTTTTTGCCTTCCTGTCTTTCTATCTTTCTTTGTTTCGTTCTTTCATTCTTTCGTTCCTTTGTTGTTGTTGTTGTTGTTGCTGTTGTTGTTCTTTCTTTTTTCTTCTTCTTCTTCTTCTTCTTCTTCTGCTTCTTCTTCTTCTTCTTCTTTCTTGTTTTTCTTCGACTTCTTCTATTGCCTCTTCTTTTTTTTCTTTTTCATCTTCTTCTTTTTGTCCTGCTTTATTTCTCCCTGTGGACTATAGACCGTCAGTCAACTAACGCTCAGTCGTCCTATTATTGTCTAAAACATACAGTATCCTCCCCATCTTGTCAACCTCACTCTTTGTCTCTCTTCTCCATTTATGTGTTGGTCCACATTATTTCTATGACACTGTGGGTTCCAGTGCAAGGACATTCAAGTTAGAGTGTTGTCAAGTTTATCAGCGTTTGCCATATCCAATATCAGCGCCTTTTAATTATCTATTAAAACTCAGCATGAATGATTCTATATTATTTGTGTTTTATTATCAATTATATTAGGGTTTTTGGTTCTTTAATAATATTCCACCCCCAGATGACGTGACAGGACAGTCCAACATTTTATAGAGTGGTGAGACTGGGTTTCCCAGATTTTCGATGCCTTTAATGATACCAAACCATCTAGAACCGGGCCTAACCCCAACCAACCTACGTCCCACGAGAGAGTGCAGCATAAGTATCACGACTGCATGCAGCCTATCTATAACCCCCTAAAACATCGAACTGTCCCGTGACCTGTAGATTTCGCATGTTTGGTGTAAGATATTAATAAACCACCATTTTTTTTTCTCTGTGTTTCAGCTCCTTATTTTCAAAAGTCACAAAGCATTTTCTTTACTGAAGATTTGAAAACAAAGCAGCCTTTTTACCGTTGGAATATACAGCTGGTCAACGTGAAGAAGAAGAAGAAGAAGAAGAAGAAGAAAAAGAAGAAGAAGAAGAAGAATAAGAAGAGAAGAAGAAGAAGAAGAAGAAGAAGAAGAAGAGAAGAAGAAGAAGAAGAAGAAGAAGAAGAAGAAGAAGAAGAAGAAGAAGAAGAAGAAGAAGAAGAAGAAGAAATAAGAAGAAGAAGAAGAAGAATAAGAAGAAGAAGAGAAGAAGAAGAAGAAGAAGAAGAAGAAGACGAAGAAGAAGAAGAAGAAAGAAGAAGAAGAAGAAGAAGAAGAAGAAGAAGAAGAAGAAGAAGAAGAAGAAGAAGAAGAAGAAGAAGAAGAAAAAGACCAGCCGCTTTTACTTCGCATTAAGGCTCGGTCGCCTAGGAACGAAGATTTATTTTTAAAAATGAAAACAAAGAAAGCCCTACTCCGTTCAGATGGGAGCCCACCACCTTCAGATCAGCAGGTGGGAGTGTAACCGCTACACCATGGTAGAACCAACTATAGAGATAGACTAATAAAAAATAGTCTCCCGTTTCTACAATGGAGGTTCATTATAACGAACTCTTTGATGTCTTTAGCAACATAATATATTGGCCAACCAATCTCTTCCATTGTGCAACTCTAGTACCACTAATGAATAAGCTAAAATGATTGGCTCCTTTTGCTCCTCTTGGTGGTGAGTTACATGGTAAAGGTTCCCTGTTGTCAAGTGGACAGTGCAACAGAACAGACCAGGTATCCATTCATTGAAAGATGTAACAATTCATGTAATAATTTTGCGAGGGATGAGCAGGGAATCTGGAAGATTCTGGAAGATGAGGTGAAAACAAAGGTGGACTTTTAATAAGGCTTCAACATGTACTATTAGCATATAACGTTTTTGTTGGCTACCCACGAAGGAGAAGGAGCACTTGTAGGACTGTCCCAAGTGCATGCCCATTCTTGATTTATTTATAAATGTATTCACTAATAAACGCCCCCTCCCCTCTGGAATAAAAACCTGATAGGTCGAGGATCATGACTTTGTGGAATGACTGAGTGAGTGAGTGAGCTAGTGAGTGAGTGAGTGAGTTAGATAATGACTGAGTAAGTGATTAAGTAACCGAGTGAGTGAGTGAGTGAGTGAGTGAGTGAGTGAGTGAGTGAGTGAGTGAGTGAGTGAGTGAGTGAGTGAGTGAGTGAGTGAGTGAGTGAGTGAGTCAGTGAGTCAGTGAGTCAGTGAGTCAGTGAGTCAGTGGGTGAGTTAGTCAGTGAGCGACGTGCAACCCCACCAAGACCCCACAACTAGGGATAAACATCTAATGACACAGTGCCTTTATTCAGATAAGTGCCTGAAAACCCATTCAGCCATTAGGTTATTTTAGGGCCCCCCCCCCCCGACTACAGACGGTATGGGGCTTTTAAATAACACCCACACGCAAAAAAAAAAGTCACATCTTGGGGAAAGGTAGGGTGGTTAATTTGTGAAATGCATTCACTAACATTGATGCCAACAGAAAGAGAGCTTAAGATAAAACCAGTAAAACATAAATCACTGAGGGTTTCATCTCACGGGATAGTTGATCGAGTTGTAGACGGGGTTACCCGTTGATCACCACTTTTAAAGTCCGTACCGTAGATAGTCATGTATGTCCAAATCCTGTTTTTAAGTGAATTTTCAGTAACTTCTAACACATAACTGTCTATCCAACTGAGAAATGGTTCCATAATTACGGACGACAAGCTGAAAGCCTTCATTAGCATACAATATAAACAGACAAAAGTGCAATGGCAAACACGAATATATAAAATGATTCAGTTTAATGGTGAGATTCAATGTTTTCAATCAGGTAATCGGGTAATCGTAGTTTCAAATTTTTAGTAAACTGGTCACTTATTGTTGCTCTATTCCTATACCAGAGACAAACACTGTTCCTTGTAGGAAAGAAAATGACATAGGCGGCAGTTTTAGCAAAGCTAAAAGCATACACACGCACTACATGCATAAGGCAGCGATCAGAGAGGTCAACCCAAATAGCCAGGCATTAGGAAAACCAGTTCAGCGTTGAATAAAGCAGGAGTTAAAACAGATCTGTAGCTGCACACGCGGTTAATCCCATCAAGTAGTTCACAAAACAAAACACGTTGGGCACAGTCGGAAAAACAACAAAAAACACAAATCAACAGCTCAGTGTGTCGCGCCATGCACTCAGCTGAGTAGATAGGCGGCATAACTATATTATTTCTGTCTTCATATGGAGGACGATGCAACCAACAACTAATTTACAACGACTAAAATATTATTGCAGCACATCCACCATATGGACCAGAAGTCTGACATTTCTAACACATACGCCCTGATGCCAAACATGATGTCTGACATATTATCTCTCTATCTCACTCTTCCTCTTTGACCTGACCTAGCACTCTGTTTAACAAGATGTATTTGTTTTTAGAGCATAATTGTTTGCATTGTGCAATGTTTACATGTTCACTGCTTTTCAGTTAGATTAAAATTTTTATATTTATTATGCTTTGTGTTATCTGTGATTTGAATGGCCTCTTTCTATGATCATGTTTTTATAACTCCCGATGTGTATGGTTGTTGTGTAATCTGATCCATTGTATATTACTTCTGGTATGTATTTATGTTAGTGATTTCCCTTTCGTTCTTCTTTTCTAATCCCGTCTTGTGCTTGATGGGGTTGTTCTGTCTTTTAGTTTTCTGTTTACTTTCATATTTAATGTTTTCTGTTACCTGACATGCTTAGATTCAGGGCAACAAACTCAATGAAAGAATGTAGGAGTGGGTAGGGGAGGGTGAAAAGTGGGGGGGGGGGGGGGACTGGCAAAAGGGGTATATACTATGTAAGTACTTAATACTAAACACAATAAAAATATATATTTGAAATGTTACGAGTATATCTATTACAAAAAAATTGGGTGTGAGGGGGGGGGGGGAGGAGGGGGGTCCTTAAAGCGCCTAGTCATCAGGTGTGGGGCACCCCAGGCTCATACCCCCTTGTTTAGGCCGCACCTGCTTAGAATGTTTCAGCTGACAATGGTATGTTTGTTCAGAAATTTCGAAGCATTTTTTTTTTTTCGGATACCACAGCCTAGGTCGCTGCACAGTAAGCATTTCGGTGCGTGCTCAGTCTTCCAGTAGCCATCCAAAGGTAGCTCTACTGATTGCTTCTATGAGAAACTGTTATGTCTCCTATCTTGATCTCATAGACGACATAGACGTGCCCTACCAGGCTTTACTCCCAGGTCACGTCATCGTGTTCGGGTCAGAGACTCGCCATTACCCGCCAGACAAGTCCGTATAGTGCTGATGATATCAGGTCTGCTCATATTTCTTCCCGCATGCGTTGGAGCATTACTTGCCAGTTCGTGGGCTGCTTCATTATCTTTAGTCTGGCATGCCAAGAACGTGCGAAGATTTAGGAGAGGACAAGTGTAGGGCTGTGAGGAGGTTTAGTAGATTTAGAAGTGGGGTATTCGTTAGGTTAATGTATCAGATGTAGTGCTTTGGCTAACTTTACAGGACTAATTTTTTTAGTATCCAGAATCCATGAGGTGTTAACGCTTAGGCTCGGTATTATGGATATCGCAACCCTTCGGCCTTAATTCCATGATAAATACAGTAAATCTGGGAGAAATGTGGCTTTTCTGCCTACCCCCGGGCGTGAACCCGGACCCCAAGGAGTTCGACACCCGGTCACCGCGCAATCCGGTTTAGCCAACTACGCTAGCGAGCCGGACTACAGGGCTATATAACCTTGTTTACTCGGAGCCAACATTTTGAAAACCGGGATCGCGACGGCTCAGAGGCCTTAGCCGCACTGTAGAATGATCATTAAAACAATACCACTGGCAATGATCGCTAGCCATTTACTATGTCTCTGAGGGCCACATTTTGCCAGCTGAATAGCCCCGGCAATATGTTTGATGTGCGGCGTCCGTGGCTTAGGTGTTGCGAGAGACTCATAATTCCAAAGTACCGCGATCAAAATCTACTGCTGGCTGCATGGATTGTTATCATGGTATGGGAGCTTCGCAGGTCGACCCAGCCTAAAATGAGTACCAGGATGGCTGACCTGAGGAAGTAAAGACGACCGGTGTAATACTGACCACATTACCCACCTAGTGCCGATCGGTCTGTAAAAATAATGGCGCTCTTCTCATATGACCGCGGCGCCTAAAGGCGTAAAAAGGGACATTTACTTTTGCTTACTTAATGTGTTTGATGTGGTGTGTGTGTGTGTGTGTGTGTGTGTGTGTGTGTGTCGGTGTGTGCAGATTGTCCCTCAGTCAGTGTGACTTGACTCTTGATCTGGAGTTTAAATTATAAAGAAATCTTCATCACGTAATGATGACGGCGAAAATCAACATGAACGTTTGGTGCTTGGTAAAGCAAAAGGCCGTCTTCACGCCAATAGAGCATCTGTCACGTGATGTCAGACCTATGTATGCAGTATGCTATCAAAACGCAGTGGAAGATTTATTAAACATCCCGATCTTTACTTCCTTTCGATTACAAGAATTCCGGGATGAGGGTGGGAGAAGGGGGTGGAATCGAACCAACAACATTCGTGTTGAGAGAGAAGCTTCTAGCCTTTACGCTACTGCGACAGCTACCCTTCAGTGTTTGGCTGAATAACTAACAAAATACCCATTTCTGAGTTCGTTAGTTGTTCCTACTTTCTTAATGAGCCTAATGCACACACACAAAAACATTTAATGGACAGTGTAGGTAGTACTTTGCGGGATTACAATAAGAAAAATGGAGCTAGCTGAGACACACACACAAAAAAAAAAAAACAACTTTATCAAACACCGAGGATGAAAGCACAACAACACAAAAGAAAAATCTACTAGCTTATTTATGTTCAAGAGAATCACCAAAAACAGACACTGGCATTGGAAATAGATGGGTTAAGGAAACAGGACCTTATCAACATCATAATCATCAAGTGCCTTGCCAGCTGGCGTTAGCGTTCATTCATCTCAACAGATCTCGGTCTTTGGTGTTCTGGATCAATTCTACTGAAAATATTCATTTATACCACTGTAGAAGCCATCCATAATATGTTTTATTGGTCTGCCATTGCCTCTTCTACCAGTGATCTTCCAGGATATTTTCCAGTGGTCTTTTTCTCATCACATGACCAAAGATCTTTGTTTGTCTCCTTCTCAATGTTGCATATAGTTGTTACCTTCTTTCGCCATTTCCAAGAATTCATTGTTAGTTATTCGGCTGTCCAAGGTATTCGCAACATTCTTCTGCAGAACCTTATCTCAGTTGCCTCCAAACTCTTCTTAATTTATTTGCTCACATTCCAAGGCGGGGAGTAAAGGAAAATACCAGTAGTGACAAAAAGGCATGAGAGAAGCCAAAAGTACTGGAGGGAATTTCATTTGCGATTTCAAAGTGGATTGCGCAGGATAAAACGGAACAGAGAAACAGATTGCGACTCCTTTGTGAAATGTAATGGCAAAATAGGACAAAACGTGAGTACTGAGGATTATTACGACAGCATTCGGTGCTTTATTAACATCCTACTCCAAACAGGGCAGATCCACAGGTCACGTGACAGTCTAATATTTTAAGGGGTGGAAGATAGGCTGCATGCAGTCGTGGGACCTAGGCTGCACGCTCTCGTGAGACGTAGGTCGGTTGGGGTTAGGGCCAGTTCTATGTGTTTTTGAGTCGTAAAAAGCATCAGAAAGCCGGAAAACCCAATCTTACCACCGTCTAAAATTTGGGATTGTCCTGTGACGTCATCTGGGGTAGGATATTGATAAAGCACCCAGCAGGGCTGCCGGGAAGTTTTCCGAAATAGTACCAAATTATTTTATTTAACAGTACCAAATTATTTTATTTAACAGTACCAAATTATTTTATTTAACAGTACCAAATTATTTTATTTAACAGTACCAAATTATTTTATTTAATAGTACCAAATTATTTTATTTAACAGTACCAAATTATTTTATTTAACAGTACCAAATTATTTTATTTAATAGTACCAAATTATTTTATTTAACAGTACCAAATTATTTTATTTAACAGTACCAAATTATTTTATTTAATAGTACCAAATTATTTTATTTAACAGTACCAAATTATTTTATTTAACAGTACCAAATTATTTTATTTAACAGTACCAAATTATTTTATTTAACAGTACCAAATTATTTTATTTAATAGTACCAAATTATTTTATTTAATAGTACCAAATTATTTTATTTAACAGTACCAAATTATTTTATTTAACAGTACCAAATTATTTTATTTAATAGTACCAAATTATTTTATTTAACAGTACCAAATTATTTTATTTAACAGTACCAAATTATTTTATTTAATAGTACCAAATTATTTTATTTAATAGTACCAAATTATTTTATTTAACAGTACCAAATTATTTTATTTAATAGTACCAAATTATTTTATTTAACAGTACCAAATTATTTTATTTAATAGTGCCAAATTATTTTATTTAATAGTACCAAATTATTTTATTTAACAGTACCAAAACATACAAAAAGTTAGATTAAAAAAAATAATTAAAAACCCTTCAAAACTCTTTAAACACACTCACACACACGCAACCCCTCCCCCCTTTTCACACACACACACGCGCGCGCATACATATATGTATATTTATAACTGGCTTACTTTATATTTGATCAGAGCAGGAATTCTTTGTTTAATACATCATTGCTTGAAAAAAAATTTTTACAACGCAGTTTGATACCACGCCACTGTTGCAGCTTTCAGGTAATGCAATTAATGTCCTGCAGCAGAAACTTTGATCTCACAGGCGTAATTTCTGTTACAGGCTTCAAAACAGAGGGATTTGTTATCTCTCAATAAGAGAGAAAGCTAACACGTACCAAAACCGGACATAGTACCAAAAGTACAATTTCGCTATGTAAGGGTCACATAGCACCACATTTGAACTGAAGTATCTACTTCGGCAGCCCTGCCCCTGACAGATCCATAAGTGCTCAAATCTCCTTCTCAGCAGCCTCACAAGAGTAAAACGACTGATCCCGCCCGTCCCATGTTGATCAATGAAAATTCTTATCCGCTTTGATGAAATGTTTTTATCCAACTAATAATGACTGAACACCCATTTCCACCAACCTCGACAAGGAAACTGAGCCTAAGTGATTCCATAAGCATGCTTAAGAAGATAAAGACAGGATGAATTTGAAGAAGATGATTAGAGTCACTGAGGACATCTCGTCTAAAAGGAGTTAGTTTCATTTTGGTGCCAGGAAACTCTGGGGTAAGAGGGAATAAAAGAGCGGATATCCTTGATGGTAGGGCCATGAAACACAATAGACCGGCCAACATTCTGAATGCTCTCAAGGAGGCAGGTGGAGAAGTTGATTCCCGGATACGACGTTCAATCGGCAACGGCCAAAAGACAACAAGAACTTCAGGTCAAAAGAGGTGTCGCCAAACCTGAACACTGTACAGGTAGCCAAAGAAAAGTAAACTAACAGAGAACTGGTGTTATCAGTCGCCACACGCTGGATGATATACTGAAGATGGGATCCGAGCGATTATGGACTTGTCCGATGCGCAGTAAGGATAATATGTCGATTAACTAACTAACTAACTAAATTACCAACAAACTGAGTCTGTACTTGTTGTCGTGATACTTTTAGCTATATGCAGCTCGCTTGACATTCTTGACATAGCTCCTATATATATTTTACTGTGTTGCATTACATTATATTCCCACCACTGATAGCGTCCTGGCTAAACGATTGTAGGCCATGACCAAACCACAAAATTATGGCAGATGTTTTTTAAATGATCGTGACTTTGAAGTCGACCTGACCTGAAATGGGTGCTAGGTAATGTCATGAAAAGTAAAGATGATCGGCGTCGAGTTAACTTCATCGTCCTTCATGTCTTCTTCTTCTGCGTTTCTAACCTCCAGTGGGGCATAGGTCCTCAGCCAACTTAAGCCAAGTCGTTCAATCCTATGCTATCGCATGCATCTCTCCACATCCTCCTCATCATTTTAACTTCCCCATTCAGCTCCCTTCTGCATGTGTATTTGATCTTACTTTTTTAAAGGAGGGACGTCGACGATCCGGACTCCTTTCGGCTTTCTCCATACCGTGTCATACTTCTATTTGAGGAGCCTCCCCTCATCTTGTTTGGCTGGATTTTACTTGCTTCTCTTTTTGACTTATCCATGGTTGGTTGGTTTTTGTGGCTATGGTTTTTACAGGATGAGGTAGCCAACCTCAAGCCCAACCCTACCCTTAGTCGCCTCTTACGACATGCCTGGTAGGGTGCAGTGTCACAATTCTATGCTTCCCGTGAGGGCCCCGGTGACACACGATAGTCGCCCAGTGGTCAGGCTAAAGCTCAAGCAATGGGACGACAGAGTCTCTAAAATAGTTTCTTTGGATCTTGAAAACATTGCAAACAAATGTTTAAATGTAGATAGCAATAAAGACATCCAAAAACTGGTTAAACAATACCTTATTAAAACAAATCAAAACTAAAAATGTTCTAGACACTAGAAGAGCCTTCCCCTGAGTTTTTCTTGTGTCTCCTTTTTGACATTTCCATGGCTGGCTGGTTTTTGTGTGGCTTTTGTTGTCTTTTACAGGATGATTTAGCCAACCTGCAGTTCAACCGTAGCCTTAGTCGCCTCTTACGACATGCCAGGAAGGGTGCAGTGTTAGTATTCTTTGCTTCCTATGAGGGCCCCAGTGACACAAAAGCTTTTCCTCTGTGTGTTGGAATAAAACCAGAGGTCTTTTGAAATGCTAGCGGCGCATCAGGCATATGAGACTCGGCTATTTTTGTTCCTAGATTAGTGATGTCTTCTACATCACACCGACCGCCTTTAATTCCCGTGACATTACCCGGTACCCATTGAAGGCTAGGTCGACCAGAGAATCAAGGTCATGTATGAAAGAAATCAGGCTCCATGCAGATTTGAACACATAAGCTTCGGATCCACAGGCGACGGTTTAGCCGCTATACCACGGCAGCTCCCAAAGATGGAAAATCAGAGATCGCAATTACCAGCATCCACATGGCTCATACCAGCATCCACATAGCAAATACCAGCATCCACATAGCAAATACCAGCATCCGCATAGCAAATACCAGCATCCGCATAGCAAATACCAGCATCCGCATAGCAAATACCAGCATCCACATGGCTCATACCAGCATCCGCATAGCAAATACCAGCATCCACATAGCAAATACCAGCATCCACATAGCAAATACCAGCATCCGCATCGCCAAAAAAGGCATCCACGTATTAAATACCAGCATCCACATGGCTCATACCAACACCCACATAGCAAATACCAGCATCCACATAGCAAATACCAGCATCCACATAGCAAATACCAGCATCCGCATAGCAAATACCAGCATCCACATAGCAAATACCAGCATCCGCATCGCCAAAAAAGGCATCCACGTATTAAATACCAGCATCCACATGGCTCATACCAACACCCACATAGCAAATACCAGCATGCACATAGCAAATACCAGCATCCACATAGCAAATACCAGCATCCACAGAGCAAATACAAGCATCCACATAGCACGTACAAGCATCCACATAGCAAATACCAGCATCCACATAGGAAATACCAGCATCCACATAGGAAATACCAGCATCCACATAGGAAATACCGGCATCCACATAGGAAATACCAGCATCCACATAGGAAATACCAGCATCCACATAGAAAATACCAGCATCCACATAGGAAATACCAGCATCCACAAAGCAAATACCAGGACCACATAGCAAATACCAGCAACCACATAGCAAATACCAGCATCCACATAGCAAATATGAGCATCCACATAGCAAATACCAGCATCCATATAGCAAATACCAGCATCCATATAGCAAATACCAGCAACCACGTAGGAAATACCAGCATCCACATAAGAAATACCAGCCTCCACATAGGAAATACCAGCATCCACATAAGAAATACCAGCATCCACATAGCAAATACCAACATCCACAAAGGAAATACCAGCATCCACAAAGCAAATACCAGGACCACATAGCAAATACCAGCATCCACATAGCAAATACCAGCATCCACATAGCAAATACCAGCATTCACATAACAAATAACAGGACCGCATAGCAAATACCAGCATCCACATAGCAAATATCAGCATCCACATAGCAAATACCAGCATCCATATAGCAAATACCAGCATCCATATAGCAAATACCAGCAACCACATAGGAAATACCAGCATCCACATAAGAAATACCAGCACCCACATAGGAAATACCAGCATCCACATAGCAAATACCAGCATCCACAAAGGAAATACCAGCATCCACAAAGCAAATACCAGGACCATATAGCAAATACCAACAACCACATAGCAAATACCAGCAACCACATGGCAAATACCAGCATCCACATAGCAAATACCAGCATTCACGTAACAAATACCTGGACCGCATAGCAAATACCAGCATCCACATAGCAAATATCAGCATCCACATAGCAAATACCAGCATCCATATAGCAAATACCAGCATCCATATAGCAAATACCAGCAACCACATAGCAAATACCAGCTACCATATAGCAAATACCAGCAACCACATGCAAATAACAGCATCCACATAGGAAATACCAGCATCCACATAGCAAATACCAGCATCCACATGGCAAATACCAGTATCCACATAGCAAATACCAGCCATTCACATAGCAAATACCAGCATTCACATAGCAAATACCAGCATTCACATAACTAATACCAGGACCGCATAGCAAATACCAGCATCCACATAGCAAATACCAGCATCCACATAGCCAATACCAGCGTCCATATAGCAAATACCAGTATCCACATAGCCAATACCAGCATCCACATAGCAAATACCAGCATCCACATAGCAAATACCAGCGTCCATATAGCAATCATACACTAAAATATACATTTATGTGTTACTTCAAAATATTTTATGGAATGATTAATAATATATGGTATGGTGTGATATGATATGATATTATTTAATATGATAACCAGCACTCACCTGTAAAGAAATACCAGCAACCACATAGCAAATACCAGCGACCACATAGCAAATACCAGCGACCACATAGCAAATACCAGCAACCACATAGCAAATAACAGCAACCACATAGCAAATACCAGCGACCACATGGCAAATGCAAGCATTCACAGGGCAAAAACCAAGCTCGCACCCGAGCCTCTTCTGACAACCAAGAGAGGACTAGAGAGAAGAAGAAGAAAAAATGTTGGCATGCGTTTCATCAGTTTCCTTGGCTAATAGACTGCAATATTGTTTGACCAAAAGCGTTGAATAGGAGCAGAACACAAGACAACAAGGCATACCAAAAAGCCAATGAGGAAACACTTTACAGACAGATCTACAAACACTCGCAGTCTCCAGCTGGAAGGAGAAGACCAAACACAGAAACGAATGGAGCTGGGTGATATTTGTCTTCGTATACTGGAGAAGGAAAAAAAAAAACACGTCCATTTCCATAGCTTTTCTACAAATACCATCGTTTCGTACATATATTTATGTAATCACCGGGTCTGATAAACGCTTTCGGCATCCTCGTTTCGACTACAGATAAAAGTTACACGGAAAAGTTCTCGTACCCCTGTCAGTAACATTGATTTTTCCGGGAGAATTAATCAGGAACTAATCTTGGATCCAACACTTGATGTTGAGTTACTATGAAAGGACATTTTATGAGCACAGTTAAGGTTTTTGTGGTCTGCGTCAACGACATTTGTCCATTTCATCTGCTGTTTTTCATTTCCTCTAAAATTTCCATCCCTCCTTTTTCATCAGTTTCAGAACGTTTTCTGGGCTCCTATAGATGCGTCCGTCGTTGACTAATATTTAAAGAATGTTAAATGACTAAATCAAATGTAATGAATGCATTGCATTCCCTTGTGTTTACTTTGCATCTGTCGCTCCGTATATTTTTAGTGTGTATGGGTTATGCGTCCTTCACTTAAGATATCTGGGCTGACGGTTTCTCTAATTTAAAAGGAAGGAAAAACAAGACTTTTTTTTTCTCCGGTCTTATAGTTTTCTTTCTGTCATTCTGTATTTCTTTCTTTCCGTTTTTCTGCCGGTCTGTGTATAGGTCTACATGAAATTAAGTTTGTTTGTTTGTTTGTTGCTTTCTTTCTTTCTTTCTTTCTTTCTTTCTTTCTTTCTTTCTTTCTTTCTTTCTTTCTTTCTTTTTTTCTTTCTTTCTTTCTTTCTTTCTTTCTTTCTTTCTTTCTTTCTTTCTTTCTTTCTTTCTTTCTTTCTTTCTTTCTTTCTTTCTTTCTTTCTTTCTTTCTTTCTTTCTTTCTTTCTTTCTTTCTTTCTTTCTTTCTTTCTTTCTTTCTTTCTTTCTTTCTTTCTTTCTTTCTTTCTTTCTTTCTTTCTTTCTTTCCTTCTTTTTTTTTAATTCGTGAATTTTTCTTTCTCTCTTCTCCTTTATCATTTACAATCCCGACCAAATTACGTGCATAAACAACACATTGTCTTTGTTTTTGTTGTTGTTATTGTTGTTATGGCGTGGATGTTTGTTAATTTGGCTCAGTCGTTTGTCGCAATGAATTTTACGTTTCCCACATGTGCTGTTTTTGCGATTGCGTTTGTTTTTGTGTGTGGTAATTATCTGCATCTGGGCTCTGCTTTTGTATTTCTCTGCATTTTCTCTAGAAGCCCCCTCCCACCCCCGCCCCCCCCCCCTCTTCCAGCCCCCAAAATGATTAAAACTTCAAAAAAGGTATTCAGTCATTAAAGAGTTCGCTATATTATTTAGCAACACATATTATATTCTAGAATGAGATAACAGGGTGAGAACGTAAAAAATGAAATTTATATGCTGTTCATATCACCTTTAAGTCACGCCATTACTAGGGCTACGCTCGCCTGTGGATCGGAAGGTCGTGGGTTCGCTGCCTGGTGGAGCCAGACTTTTTTTTTTTTAAAGAACCTTGACTCCCAGGTCTGCCCTGCCTTGAGTGGGTACCGGGTGCAGCCCCGGGAAGTAAAGGCGGCCGGCGTGATGCTGACCACGTCACTTATCTTGTGCCGATTGGTCTATAAACTATAGGTCTAGCCCTATATGCCCTATATACGCCTTAAGGCGTGGACAAGGGTTCTTTACTCTACTATCACTAAGGATAATATTCTGCAAGGACAGATAATTAGTTGCGTATCCTTTACACGACGTGGTAGAACCAACCACAGCAATTGCTAGTCTAGTAGTTTTCCATTGCCTCCTCAACGGTCGGCTCTCGGTACCACGGTCGAGACCATCGAAAGACAAATCGCCCACAGCAGGGATCGAACCCGGCACCCAGACGTTACGAAGCGCGTTCGCAACGTCTAAGCCACAGACGCCGACTGCAAGTCAGATAACTGAGATAGGGTTTCAAGAGTGGTAAGCACGTCACACTAAGGTGCGGGCAAACATGATGATGTCATAATGACCGTTTTAAGATGGCGTTCCCATATTTCACATACGAACGAACGAACGAACTTTATTCTCAAAGGGTCATAAATTGGGCACGCTGGTCCGTCTTACATTCGGCCCTTCCAAACACCCGTCTTTCACAATGCAGTTGTATTTTATCAACAGGCATGTTATATTCATATGATAATATGCATATTATGAATATCAAGGGGGAAAACACACAAAAGCATGGGTGGTAAAATGCATGCACACACTAGCGCACGCACACACACACACATGCCCACCCACTCACTTAATCAGGCATATAGACACACCCACATACACACACATACCTTGACACACACACATACACATAATAAACATTTACCCACATACATACGTCAAAAAGGAGCAACGTACTGTTGTCGTTTTATTTTTGTTCCTTTTTTTTTAATCAGTAAGGGGCGAAACATTTAGACATTCATCAGTGAATGAATGCCTAATATGGTGATAAATGGGTGCTCTTCCCATATGCCTGATGCGCCTAAAGACGTGACAAGAGATCTTTACTGTTTTTTTTTCAATTTAATGCGTCAGTCCATCAAGTTTAGTTTAGTTTAATTGACAGATCAACAACATGGCACACAGGTGTAACCCATAAGTGCTCCGTTTTACTTATAATTCAAACCTGAGTTAGAAGTCACTCAGCGCAGCGCACGAACTCAGTTTCACCGGCGAGGATCCTGAAATACTTTGGGTAAATTTTAAACACCAAATGTTGCTCGGGCGGCGCCGTTAGTCTACTTTTTCGATTTTCAACTGCCAAGAGATTTTTTTATGTGCGCAACAATATACACGGGCGTCCGATCACACTACCTAGAGACCAGGGGAAATTACTAGAAGTCCACGTGAAAAAATCCCAGCCCTCACCGGGATTTGGACCGCCGGCACTCGAGGCGGATGCTTTACCTTAAGACCACGCAGCCTTAGAGTCCAGCAAGTGTATGACTGGATAGAAGAAGACACTTCAAACAGTTTGACATATGTGACCTACTGTTCATAGCCTGGCCAGGTTTTAAGGTTGTCATTTAAGACCTCTTCGTTTACTGGTAGACCTTCAAATATTTGGGGAGGGGGGTCATCGTTGGAGAGAAAGAACAAACGAACTTTATTTTTGAAGGGTTAAGGATTGGGCTGGCTTTTTACCCCATACCCCAACCGGCTTAAAATTCTCCTTACTTATTAGCCTCTTCCTGAGTGTGACAATACGCTCGGTGACTCCAGAATGTCTTTCCTCAACCTACTTTTATTTGTATGTATTTTGAAGCATACAGACAAATAGGGATTTGGATACATCCTTAATCTAAATAAGACTGACAAAGCAGACTTACTGACTGGAGATTTGCACACGATCTGTTGGTGTCAGATATTTTATCTCCTAGCCAGACTTTTAGGAGCAGCTAACTCCGGCTAATTGTGTTTAATTCCCCCTGAGGTTACCTAACTCGATGGCAGGTTCGACGGTCACTATTGACATGGTGAGCAGAAAGTGTTAACAGAAGAATTGACACCGTCTGATTTTATTGTGATGGCAGATGAAGTAGGCCGGAGGTGTGACTTGTCCTATTTGCTCTGGTCAGATGAATTGACCAGGAGATCCTAGCGTGGGAATTTAAACAAGTGTTGTACAGCCCTGACTGACAGCGAATAAACTTACCCACAGGGGAGGAGCTGTGACATCCTTGAATGAGAATGATTTTAGGCGTAATGTAGGAGGAGCTTGATAAAAGTTATAAAGGGGTGAACTCTAGGTCTGGTAAATGAGATCCTGTCCAGCACATGCCATCTGTTGGGCTTAACCTAAGCTTGAGACAGAACTTTTGGCATCGTGGTTTCATTTTTCCAGGTAAGATCGAAATTAGGTTCAAATCTATATTTTATGATAGAGATCTAACTGTCTTTTTACTCAAGTGTGTGTCTTCATCACTTTGTAGTACTCCTAGGCGGACATTTCTTCATTCTCGTAGGGCACTGTCACATTGCTTTATATCCTATTTGATAGTGTCATGAATGTTTTTTCGTGTACGTGTGTTTCAATGTTGTAAAACCTAAATGTTGTTGTTGCCATTGAAATTTCATGAACTATCATGTTTTTGAAATCACAAGCGTGAAGATAACTTTGGCAATCTTTTCACGTGTGGTTAATGTGAATCTGTATTACATACAGCTAACACACTGAAATGTGTTTAACTCTCGGGAGGCAAATGCGGAGATTGATCCCGGAGAGTAAATCCACGAGATTTGTTATTTGATTCGCCCCAGAACTATTGTTAGCATTCTGGGCGCGTCGATTGTTCCAAGCATAGATTCCAGAACTGGTTCTGTCTGACTGATTGTCAATTTGAGTCTGTACGAGAGATGGCACCTGACGTAGAAGACTTGACTATAATTACAGGACGTGTAGAGGAAGGCAGAAGATGTAACAGTTGGAATGTGAGACATAAGCCCTTCCAAATTGGACAGGAGTGAATGTGAGCATGAGGGAGAGATGAAATGTTTTATTTAAATAAACATGCTTGATGTTAGTATAATATACATGCTTAGTGTACATCTAGAGCAGATACTACAAATATGCGCTTGTTTCTTTATCACAGTTCCCACATTGGGCAGGGACTAGTAGGCATCCATTATTTGCCGACCGTCGAGTGTAACGACCTGCAGAAAGCAGTGAGGACGACAAACTGGAAGATAGGCAGGGTCTCAAGCCGAGAACTGTCCTGACGGTGAATTCTCCTACTAGGAGTTAAGTATATGTACAAACTGTCATCATTCACATCATTCCAACTCTACTAGCCTAAACAAGTTCATTTTATTTTAGTCAGATTTATTAAATAAATCTTTTTGATGTTTAAACATAGTTGATTAAATTGTGTACTTAGGTTCAAGTGTCTTTGTTCATATTAGTTTACTTCAGCTAACAAATATTTAAATCACTTGATGGGGGCTTTTAAGTAATGCCAGGAGAGGAGAACAGTCGGAGGGGTTAACTGAGTATCCTGATATTATCTCAGTGGGTTCATCTTGATCTCTATCTATCCCTTCTCCTACTCCTGTGGATACAAGTACAGCAACTTTCATTTCATGGAACGAGCCACTCGCTGTTTTCTTGGCTATCCAGGACTGTCTAGGATCAACATAGCTTAGATAATAGTCCAGTTTCTCACGTGGGTGGGCATTGTTAAGGATCAAACCCACACCATCACTATATCAGTGTATTTACCCACGTGGGCGCGCGACACTGAGATGTCTCCAATCTTGGAAAATGTCAGGGTTCTCCGTTTATACATTCTCTTTAAAAAAAAGAAAGAAAGAACCCTTTTCCAGGCCTTTAAGGCGTATTGGGTATATAGGGCTAGTCCTATATTTTAAAGACCAACCGGCACTTGGTGGGTGATGTGGTCAGCATCACGACGGCCGCTTTTACATCCTAGGACTGTACCTGGTACCCACTCAAGGCTGGGTCGAGCTGTAAGTCAAAGACATTTTTGAAAAAAAAAAAGTCAGGCCCGTCAGGAACCGAACCCACGACCTTCCAATCAGCAGGGGCGCGTCTAGCCGCTAGATCACAGCGCTTTCCATATACATTTTCTCATAAATGTAATTTCTCCCCGAGTGGATTCCGTCCCCATCTCTGTTGGGTGGGGGAAAAAAAGAGGGGAAATTGAATAGACTCACTGTTCTAGAAGGAGCACGTCGTAAAACTTGACGCACTTTTTTTTCTTTCTTGGAAACCCGAGTGCTTGTGCCCCAGAGGCAAGGAACTAAAACTGCATACAAATGAGGCAAATTTGAAAAACTGAGATGCACACAAAACTCAAGCAAGTTATGGAACAAGAACAAAGTGCAGAAGAGGATGAATACCGCGAATGTTCTGCCAACTAACAGTTAGTGAACGCGAAGGAAACACATGTACAAAAGCTGTTTTACTTACACAACAAATGTTTACATAAACTTCCAGAAGAGAAGGGCTAAATGATATGTGCCTGTAATTAAAAATGTGGAGTAAACCCTCTGCACGAGAGGTTTTCAACTGTGGATCCCGACCCCTTTCACGGGGGTCGTAATAAACGATTGCCAAACACATACTCTTTGTAGTTACGATACGATGTAGCAACGAAAAAATGTGTATGGTTGGGAGTTGTAACAACACTCAGTACTGTATTAAAGGGTCTCTGCTTTAGGCAGGCTAAGAACCACTGCTCCATACCCTACATTGCCCCTTTGGCTTGCTTTATTCAGTGATGTGTTCTGTTTTTCACCTATTATTTTTATGTTATAGTTGCTACATTAACTAAAGTAATAGATGTGAGGGACTGAATGGGCTAAGATTCCGTCGCAATGGGAGAACTACACAATAAGTCTGACTGTGGATTTTCCACATAGATTTTTTTCTTCTGCCAATACGTAACGATATGCAGTACTGGCCACTTTTTTTTTTATAGGCTTAGTTATTTTCAGCGTTATTTTTAATAGATACATTGAGTAAAGTGCAGTTAAAATGGCACTTATCCACACAATAAGGCGTATTTGGTATATAGTGCTTCATTTGTAGACCAATCGGTACTCGGTTGATAATGTGGTCAGCGTCACACCAGGCGCTTTTACTTCAAATGACCTTATCTGGAACTTATTTAATTATTCGAGAAAGTTAACTTTAAAAAAAAAAAAAAAAAACAGGCAAATTTGTGAAGACTTTGTTGTGTATGCCATCACCTTTATTCCCTCTATGACTAAAAAAAAAAAAAGAGAGAGAGAGAGAGAGAGAGAGAGAGAGAGAGAGAGAGAGAGAGAGAGAGAGAGAGAGAGAGAATAGAAAAGATAAGTCCTGGTTATACACAAACAAGTAATTTGTGTACCCCTTACATTACGTAGGAAACCTACCTAATAATTTGTAGCTGATAGTATTGTCATTAGGCAACCGCAACGTTTATTGTGTGCAAAAGCGAATAGACTTCGCCTAGCGAAGCACAGTCTGGCTTAGGCTACGACGATATCTAGTTTGAGGATGGAGGTGGAGGCAGTCACTGTAGCCTTCTGCTTGCTTGAGAATTAGCTACACCCAAATGACATAACTGTAATTGACTCAAGAACATGTTGATTATGGTCAAGACACATATGCCCCATGCCGAGTAGCCAGCATCGCTTTAGAGGTTTGGGTAGTTAGTGTCTTCTGGGTGACTTCTCCAACTATGCAAGTGTGGTGGGAAACGAACAGTGAGACAGACTAGCTGGTTTTATGCTATTAGATTGTTAATTGTGGCATGACAAGCTAGATGTTGTAAGAGTCCTTTGGGGAGGGGGGGGGGGGGTTGAGGCAATGAACAGTACGGGGCCACAAAAAGGTTAAGGAGTCACTACACGGCATTTTTTCAAATTTATGACAAACACATCGCTTCTTTAATGTGTTAGTTTTGTAAAGTTCGGCATTCGTTGAATAGATTACACACGAAATTTATGTCATTAGTAAACAATTTAGCATTTAAAAGTTAATACTAAAGGCACCAACCCATGCACTTTTTTAGATTAAAAAAAGTTTAAAAGTCAGTTCTCTCACGTCTTTATATTTCTGTTTCTTGTGTGTGTGAAATCCTAAAATGTCAGCTAACATAAAGTCTAGAAACATGAAATTTAGTATGGATACTTCTTAAACAATACTATAGGAACTTGTCTGTTTAAAAGTAGATTCCAGAAAGTCTTTTGTTTATAGAAATGTGATTATTGTCTTATGATGCAAGATTTTTTTTTGAAATTTTCAATAAACCTACATTTTAAAATTGTACGAAAAATGTTTAAAGTAAATAAAATACACCTGTACCTCGAAATATAATTAAAAAATCATGAATCTATCATCTGTTGTTTAATACGTATGTTTGTTTTTCGAAATGTTAGGATTCTAAAGTCAAGTTGTTTTTCTCCCAAGATGGCGGCTATTGCCATGACAACCATGATTTTTTTTTACACTCAGAGTTTGCAAACGTAATAACATGTGTCCCTTCAAATTACCATTATTAAAAAAAAATTGCTTTAACTGTAAATAATGCATAGTGACCCCTTAAACGGTCCGAAGAGAATGGGGCAGTGGAGAATGACCAGAGGTTCTGCACGGCGTTCATCACAATGGGGAAAGGCAAGGTGGACATACAATTCAAAATGCTACTGGCACCATGGGAATATAAACTATGAGACTGCTGGTGACAATAAAGAAAGAGAGCTTTTGGGAATGTCCCGAGTGCTGTGATGTAACATTCTTAGCTAATCTCAGCTCAGATTGTGCTTCACTGAGCTGAAAATTGAGGTGGTCTGACTCATAAACGCATCGTTTCTGGCCAACTGAATTAATTCAGCTATATTAAATGCAAAGACGGTGGAGAGTGAATGTCCAGGCAGACCTGCAAACACTCAAGAGTCACCAACTGGAACGAGAGGGCTAATCACGGAGATGAATGAAGGCGGATGATATATACAGCTAAGAACCTCAAAGGCTCGAATTGCTGAAGAAGAAGAAAACGATACCACAAGCAATAATGTTGGATGATAGTAGTGTTTCTATGTATAATTCCTGAAAGAAGCAGCCGACTGACTTTTCAAGAGTAGTGAAGACAGGGCATTTTGCTAAGGACTGCTACGCAATGGTCTTAATGGTAATTATGATAGCTCGACTTTAACCAAGGAACGATTTGACGCTCATATAATTCAAAACAATATTTTCCCCTATTGAATTTAAATAATGCGGATACAAACAATGCATTGCACAATTTATTGTCAGGCATATTTCGCTGTATCTCATCAGATGCGTTACTACAGAGTTACATCAACATAAACTTAAGCACACAATTGAATAAGTTCAACTGAAATGCGAATAGTTTCTTCGATACATTGTCTCTGTCTCATGGCCACCGGAAGCACACCGTAGTCACGTGACTTACCAGAGTATCTTAAAATTTTAACGATAAATTCCGTCTGCTTACAAAAGAGGGAGTTGTTGATTTTTATTGTTATGGCTTTTGCGATTCTCAAAAGTCTCCTGTTCGGAGTGTGGTAAACCACACGGAAAGCACTGTCTGTGTCAATTATGTATCCAGAATTAAGTAGATGGCGTCCTATGAAAGAAGCGGGTTCTTTCCTCTTGACTGGTCTCGACACCATAGAAGAATCACTGAGCTGTGTATGTAGCCATTTGGGTATGTGCTCTGTCACTCTATCATATCATGTCATTGCCGAAATCAAAATCAAGTTGTCTGCTGTAAATGGACTTTAGCTGAACAGAACCAGGTTTGCAAACAATAAAAAACGATTTGGGGCACCTTACGTGGAGAAATACCAATGAAAGAAAGTGACAACGAATGAATGTGAAAGAAAGAGACAAGCATAAAGCCGCAGACCCGCTCCCCCTCCTCTCTCTCTTTCTCTGTCTCTGTCTGTCTGTCTGTCTGTCTGTCTGTCTGTCTGTCTGTCTGTCTGTCTGTCTGTCTGTCTGTCTGTCTGTCTGTCTGTCTGTCTGTCTGTCTGTCTGTCTGTCTGTCTGTCTGTCTGTCTGTCTGTCTGTCTGTCTGTCTGTCTGTCTGTCTGTCTGTCTGTCTGTCTGTCTGTCTGTCTGTCTGTCTGTCTGTCTGTCTGTCTGTCTGTCTGTCTGTCTGTCTGTCTGTCTGTCTGTCTCTTTCTCTCTCTCTCTCTCTCTGTCTCCTCTTCCCCTTCCACTCTTCCTTCTCCCTACTTTTAGCTATATATCAATATGTCTTTCACTCCCCTTCTCTCTCCCCTATCTCTCTCTCTCTCTCTTTCTATATATATATATATATATATATATATATATATATATATGTGTGTGTGTGTGTGTGTGTGTGTGTGTGTGTGTGAGTGTGTGCGTGGACGTACGCGTGAGTGCGTTGTGTAGCTATATACATACATATATATGTTTGTGTGTGTTTCATCACTCACTGTTTCCCACCACACGGCCACATGCCCACGCCTTCTCAAGTTAAAGTTACGTGTCTTTTTTTTCCCACTTTCTTGCATTCGATTTTTCACCTTTTTTTTTTTTTTTAGTTTTTGAAAACTATGCTCTAATGGGCCATTACCAATTTTGCGCATCATATTTCATCTGAATATTGAGCAAAGTTCATTTCTGTCCCGTCTGTTTTCCAAAAGTGCATTTTAATTACGGACATTTTTAAATATGCTTGCTAAGATTTCTGAACAAGTTCGACTTTCATTTGTGTGTAAAAAATTTTCTACCTCCTATAATCAATACATTTTATTTTTCGGACTACATTTTCTTTTTTCGCACGCTAATTGTTGATAATTTAGTTCTTGTTTTTGATTTGCACTCATATTTCTACAAAGTTTTCGAGGTCTCAAAGATTCTCAAGTCCACGTTGAGTTTCACAGTGAAATTAGAACCTTAGCAATCGAGAACAGACAAATGTTGAATTCATTCACCACATGTCACTTGTGTTTTTAGTCTTTCACATGTGATGATGACCATTCTTTCTTCCGAACAACTATACTTTATTTTCTGTGAGTCCGGAGATAACTTATAAGCCGAGTAACTTACCAACGCAGCTAGCAGTGGATCTCGATCACGGTACGATGGAATTGCGAGTCGAACTTGCAACGCCTAAGCCACGGACGCCGTGTATGGAGAGAGCACATAATTAATTGTTTCACTTTTTTTTTTTTAAATCTTAGTAATTTGGGTTTCCGCTTCAGGGCAAACGGGTCCCTCCATAGTTGCTCCGCTTCTGTGCCAACGCAAAAGACACCAACTATACATCACTGTCTCTTGGAAAAAAAATTAACAGAGACTGCAGTCTTAGCACATCCACTAGCATACACACACACATTAAAAGCAAAAGGCAGCTATCAGAAGTTCTAACAGAAACAGTCCGGCATTATAAATGCAATTCATCATCAATAGGAGCAGCAGTTACAAACAGATCAGTAGTTGCACACGAGATCAAATTTAGCAACACAAGGCACCACCAATTCTCTGGTAAAAAGCCACGCGCCATTTCCTGAATCTACAGTTCACAAAATCACGTTAGGCACAGATTAACAACATTCCAAAGGAATTCCACAGCTTACAGTGTCGCACCACGCACTCAACTTAGTAGCTGGGGAAAGTAAATCCTTGCGGCTTTAACATAGATTTTAATGATAAAACGTGATGTTTACTTTCATATTTAGTGTACAGATATCAACATAGGTAGATGATTCGAATTAGAAATTACAGCAGCTTTTCAATTTCTTGAGAACCATTTTCACACACATGTCGTGACAGTAACTGACTCACAACCCATACCAAGAAAGGTGGAGACAGGCATACTCTGTATAAAGTAGCAAGTATCGATTTTAAGGTTCGTGGTAAAAAGCATCCTTTGTAAGTTTTTTTTTTCTCCAGATAAGCTTGTGTGATAGGAAATTAACAGACAGACAGATTAGCTGGTTCTGTGCCAGTGGGTGAGAAACTGAACACAGAAAGCTAGATATTGTGGTCAAAGCCCTTTGAGAGCAAGCGTACAATAGGGAGGCACGATAAGATCATTATGGTCTAGAGAGGAAGGTACAGCTAAGAGTGACCAGGAAATCTGGTCTGAAACCCCGAACATAGAGGAAAAGCTAACCACACATATAATCAAATTGCTACTAGCACCATAGAAAATGGCACTTCTCGCTGGTTGTTGAAAAGGAGTACAGAGCGCTTATGGAAATGTCATGCGTACCGTTATAGCAGTTCTGAACGCATGTCAACTCATATGAAAGTACATACAGTAACACGATACGACAGACATTACTGCCGTCATTACTCTGCATGGATTACTTTCTCCTTTGACCCTGTCCATTGTAACGGACTTTAAAAGCATTTTCGTACGCAAATTATGCTACCAAAGTCAAACGTTAATGTTACTAAAGGCTCACCCACGTTGAATGAACACCCGTAAGATTAAATGCCAGAGAAAGCCGCAATCTTAACTATCCGAGATGGAGTGAAATGGTAATATCAAACACACTGTGCGAACAACACACTGTGCGAACAACACACTGTGCGAACAACACACTGTGCGAACAACACACTGTGCGAACAACACACTGTGAGAACAACACACTGTGCGAACAACACACTGCAACAGATTGACTTAGAAGTGGGGGAATCTGTTGTTTGTTTGTTTGTGTGCGTTTACCGGCTGGTAACCCCGGCTGAAAGACCTGATCGTTCGTCCATTTCTGGACTTAGGCTTTTTTCCAGGACCTGAGTTTCGCGTGTGCATCAGTCTTAAATTTTGTGCTTATTTTTATGCAGACTGTTGGTTCCTTGTCTCTCAGGCAGATACATTCTAATGGAAACCCCCAATTAGTCGACTCTTACGACATGCTCGTTGGGGAGGCTGTGGGTCTCTTCTGGTATTCACTACATTGGACCAAGTCATTATCCTCCGCCTCAGAACAGGGCACAACCGATTACGTAACCACATGTACACACAATTCAAGATAGGTGTATCAGCCATGTGCACCTGTGGAAATGTGCCCCAGACAGCAGAGCATGTACTCCAGGACTGCACCAATTTTGACACATTAAGGCAAACCTTTTGGCCAGAAAGAACAACAGTTGAACGTAAACTCTGTGGACCACTGAATGAACTAACAACGACAGTGACATTTATACAAGAGACAAAACTGCTGATTTAGACAACTTATTTCAGGCGAACGAAAGAAGAAGAAAACTACATTGGACACCGGGACCCACACGAGGAAGATCAGCAGTTTGTTACGTTTCTTGGCTGTAAACTCCAGGGGAAAAGAATAGTTCGTTGACATTGTTAGAATGCAGTCACACGTACCAACACGTGAGCTACACATACAATGATCCCACAGGACTGGAAGAGAGAAAAAAGACTGATGACACTAAATTCTTTCTACCTGTACGCGGTATGACAATAGATAGTGGTTTGGTTTCGGTTTAGTTTGGTTTAGACTGAGGATCAACATCATGGCACAAGGGTAATAGCCCATAAGTGGTCCTTTCTACTTCTGACTTAGGCCTGAGTTCGAAGAATCTCAGCGCAGTGCACGGACTCTACAGCACCGCCAAGGATCCTGAAATACTTTGGGTAGATTTCGAACTCCAAATTTTGCCTGGGCAGCTCCGTTAGGCAACTGGTTTTCTTACTAACTAGAGAAAAGGCGAAATTACTAAAGTCCACGGGAAAAAATCCCAGCCTTCACTGGGGGTTGAACCCGGGACATTCAGCACTCAAGGCGGATGCCATGCTTTGAGACCGCGCAGCCAACCCCCACCCCACCCTCCCCACCACCCACACAACGAACACATAGTAATACACACATCAAACATTGGCCTTATAGCTGTTCCTGCCCAGGAAGGTTCACGGCAACAATTGAATGTGATGATGGTGCTGATGATGATGATGAAGATGAAGGTGATACATTAATGATTATAGCATTGTCGTATACAACGTTCTGCGTTCACGTCTAAAGCTCACCCCTTTCAAAAGACTAGCAAACATAACGGTGATCTGTCCCAGCCTGCCCTGATTGCAAACCGACTTCCAGACTTTCAGCGCGGACTTTAAAGGGATAGAAAGGAAGGGAAAAAAACAAACTCTAGCAGGATTCGCAAAACCCTCTACACAGCTCATCCATGATAGTCAATCTTGAGAACGACAGCTCTCCTGTGACAGGCGCGATAAAGGAATCCCTGGGAGCGATGAAAGCTCCCGGCCCTGACGTAAATGTGCGTCTTCTAGCAGTAAAGATGCCTTTGTATTGGGAGCGGTGTACACACACAAACATTTACCCCGGGTGATTAGTTCTGTCTAATCAATACGTCAGTTGTGTCTGTCAGAGGTAATTCGTGTAGGAATAAACCTTTCCAGAAGAGGTGTATTTTGGGGGACAGGGACAACTGTGTAGCGAACAGGACATGACACACTGTGAGAAATGACATTTTAAAAAAGCGGGTCGGGTATAAGCATTATCATTTATCGAAGGCCCCGGAACATGGGATCTCAGGCACGTCGGGGCCTCTCCCTCAGAAAGATAGATTTTAGGTGCCAATCTCCCTCATCCTATAACGCAGGATATTTGAAAAAAAAAAAAAAAAAGCTAAGGAACCTACATAAACGTGTAGAAAAGGTTTTATTTTTAAGTGTTTGTTATTAAACTTCGTCGGCTCTGTGGCTAAGTCGATGCGAACGCTTCGTAATGCCGGGGTGTCGGGTTCGATCCCAGCTACGGGCCATGCGCCTTGCGTAGGTTTCGAGAGTGGTATCAGGGGGCCGACCGCCCAGAACAAATAGCAAACTACTGGACGTCAATTTACCTAGAGACCACAACAGCCAGGGACTGCTAGGGTTGGTTCTGCAACGTCCTGTAAAGGATACGCAACTTTTTTTTTTTTTTTCAACTTCACATTATCTCAGCCATAATGTTTATATTTAGTGACCATTCTACACATTGATTATTATAATTATTAGTAGGACAGTAGCCGTGGTCAAGCGGCTAGACGCTCGCCTGCAAATCGAAAGGCAGTGGGTTCGGTTCCTGATGCCTTTTATACTCACACCGTCTAAAGGCGTGTCAGAGGGTCTTTTCGTTTACTGCTTTGGCTTCTTTCTGTGAGAGCAGATCGGTAAATGTCTACTCTTTGTTATGTATCTCTGCTATCTAGTGACATATATATACATACATCCAAAAAAGAGACTGATCCAAACTTATAGTCGCTGAGTCTTCGTCTTCGTCTTCGTCTTCGTCTTCCTCTTCGTCTTCGTCTTCGTCTTCGTCTTCGTCTTCGTCTTCGTCTTCGTCTTCGTCTTCTTCTTCTTCTTCTTCTTCTTCTTCTTCTTCTTCTTCTTCTTCTTCTTCTTCTTCTTCTTCTTCTTCTTTTTCTTTTTCTTCTTCTTCTTCTTCTTCCTTTCTATCCCCCAATGGAGCATATGCCCTCAACCAACTCACACCAAGTCCTTTTATCCTTAGTCATTGCATGGAGCTCTCTCCATGTCCTCCCCATCTTTCTAACTTCATTCTCCAGCTCTTTCCTTTGCTACTTTCATTGTTCTCCCTATATCATAGAGAGTTGTAACATTCCAGTTGCCAATTCTGGATGTTTTCCTAGCTGAGAGGAGTTACGTCAACGATCTGGACTCCTTACTGCTTTCTCCACACTGTGTCATATTCTATTTGAAGAGCCTCCCCTCATCTTGTTTGGCTGGATTTTACTTGCTTCTCTTTTTGACTTATCCATGGTTGGTTGGTTTTTGTGGCTATGGTTTTTACAGGATGAGGTAGCCAACCTCAAGCCCAACCCTACCCTTAGTCGCCTCTTACGACATGCCTGGTAGGGTGCAGTGTCACAATTCTATGCTTCCCGTGAGGGCCCCGGTGACACACGATAGTCGCCCAGTGGTCAGGCTAAAGCTCAAGCAATGGGACTACAGAGTCTCTAAAATAGTTTCTTTGGATCTTGAAAACACGGCAGAGTTGTCGACTTAAGGAAAACATTAGGTGTGCTTGGGATACAGGGAGATCTACCTACACATGTTCTAAGCAGAGTTGTACTGGGAGGTGAGGTCAAGCGGCCTAAAATCAAGTGCAGTGGAAATTCGCTTAACGAGCATAATTTGTTCCAGAATCATAGTCGCTAAGCGAAACACTCGTTATGCGAAACAATTTTTCTCATATGCATTAATGTAAAATATAATGCCTTTAATGTCGAAAAATTACTCACAAAATGTTATGTATAACGTTAATTCACAGAAAATTATATACATATTGTTAAGGAGAGTAAATAATCATTATCTTTTCTTCCATAGCAGAACGAACCCACCTGGAATGCGAATTGCAGAAACAAAAAAAAAAAGTCGAAATAGTTATGATAGATACCTTTTTGTTTTAATTACAAAGATGTCTGGAGACATTTGTTTATTTTTCAACGCTTCAAAATTTGGTTAAAATGCGACACGTCATTATCATTAAATAAATTTGCAGCCCGCATAGCCACTTCCTTATTAGGGTGATGCTTCTAAATGTAAGATGCAACAGTTTCCCATGCTTTTAGCATTTCTCTTATTTAGCCAGAAAACTTCTTGCTGTGAAACACAATGCAACTTCATAAGCTCTTCGGTGGTCAGCTCTTGGATATGCTCTTCCACAAGCTCTTCGATATCACTGTTATCCAACTCCAATCCTATGATAGTGGCCAAAGACGCAATCTCAACGACTACAGGTTTCACATGTACTGTCTCAAACCCTTCAAAGTCACATTCGACAACGCTATCAGGTCAAAGCTTCTTCCAAGCAGAAGCTATGGTTCTCTTGGTGACCCCTACCCCCGCCTTATGGATCATCTTGAGGCAGGCAATGCTGTGGAAGTGATTTTTCCAAAACTCTTTGAGAGTGAGGTTGGTCCCTTCAGTCACCTGAAAACAATACTTGAAAAGTGCTTTAGTGAAGAGATTTTTTAAAGCTAAAAATAACTTGCTGGTCCATGGGCTGAAGTAACAGAGTGGTGTTTGGAGGCAGAAACTGGATCTTGGTGAAATTAAATTCTTTAGGGAGGCCATCCTGAAGGCCCATAGGATTCATGTACATGTATCACAATATAACAAAAGTTTTAGAAAATGTGTGATCACAGGCGACACTACAATGCTACTGGAACAAGTGCTAAAAACAGACTTATGTAACATGCGCACAATCCGGGACTTTCCCTCTCCTCGCCACTCGTTATGCGAAACGTCGCTCGTTAAGCAAGTCACTCTTTTACAATTTGTTTTGCTCGTTATGCGAAATACTCGTTATGAGATGTGCTCGTTAAGCGAGGTTCTACTGTACGCATTAAATATATTAATAATAATAATAAAAGTAAGTAAATAACCCTTTTCCAGGCCTTTTTGATGTATTGGGTGTGTAGGGCTAGACCTATATTTTAGAGATCACTTGGCAACTGATGGGTAATGTGGCCATTATCTTGCCAGCCCCCATTTACTCCCTAGCACCTGCTACCCACTAGAGGCTGGGTCGACATGGGAGACAAGGTTATTTTGGAAACAAGTTCTAGTTGAGAACCACTAACCCAGAGGGTGTCTATATATATATATATATATATAAAAAATGAGACTTTATAGCCAGTTGTTTTCAAATTACCTAATTTAATTACATGGATTTGGGGTTGTCCAAATGCACAACAGCATGCAGCAAACTAGATGTCTGGAGGTGTGGCAGCAGGAGAGACCCGTGTATCATCCTATAGGTTTCGACTGGTCAACAATATATTATCATGTGGCAACAGTGGCATTCAGTTATATAAGACCCGTGGAAGCCTTTTTCTCGAAGGTATGCCACAGACCAATACTCTACATTTTCTTACTCTTCATTTCCTCGTCTTTCTCATCATCCTTCTCCTCAAGTGCAGAAGGTAAGATGGGTATACCTGGCCAATTTTTAACATTGAAAAAAAAAAAAGATATTTTTTCTTTCATCTTCTTCTTCCTCTACCTTTACTTATTCTTCTTCTGCATCATCTTTCTCTTCCCTTTTTTAATCATGTTTTCTTATTCATTTCCTTCATTATCATTATCATCATGATCATCATCATCCTCATCATCAGCAGCCTTCAACTCTACCAGCCATCATCATTGTCATCATTGTCATCTTCATCTTCTTCTTCGTTTTTCATCTTCCTCTTTCATTTCTACCTCCTTCCCTTTCCTTTCACTACAAAACTTGTTTCTTCTCATTCTCATTTTACTCTTCTTTAATTTTTTCTTCTTCTTCTTTTTCTTTTTCTTCTTCTTCTTCTACTGCTTCTTTTCTTCTTCTTCTTCTTTTTCTTCTTCTTCTTCTTCTTTTTTCTTCTTCTTCTTCTTTTTTATTTTTCTTCTTCATCTTCATCTTCTTCTTCTTCATCTTTATCTTCTTCTTCTTCATCTTCATCTTCTTCTTCTTCTTCTTCTTCTTCTTCTTCTTCTTCTTCTTCTTCTTCTTCTTCTTCTTCTTCTTCTTCTTCTTCTTTTTCTTTTTCTTTTTCTTTTTCTTCTTCTTCTTCTTCTTCTTCTTCTTCTTCTTCTTCTTCTTCTTCTCCCCCTGCTCCTTGTCTTGCTGCTTATGTTAGTACCTCCTCATTTCAGTATGCTAAACAAAGATGCGAACCGCTTCCATGTATCACAAGTCCTCCAAGACTCATTTTATAATATCTATTTGTAACTCGTGTCATCCCTGAACATGTTCATTCACCTCTCAGCTTGATATGTGCGAGATTTATACACTGAGTATCCACTATCATTTCCGGAACCGTCTTTGAAATCCTCAAATCTTCCCAATGCCCCTTGGTGTTGAGGTCTGCCTAGCTTCACCAACTGGGGGGAAACTGGTCGATGCTCCCTTTCCGTAAACCAGTCGAACCAGTGATTCTAGGATTTCCCTCGAGGCTGTGCCGCGGAGAGGTGCCAAGCGGAGGTGCCAAGGGAAGGTCAATGTGATACTTGACCCATGCTCCTTAGCGTGCCAGCGATCCCGTTGTTACAAAACTAGTGGTAGGTGCTAGACTGCTAAGCATGCAGGAAAAAATAAGGTACTTTTTATAAGAATGGAGATGTGCATAAATGTGAAAGGAAGCCGCCGTAGTGAAGAGCCCGAAAATTGCAACTGCAACAATAAATTCCCCCCCCCACCCCTCCAATAAAAAAAATGTCTGACTACTCTGTCAACCCAACCTAAAATATTTGATAGATAAAGGTATGGGAAGTAAACACTGTCGTGATGTTGAAAAGTTATGGGAAGTAAACTCTGTTGTGATGTTGAAAAGTTATTGGAATTAAACTCTGTCGTGATGTTGAAAAGTTATTGGAATTAAACTCTGTCGTCGTGATGTTAAAAAGTTATAGGAAGTAAACTCTGTTGTCGTGATGTTGAAAAGTTATGGGAAGTAAACTCTGTCGTGATGTTGAAAAGTTATGGGAAGTAAACTCTGTCGTGATGTTGAAAAGTTATGGGAAGTAAACTCTGTCGTCGTGATGTTGAAAAGTTATGGGAAGTAAACTCTGTTGTAATGTTGAAAAGTTATGGGAAGTAAACTCTGTTGTAATGTTGAAAAGTTATGGGAAGTAAACTCTGTCGTCGTGATGTTGAAAAGTTATGGGAAGTAAACTCTGTTGTAATGTTGAAAAGTTATGGGAAGTAAACTCTGTTGTAATGTTGAAAAGTTATGGGAGGTAAACTCTGTTGTAATGTTGAAAAGTTATGGGAAGTAAACTCTGTCGTGATGTTGACCATGTTGCTCACCCCGTGCAAATTCGTCTGTAAAATACAGGTGGCCTCTGTATATTCTAAGTATTGCCCTCCACATGACAAATAGAGGAAAAAACGTTTCACCCTCCTGATGTAAGGGCAAGTCACGTGATTCTGTGTCAAGGGTCATAGTGACGTAGATGCTATATTTTTTAGATCAGAGAGCGAGGTCACCTGATGGCTCTGGATACGTGGCGCAGGGGTCATGTGACTCGAAGAGGGAGGTTCTGATGGTTTGAGGTTGACTGGGATGAGATCTTGTGTATAAGAAATCAAATAGACGGACGTGGGACTGGTCATATATGTTATATAGTAGAATAAAGAAAGAAGAGGGTATTGATTGGTTTCTTTGAGGGGGATAGAAAGTAAATATGTTTTATAGTAGAAATATGCAAAATTAGAAAAAATATATATAAGGGGATGGTCGAGTATCATCATCATATGCCCTGCCAGGGTACCGACTTATTAACTAGACTGCATTATGGTGTACTAATGAAAATGGGATCTTTTACCTTGCGTTCACTTTATATGTGCTCAAGTTTTATGTAGTACTTTAGAGTATGATGGCAGAGGATCGTTCGGGCATTTCGTCTTCAGAAGAAGAAGTAGTAGCAGTAATCGCTGCTGTAGTATAGAGCGTTTGAAAACTCATTTCGTCACACTTTAACAAAAATCTTGAAAACTCCTTTTATGGATCTACACAAATTATTGCATCTGGTCTTAGATTTTCCATGTTCTTATTGTTCTATAAATCACAACTGCACAGGTTTAATGTTTTCTCGATGCTGCCAATTTTTTTTTATCTTTTTGTTTTTGACTAGTAATTTCTATACCCCAGAAAAATAAAATGTGCTGTAGTTGACACACGTGTGAAGATTGTTTGGAAATCAGTTCACATGTGCAGGGATGTGTGGTGATTATTTTAAAAACCTATTTCCCCATCATGATACATCCTCATGTCACTTGACCCCATTAGGGATCTTTGAGGATGGGGGAAAAGGGGGGGGGGGGGGGGGGGAGGTGAGATGAAGAATCAGACCTGCAAAAAAAAAAAATCAAATATGAGCCCCATGTTTCGACGCCCATACAAACAACAGTCCAAACTCACTGCAGAAAGATCGCAACATAATAGCTCCCTTTTCGTTTCAGTACCAATTTAACTAAATGTCCTTTACGGCCCCAACTGGAAAAGAAAGTGAAATAAATATTCCGGTCACAGCTAAGTCTTGAATCTCACAGAAAAGATATAGACCCGAACGAAAAGTATATTAGCAAGCTTCACAATATAACAAATACAAACAAAACTTGAACGTTACGGCTATTGAGCCTTCACCAGCACACACAAAATAAACAATACTACATAGAATTAAAAAAAAATCACTTAGCTGGTATCACGATGCGGCCAGGTCGGTTGTTACTCAGCAGACTGACGGCACGTGTCAGCTAGGGGGAATAAATACCCCCTTGTGGAGTATCGGGGGCCATAACTGGGGTGTAGGGGTTGAAACTGTGAGGGCAGTTCAACCTCCTGGAAGTTTAAATGAAACTGTGTTGGCAATTCATTCAGGACGGTGTCAAAGTTTCACACACGCAAAGTAAATACACCAGACAACCGACAGCCGTATAAGCACTTACAGTACCGCACCTGAACTGAAGCTCACTGTTGATGCAAGCTGTCAATTATGAAAGCCGCAATACAGGTCTCTAATGATATTGACATCATCGATCCATCTTGTACATCTTTAATGTGGTCTTTCTTTTATTGGGAGAGAGACTGGGAAGGGAAAGGGGGTTATTATGACATTTGTTCGGTTTATCTCTATGTGTATCTGGAACAAGAGCTGTCTTATTACGTGATCATCTCATTTAATGTTTAATTCCTTAATGTACTGATTGCTTGTTAATGCCTTTTATTCTCAATTCTTCGCTTCCAAAAGTTTTCATACATGTTTAAACTTGTTTCACCGGCTGTAAACTTCGGCGGAAACTTCTGATTGTTCATCTACATCTGGACTTTAGACTTTTTTCAAAACCCGATTATTGCGTGCACATCTGTTTTACAGATCAAATTCAAGAAAAACATCAAGAGAAGAACAACAACAGTCTGAGCTTACAACCAAGTCAATAGACAGAGCGTGTTCGAGATCATTTGCAGCCAACCTCCATCGTGAAGACGGCAACTGTTTGATCGATTTAAAGTGTACCCCTCTTTGTATTTTAAGAGCTTCTTAAGTACTCCATGTCTGCAGCAGCGACCTTATGCTCATGGTTTGTAAAGGTACAAGTTTAACCTGGCTGCAATAGTTCTGCTTGTCCCAGGCTCGTTGTAACTGGTCCGCTCTGTAGTTATGTATAACACTTGTCGTCTGCTAACTAAGCAAAAGCTTGCCTATGGTTCAACGTTCTGGGTTGGCATCAGGCTTCTGAACTTTTCCCAAAAAAAAACTACTGTACATGAAAGACACAACTCATCAGCACAACACAATCTAACGTTCTGCGAAACCATTGCCAGTGTTATTAGTTCATAATCAATTCTCAGTCAACACAGTTCATCAACACAACACCCGTTTACAGCAATCACAGTAAAACTATTTAACATTTTATTCAACATCTTCAAATATGACAACTGTCTCTCTTAAGATCTGGCACGCAGCTGACCAAAGAACCAATCTAAGGACTTTTCTCATCCATCTTTCCAGCCCCGAGTCTCCCGTGCAGCAGCCTCTTTCACGGACTATCTGCTCCGCTTGCTGTGACCGAGGGTCACCATGCAAAGCACGGTCACCACACTAGTGCTGATCAACAACATAATATATATATATATATATATATATATATATATATATATATATATATATATATATATATATATACATACATACATATATATATCTGTGTGTGTGTACATATATAGGGTTATGGAAACGTTGGTCTCCCCACGGAAAGTAGGGCAAGTTTCATTGATAAATTTGTTAGACTAGTCTACCGTAGTAAAGTTTATGGGTGTGGCGGTCTGTTGTTGTGTTGCATTTACGATTTTATTCCGAGAAAGAGACTGCCGGTGAGATAGGTGTCAGCACTCTCTAAAGTTGTTGGTTAGACCCAGCTGTCGATGATTTTGGAGTGGTAAAACCTCTGACATGGTGAAATATACAAAACGCAATGTCAACGGCATTGCCGAACACCCCCGTGAAAGTGACACATGGTTGCGTGGCTCGAGGTCGACCAATCAGAAGTTAACTAGGCCGAAGGTCGACCAATCAGAATTGAGCTAGTGTGTATTTTGGCGTTTGAGTGGGGAAACCAATGTAACTATTACCATACATAAAATGTCAAATTGTTTACACACTGGAATCAACGCCGGTGGAACACACAAACAAAGCACTGCTCAGAGGCTACTCGGATATAAGCCGATGGATAAACCCACAAGTGTTATGGAATAATCCTTGTGCTGCAAAGATTGTCTCTTAAAACACAGCCTGTCCAAGCTGTTATCTTCTCAGTAATTCCGTAGAAGCCTGAGACTAATCGAACCGATCATTGACAACAAAATCGATCTTGCTAAAGGAGCAGTTTAGTTTCGTCAAAATAAACGAGGCTATCAAGCTATATATTATTTCTCGGGGTATGCATTCTAGGCCCGCTATAGTAAAATCTGCCTCGTAAAAATAGCAATGTCTACTGAACTGAGCGGGCCCATCCTCTCTTGCTGGCCGTGAAATGTAATAGCCATCTTGTCAGACATGACTTCATGTTGTCGCATTTTGAAATAAACTTGAGTTTCCTTTTATCAGTTCAATAGACACTTGGGGCTCTTTGTAGTCTGTTCACCGTTAACAGATATTTCTTTCGAAAATTCAGTAATGTGTTTGTTTTCTTCGGGTTTGCCTTTTTTATGTCTTTTTTTTCGTGAACGTCTTAAAATTTCTACGCAGTTTGCTATTTCTTTCAGATTTTTTTTTTTAAAGGAGGTCTTCTGCCTTGCTTTTTTCTTCACATTTCCGTTTCTACTTTCAGTACAGTAGAACTTCGACTAATGGTCACCGTCCCTACCAAGACCGTAGCAAATAACCAATTGACTGATAGCCAAATTCGCTTTACTCTTTGAGTCCCAAGGAACGCATCATACGTTCACAGGTTCCTACCTAGAATCCTAGTAAACGCATGCTGTGCCGATTTTATGTCTCTCTTTACTACACCTTAGGCCTGCGATGCTCAACACTCTGGGACTCAAAGAGTTAATACATATGCACAGTAGCTCGATTTCACTGCCGGCTTGTGACGAAATTTAAAATACAATCCTTGTTAAGTGAATAATACATACATATTTTATAACACAATTAATATAAACTTTAATACATAAACTTTGGTTACTTTAAATCTCCTTCTGCATAAAAGTCGTCCCCTTGTGGGATGCAATTTTTTTGTTATTTTGAAGCCCCACCTTGGCTTTCGCCGGCCATGCCATAAATATGGCCTAGTCATTAATTTGGCCATAACGGTTTAAAGGGGTTTCTGGGACCTCACCACGGGTGATCCTCATCCACATGGTGGCACTTTGTGTCACTAAGTGTTTATGGTATGTGTGATGTCCTGGTGGGGTACAACTACCTACCTGAATCTCCTTCTATGTAACTGAGGTTTTTGTTTGTTGATACTCGTGCCTTGACGGGTAACAGAACCTGAGAGTTAAACGAGTTACGGTTAATCAGTGTTTTACTGTACATTTATGCCATCATGTTTTCTCGTTCACTCCTTGCATTTCCTCTTGTCCTCCTGTCCCAATTTCAATAGTTGTCTTCTCAATTTTTTATTTCATGCTCACACATTTTCCCACTGTGTCTTTTGCTTCTGTCAAAGTTAGTTACAGATAGGCAGATTATTGTTAACAGGGTGTGTCAAAACTCATCCATCTCATTGTTAAATTTAATTTACTCGTAGTTTGGCAGCACTATTTCACTTCCTGAAAAGTTAACGCTTCTAGTTTACAGAGAATTACAAAGGCCAATACTGAAACACTATTAGAAAAAAAATACAAACTTCAATAGTCATCAGTGCCTATTACAGAGTCACGCTCACTGAAGAGCTGTGTGCATAGAAACGCCAATCCAATTTGATGTTTTCTAGTGCGTCGCTCTTTATTCCTTTTTTATTCCTATGTGTGCTCACCAATACCGTGTCTGCTTGTGTATTATATCTTTGCATACTATTTCTACGTCCTCATTGGTTCTCCCTCTGTTTATTTAAATGAATCACTGAACAGCTAATTTTAAAGTTCCGTTTAACATCAGAAGCCCAACTGACTGTTGACCGTTAGTGACAATACACTCCGGTATACCACTACCAACAGTATTGACACATAGCATGAACTTTGGTTTGAGGGGTTATGGCATTTTCACCACAGGCCACGTCTTTCCCCATTGTGCTTTAAGTAGTTTATTTCCTTGGGAGCAACCTTTTGAAAACGACAATCTGCCTTTGGTGGATAAAATTCAATGGTGGATTTATGGCTCGTAGCTCGACCTATAGGAGCTGGCAGATAGAGGCAACTTCGGGCGCGCGCTTTGTCTGTGTGTGTGTGTGTGTGTGTGTGTGTGTGTGTGTGTGTGTGTGTTTGCGTGTGTGTGTCATTGAAATGATATGATGCATAGAATTATGACAGAAACTTTGTGATTCTTTCAGAAGAGTATTTAAATAAATTATACATAGATAGATGCAAAGAATATTTTACTCGCTGCAGAAGAAAACGAGGTGAGAGACACGGAGGAGGAGGAGAAGAACCAGTAGGAACAGCATCAGCAGATGAAAAAAGCAGATGAAAAAAAAATGAAGCAGAAAAAGAGGAAGAAGAAAAAGAGGAAGAAGAAGAAGATTCAGTAGTAGTAGTAGTAGTAGTAGTAGTAGTAGTAGTAGTAGTAGTAGTAGTAGTAGTAGTAGTAGTAGTAGTAGTAGTAGTGGTAGTGGTAGTAGTAGTGGTAGTAGTAGTAGTAGTAGTAGTAGTAGTAGTAGTAGTAGTAGTAGTAGTAGTAGTAGTGGTAGTGGTAGTAGTAGTGGTAGTAGTAGTAGTAGTAGTAGTAGTAGTAGTAGTAGTAGTAGTAGTAGTAGTAGTAGTAGTAGTAGTAGTAGTAGTAGTAGTAGTAGTAGTAGTAGTAGTAGTAGTAGTAGTAGTAGTAGTAGTAGTAGTAGAAGCAGAAGAAGAAGAAGAAGAAGAAAAATAAGAAGAAGAAGATGATTAAAAAATCTACTACTCTCCTGCCAAATACTCACAAGCAACCAGAAACTGTGCACGAATATTACGCAGGGCATATACAGTAAAATCAAAAATATCTAAAATGACTGCCTTTTGGAGACATCGTTACGAAGTCAGTTGGCTTTCAAAGTTTTCATTCATCCAAGTCCGCCATAATTTCAACCGCATCATCATGTGTGGTATCAATACAATTTATTCTTCAGCCTGCGTGGAAAAATGTAATCCACAAGAAATACATGTCATTAAAAGACATGATCACAAAGAAAAGGCGACCTCAGAGGTTCAAAGAATGTCATGCATTACTGAAAATAACAACACTGAGACAGTTCATCAAATGATTCCGTGCTCAATGAATCGGTAAAACGTAATGAATCGCAACTGAAACGGTTCAGGAAATATCTGTGAGATGAATAGTTCAGTAGGACCCAAATTCTTCTTGCGGAACTGATAACTTTGACGGTCGGTAATGGAAAGTTTGTATCTCTTTTAGTCCCAAACAACGTCCAAACGAATCAAATGTGAGGAATGCATTACCGCGTTACATAGCGCCCGTATTGAGAAAAACTCGAGAACAGTATATGCATAATGTCTTTTTGCTGGATCATCATCATCATCATCATCAAGTGCCTTGCCGACTGGCGTGGGCGATCATGCCTCTCCACAATCCACGATCTCCTACAGCATGTATCAGTTCGTGTGCTTACACACCTCCATGCCATGCAACAAGACTGTCAAGAAACTCTCTCGTTGTCTTCCTCTATCCCTCCTTCCACAGATCTTTCCAGTGGTCACAACATGTTCTATTTTCCATCTTCTCATAACATGGCCGAAAAATGATGACTGTCTCCTTCTGATGTCTGTGATAAGTTGTCTTCGGGATCCCGCATCTTTCAACACCTCTTGGTTGCTCTTTTTGGCTGTCCAAGGTATTCTAAGTATTCTTCTGTAAACCACATTTATGAGATCTCAAGAAATTGTTTGGCCTGCCTACCGATTGTCCAGGATTCACAGCCATATGTTAAAACTGGATGTATGTAGCAAGCAAGATTTCTTTTTCTAACTTCAATGACAAGGATATGTTGCACAAGATGTTCTTCATTCTATAAAATGAAATTTTTGCCTGTCCTATTCTGTTTCTTATCTCAGTTATGCATATTCCATCTGATGTAATCCATGTGCACAGATACTTAAATTTATGTACTTGTCCCAAAATAACACCATTGACTTTTATTACACATTCAGGAACAATTCGTTTCTCTGATATCACCATTACTTCTGTCTTCCAATTATTTTGCTGGATAATAGAGAAATAAGAACAGAAGCACACACAAAAGCATACACAAATACAAACACGGAAAAAAGAACTAGTAGAGAGTGAAACTATGGGGGTGACTGCAGTCAAGCTAATACAATGAATTTTTTTGTCTGTGTGTGAAGATTATTCTTCACGGGGTCTCTCTTGTACCTTTATTACCTTATTCTATTTCTTATTTAAGTATCATTAACACTTGCATTTCTTTTATTCCCAGTATTGTGACTATATTTTTAGCCATCGTTTTTTTTATTTTATTTCATTTATTCCGCATCACATTTTTTTAAACGTCGCTCACGTCACCCCTTAGAGATCTACATACTCTTCATTCCTCGTTTGTGTATTTCACTTGTGTTTGAAAAAGGCTGCCCGGCCGAAACGTTATGTTGGGTTGTTTTGTGCACGTTTTCCTCTTTCCCAATTTGTTGAGCTTTTTAGTCAAATTTCTCTGGAATTCATAGTAGAGAGTGATGTCAAAGATATAAGAGGGCACTGGATAAGTGCATGCGATTGCAGGGATGTGACGACATGAGGTGAGTTGTTCGAGGGACTATATTCTACTGAGGGATAAACATCGTAAGATAAAAAACGTCCTAAATACGATGACTGCCAATTTTCCGTGAATCGAAATCAATGCATCGTGTGCTCAAGCACTTGAGGCTAAAGAAAAATAAAATACTACAGGTAACATGGTTTCCCATTCATCACGTCCATTGTACATTAAAATAACGTCATTATCATCATCATCATCATCATCATCATCATCATCATCATCATCATCACCCTCTTTTGCCTTTAAAGTCTCACATTGGACTCACTGTCGATCCCTCCGTTGAGTGCTCTTCTGTTCAATCCTTTCAACAGCGTGTATAATCCTGTTTAGATCCCGGGGTGTCTCTTGTCAATGTTCATCGTAGGGATTCTCTGGGACTCCCTCGTTTCCTGAATCAATAGGTTTCTCGTTACATTTGCAGTCTCAGCAAGTCATTTACTTGTTCCCCGTGTGGGTTCCGGGGCCCCATCGAGGGGGAAACAAGAATAGACCTTCTGCCTACCCAAAAGCATGTCGTAAGAGTCGACTAATTGGGGAGCTTCCTTTGAGGTCGAAGTGCATCTGCCTGAAAGGAAAGGAACCAACAGTCTGGTTCAAGTGAATCAGATCTGTAAAACTGATGCACACGCAACACCCAGGTTCTGGAGCAGGACTGCAGTTCAGAAGTGGACGAACTACCATAACTTTCCACCAGAGTGTACAGCTGGTGACCGCAGAGAAGAAGAAGATTTACTTGTGATGTGTTTCCAGTGTTTGATTAGGCACAGAACATCTGCTGACAATATTTATGTGACTGGTGGAATCCAGAAAGAAGTACAGTATACAGCCTTTACATGGTTATCTAATGTTTGATGGTGTCTAGTGTGTCCTTCTACCTTTCTTGTTCTTCCTATAAGTGCTCATCAGCATATTGTTTGTCTTCTTAATTACTTATTTCATGCTCACACATTTTCCCACATTGTCTTTTCCTTCTGTCATAGCTAGCTCCAGATAGGTAGGGTAATGTGTACTAGAGCCTAACAAAACTCATCCATCTCATTGTTAAATGGTAAATATACTTGTCGGTTGTCAGCACTGTTTCACTGCCTGAAAAGATTACGCTTCCAGTTTACAGCCTCTACATGTACAGTAAAGTAAGGCAAATGGCAGAGGCGTCCAGTAAATGAATCCTTTGGGGCAGAGAGTGGGTTGCGAGAGGGTTCGGGGGCAGAGAGGGGGGGGGTGTAGATGTTTAGCCACTCTACTAATGTTCTATGGCTTGGGGTTAAGCAGGTTAAGTCTTCTTTAAGTGTGCGATAATAGGAATAAATAATAATATTGTTACAATTGTTATCATTGTTATACCTTTAAAACAATATAAAGTAAAAGTAAAAGTTTTAGGCGTATAGGGCATATAGGGCTAGACCTATATTTTAGACCAGTCGGCACAAGATGGTTATGTGATCAACATGACGCTGGCCGCCTTTACTTCCCGGAAGTGCACCCGGTACCCACTCAAGGCTGGTTCGACCTTGAGCCAAGGTCATTTTGAAAGAAGTCTGTCTCCGCCAGGGAGTAAACCCACGACCTTCCGATCCGCGGCGAGCGTCTAGCCGCTCCGCCACGGCGACTCCCTTTAAAATAACATGAAATTTATCAAAACAAATTAAAATGTGAACTCCTAAGTTTGGTAAGGGAGACAATTTAGCCTCTATGCTCGTTGGGCCCCTGGACAAATGCCCAATGTGCCCATATGTAAAAAGGGCACTGATCTCAATGTGACTGAGCTCTAAAGTTCCATATCCCATTTTATAAGGTCTCCTAGCAAATTCAGCTACTGGGATATGAAGTATTCAGAAGTCGCATATTCTATGCCATGACTTATAAAGTTGGTAGGCTAGTTCCCATTATCGCCGTTTTTTTCTCCACAGACAATGTCCCGGTAAATTAGGGAAATTGTAAAGTAATGTATGGTCTAGTTTCAAAGCAATCTGACTCTGCGGCTTGGATGTTTATTGCTGGCAACTATCAGTCCCTAGAGGACCACAGAGTTATGCTACTGTTATTGGAACAGTTTCTGGCACGACTACATTTCACTGCGAAATGTAAAGTCTCCGCCACATAGAACACATAAAACGTGTTGTGCTTGACAGCGTAACCTTGGCCTTCCAGCAGATCGTACCCCTGTTCCCCATAGGAGATCCTGTAAATTTCAGTTATCCTAAATGCGTGACTTACGTCCTAACAGCCCAGGTGTCATTGCTTCAGTAAAGGTCAGTGAGTGCCCTGGTAATAATTTATTCCCCTTTTTCCCCCCACCCTCCCCGAGGAGAGCAAAGAACCCCCCATCCCCTCCTCCTTTCCCCATCATGCTTTCTTCCATGGTTCAGGCAGGTTCAGTGCGAAGACAATGGCTTGAATCATTACAGAAGTCCACTGTCCGTGGAGTCACCTTTATTTTTGTTCCGGGACACGCATGCGTCGATGGAAATGAAAGAGCTGACAGGTTGGCTGGATCCGCTATCACTACTGACGGTCAGCCTATGGATCATGCTGATATTATCAATGCCCTCAGAGAAATGGGAAGGATAGACCACTTTGGTGGCAGTGAATCCACATCACTCGCCAGAATGGCAGACTTGGGAATTAAGATCGGCACAGCAAAAAACGAGACGCACACCAGATACGCCAGAAGACTTGTTAATCAACATAGAACTGGTACTATTAGCCATCGGACGTTGGGGTTCATACTGAGGGGAGGATCTGAGCACCTATGGACATGTCCGGAGTGCAATGAGGATAATCCAACTAACTAACTAACTAACTAACTAACTAACTAACTAACTAACTAACTAACTAACTAACTAACTAACTAACTAACTAACTAACTAACTAACTAACTAACTAACTAACTAACTAACTAACTAACTAACTAACTAACTAACTAACTTTAACTTTCTTCCAATAAGTTTGTTGTAAAAGTGGACAAATTAAAGATGTTTTCTTCCAAATCGCAGTGCATCTGTATGAGAGGCGAGGAATCAACAGTCTACATACAAATATGTCAGATCTGTAAAACAGACATGCGTGCATAACTCACGTTCTGGAACAAGACTGTCCACGACGAACAAATATAACATTTTGTCAAAGAACGCGATGCAAAAGAAGAAGAAAATTACTAGGATTAGAAACATAGGGTCGCCAATTAGCTCACCAGCAGACGACTTCGTCGCCCTTCGATAGATTATTTGGGCCTAACTCCTTTGATCGCATCGACATTACAAAAGTTCTTTTCAGAGCTACTTGGTGGCCGGCAATGCTAGGCAATTTTATATGGTGCACATAACCTTGTCACAATTATAACCTAAAGCTACCCCTTCGGATATACTGGCTGAAAGCGACGAATTTTTTTTCTCGAAAAGCAGGCCATATACGCCGAGGGCGGTTTATATTTCTTAGGAAGAGGCTGGCACTTGTAATGTTCGGACAGTCCAGTCGTGAAAAGGGTTTGGTCGTCCAATAACATGACTATTCCCAAAGGTCTGTTGCGTATCCTTTACAGGACGTTGCAGAACCAACCCGAACAGCCCCTGGCCGTTGTGTGGTTTTCTAGGTAAATTTTCGTTTAGTAGTTTGCCATTGCCTACAGGACGGTCGGCTTTCTTGATACCGATGTTTAAACCAACGCAAGGCGCATGGCCCACAGCTGGGATCGAACCCGGCATCCCCGCATTAAAAAGCGTTCGCATCGACTTAGCCACAGAGCCGACATATTCCCAAAGACAAAAGTGAAATTCCCTGTTACGAGGCCCTATTTTAGGGAAAACTAGAATAGACCAACTTCCACCCCCCTCCCCCTAAAGCATGTCGTAGGAGTCGACTAAATGGCGAACTTCCTTAGAAGTCGGGGTCCATCTGCCGGAGCGGCAAAGAACAACCAACTGAAGACTAATGAGCCAGTAAAACGGATGTGCACGCTAAACTCAGGCTACGGCACATAGTCACAGTCAAAATGGATAGACAGCCAGGAGTTTCCACTGGAGCTTACAGTCGTGAATAAAGGGGTAAAAAAGAAGAACAAGAAGTGAACCTACTGTAACTAACCTCCTGTTTGAGTTCTATACACATGTTTAAAACAGTTACCACTTCACTGATGCAGCGTCCGTGGCTCAGAGATTGCGAGTCCGTCTCATCATTACAACGTACCGCGATCGAAACTTATTACCGGCTGTGTGGATTGTTATCACGGTATGGAGCGTCGCTGGGTAACCCAGCCTAAAATGAGTACATGGATGGCTATCCGAGGAAAGTAAAGACGGCCGGCGTAATGCTGACCACATTACCCACCTAGTGCCGATGGTCTGTAAAAATATGGGTGCTTTTCCCATATACCCGATACGTCTGAAGGCGTGAAAAAGGATCTTTACTTTTTCGGGGCGTACTTACTTCACTGATGACAGGTCAACAAGGCAAACCCAAAATAACATGTTCAACCTCAAAATAATGTATTTTTGCTTCATTTAATAACGGTGGGGAGTCGCCGTGGCAGAGCGGCTAGACGCGCGCCGCGGATCGGAAGGTCGTGGGTTCGCTCCCTGGCGGAGACGGACTTTTCTTCAAAAATGACCTTGGCTCCCAGGTCGACCCAGCCTTGAGTGGGTACCGGGTGCAATCCCGGGAAGTAGAGGCGGCCGGCGTGATGCTGACAACATCACCCATCTTGTGTCGTTGGTCTATAAAAATATAGGTCTAGCCCTAAATGCCCTATACGCCTAAAGGCGTGGAAAGGGTACTTTACTTTACTTTACTTTACTTTACTTTACTTTACTTTACTTTACTTTACTTTACTTTACTTTACTTTACTTTACTTTACTTTACTTTACTTTACTTTACTTTACTTTACTTTACTTTACTTTACTTAAAAACGGTGACACCAGCCAGGTTTAATATGCATTTATCTTCCGTTTTGGTGGATGTCGATTTCCATGATCAACCCAGATGTTTTGACAGAAACGAAAGCTCGAAAATAACTATTCACACACATCAAATTGAGATGGTCACCATTTTGTGTGTGGTTAGGTTCGGGTAAAAGGGAAACTGGAACAAATTGTGACAGCTGGAAAGATGTGTGGAGAGAGGGACAGAAAAAGACAGCAAGAGAAGATTCTTGTCAGATTTTTGTCTTGGCATAGAGGGATGTCAACATATAAACTGATAACATAACTGTAGATCGCAGATTTTAGAGAGTAATAATCGCCCACGCCAGTCGGCAAGGCACTTTTTGCTGATGAAAGATGTCGAATGTTGTTGTGACGTCTGTAAGATGGAAAGATGCCAGCAATAATAACTTGCGAACGTCAAACTGACATTGTCACGTCTAACAATCAGCGTCTCCGAGATCTTAGAAGGGGAAAATGTCACAGTTCTGACAGGGTAATTGGACAATGCGACAAGGAATCGGTCCTCGCGTTAATTTTTGTCAAATCAATGTCATACATTCTATACTTGAATAAAAGTTTGTCTCCAAAAGCAATTGCCTTTTTTAACAGCGAAAGTCTCCAAAAAAAAAATAATAATAATAATAATAAGTATGATTGTAGTGTTATGTGATAAGTTAGTTAGTCGACAGATTATTCTCATTGTGCATGAGCTATTAAGTCCACAAGTGCTCATGTCGCTTCCTTAGTAAATCGTACAGCGTGTGTAGCTACTGACGACACCAGTGCTCTGTTGGTTTCTTATTTTTCTTTTGCTTCCTGTAAAGTGTTCTTGTCTGGTCACACCTCTTTTAACAATTATTATTATTATTATTATTATTATTTTTATTATTATTATTATTATTATTATTATTATTATTATTATTATTATTATTATTATTATTATTTAATAATTTTATTATTATGTAAAAGCATCATATATTTTTTTGTGAGCTTCGTCTTCATTGCTGTCAGCGAATAAACTCCGACAGATAGTTCTCGATGTCTGTTCACCTCGGGAATTTTGTTTTGCACCAGAACTTGAGTTTTGCGTGCAGATCTCATTTACAGATCTGGCTTATTTGTAATCTTGCTGTTGATTCCCCGTTTCTCAGGCAGATACACTCCGACTATGAAGTAAACACCTTTATATGGTCGACTTTTACGACATGCTTGTTAAGGGAGCAGTGGGACTACTCCTTTTGTTCCGGAACTCATACACATACATGCCGGGTTCGATCCCAGCTGCAAGCCATGCGCCTTGCGTTGGTATCGACAGTGGTATCAAGAAAGCCGACCGTCCAGGACAATGGCAAAGTATTGGACGTAAATTTGCCTTGAAAAACCACACAACAGCAAGGGGCTGTTGGGGTTGGTTCTGCAACGTCCTGTAAAGGATACGCAACTAACCATACACATACTTAAAAAATATATTTGTATGGGAATAGATTATTTACTACGTACTTTTCTCAAAAAAGCCACCGGGGTGTATCGGTTAAACACTCGCCTGCTTATTCAATGTTCTTAGTTTCCACTCTGCATAAGGTGGGAGTTTTTTTTCTTTTTTTCTTTTGAAAGATATTTTCTTCCCAGCGGACCCAGCTTGAAATGGCTGCAAGGTAAAGTCTCGCGAAGTAAAGGTCGCCAGGTCCATGTTGACTACATCACCCATCGAGAGTAGATGAGTGTATTCAAATCTGCGTTTAGCATTGTAGGCCAGATTGCCAACAGGCAAATAAAGAGTCCTTCATTATGTCTTGGCTGTTTGCCTTGCACTTCATAGCACCTTACCCACACGGGGTGAGGGTTACACATGACTGTAGTAGCTGCTACTGTTAAAGCTAGTTGTGCATCCTTCACAGGACGTCACAGAACCAACTCCAGCATTGTTTGGCTGTGGTGGTTTTCCTCGGCAAATTGTACGTTAAAAAGTTTGCCACTCCTTTCTAAACGTTTAGATCTCGGTACAACTGTCAAGACAAATCGTCCGCAGCTGGGGTCGAACGGGGCATCCCGGCATTACGAAGCGCGTTGGCAACACCTAAGCCGCAGACGCTGATAGCCGTTATTAGTGCACTAATTAAATCTTCTTTAGGGGTTGAATGGGTCAGCTTTTTTGGGTCCTGTCTGCCAGGTCGACCCAGCCTTGAGTGGGTACCAGGTGCAGTCCTGGGAGGTAAAGGAGGCTGGCGTGATGCTGACATCATTACCCATCTTGTGCCGTTGGTCTATAAAATATAGGTATATCCCTATTTACCCAATACGATTGAAAGGAGTTGACAGGTGTCCTTCACTTTACTTTTGTTGATCTAGTATGGCAAAATCCTTAGGAATCACTCGAAAGGGACAAAAATATCGAACGATCGAACTTACCATTCATACTTGCGCACAGTCTGGGCTACACAAAAGGCAAGAAAAACTATTTGCCATTTTAGTTACTTCCGTATCCTTTCCAGAACTTTGCTGAAGCAACCCCATAGTTTTTTAAGCAATTATAATTTTACTGAGTAATTCCACATTCAGTCGTCTACCATCTTTTCTGTGCGGTTGACGCTTCATTCGGGCGTCGACAAAGCGGTCTGCTGTCAACTCTCCTACAGTTGGAATCGACTTAGACAACTAAGAGTCGACATGCGAATTCTTCTTCAGCCTTTCTAACGCCCAATGGAGGATAGGCCCTCAACCAACTCAAATCATGTTGTTCTTTTGTAAAAGAATGCGTTTTTTCTACGCCAGGGTGCGCAGTGTAGCCAATTGAGCCACTTATAACCTGTTTAAAACCCAGAAAACGAAGGCTTGATTTTCCAAGACATAGAACAAAAAATTATTATACAAACAAAAATGAACCAAATATGGAACTATAGATCAAGTTGTTTTCTTTTTTTTTTTTTTTTTTAGGATCAGAAAAAAAGGTCTTTAACAAATGTAACGACAATAAAAGTAAACCTGCAAAACGGATATAAAATTATAGTGAATAGAAACGTCATTTGGGTCTCAGGATCCTCAGAGAGATCATAAGAGCGATACCTCAATGATCATACATTATGAAGCCAATTTCAGTGCATTTAAGAGTTCGGTAACAAGATGCAATATTTTCTCTTCAATAAATCTATAAAACACACACACAGACATTGACACAGACACGGACAACATTAAATGCATGGATGAACTGAAGACTATAAGTACAGATATATAGTTCTACAAGTATCAGTCGAGAGGTTGATAAATACAGAACATTCCGTTATAGTTTACAAAGGGTGTTGGTATAGAAAAAAAAAAGGAGGAGAAGGTGAAAAAGAAGATGAAGAAGAAGTAGTAATAGCAGTAGTAGTACTAGTAGTAGTAGTAGTAGTAGTAGTAGTAGTAGTAGTAGTAGTAGTAGTAGTGCTAGTAGTAGTATTAGTAGTATTAGTAGTAGTAGTAGTAGTAGTAGTATCAGTAGTAGTAGTAGTAGTAGTAGTAGTAGTAGTAGTAGTAGTAGTAGTAGTAGTAGTAGTAGTAGTAGTAGTAGTAGTAGTAGTAGTAGTAGTAGCAGCAGCAGCAGCAGAAGCAGAAGTAGTAGTAGTAGTAGCGGAAAAAGAAGATGAAGAAGAAGAAGAAGAAGAAGAAGAAGAAGAAGAAGAAGAAGAAGAAGAAGAAGAAAAAGAAGAAGTGTTAGTAGTTGTTGTTGTAGTAGAAGTAGCAGTAGTAGCAGCAGCAGCAGCAGTATTAGTAGTAGTAGCAGTGTTAGTGGTAGTAGTAGTAGTAGTAGTAGTAGTAGTAGTAGTAGTAGTAGTAGTAGTAGTAGTAGTAGTAGTAGTAGTAGTAGTAGTAGTATTAGAATCAGAGAAAGAAGAAAAAGAAGAAGAAGAAGAAGAAAAAGAAGAAGAAGAAGATAAATAATAATGATAATAATAATTAATAATAATGAAAATAAAATAATAATAATAATAATAATTAATAATAATGAAAATAAAATAATAATAATAATAATAATAATAATAATAAGAAGAAGAAGAAGAAGAAGAAGAAGAAGAAGAAGAAGAAGAAGAAGAAGAAGAAGAAGAAGAAGAAGAAGAAGAAGAAGAAGAAGAAGAAAATTATTAATATAAAAATAACAATTATGACGTTATTTGTCAAGCTGCATAGATTTCTGTGCGTGGAAGTTAAAAAAAAAAATTCTTTAAGAAAAATTATAACTCAACATTAGAAACGATAAAGAACATCTATAAAACAATTTACACAAAGAGCAGAACAAATAATTTCCCCTAGAATAGGAAAAATTTCTCTAACTCTTACCTGAATTCAATCCGAAATCGCAGATCCCGCTATAAAACGAGTCCTATTGAATTCACCGCTTGTATTCCACAGTTTGTGCAGAACTACACTCAAAGCAGAATTATTTGTTCATTAAATATATTAGGTTGAAATACTGTTCACATTGGTGTCCTAAACACGCAGTGTAAACATTCACACACCTATTTATTTAACCATAGTTCAAGCCAAATGTATTTGTATATCCTCGGCGTATAGTTTGCCAATACCCCTGTGACATGAAATCATGAAAGGTACTTACACAACGCCATGCCTGGAGTCTATGCGCGCCGGCTACCGTTGAGCTCTCCCGCCTTTACGGCACGCGCAATGAGATCAATTCGTATATTCCTCACGCGCGTTCATTCATAAAATCGCAGAAACTCGGAGGGTCGCCCATGTGGATTTTATGGGGTTTTCACACCGTGAGGGACGTGGGAGGTGAAATGATTGTGATCGGAGTGAACGTGCAGAAAGAGTAACAATGATGTGCCAGGTCAGGAAAGGGTTGATTGAAAAGACATAAAAGATAACGACATTATCAAAATTGAAATGATATCAGAAGACATTGCAAGGTTACATCGAAACAAATTACAATATTAAAAATATACAAGAACAGCATCTGCACATATTAAAAGGGCCCTTTTCCACCAATCTATTTGTATAGACCAATCGGCACTAAGTGGGTGATGTGGACAGCGTCACCCCGGCTACATTTACTTCACAGGCCTGCTCCTGGTACCCACTCAATACTGGGCACACGGTCATGAAGAAAAAAAAAAAGTTTGGCTCCGTCACGACCCGAACCCACGACCTTTCGATCCGTAGGCGGGCGTCTAGTCGCACACTACGGCGAGTCCCAACATTTGCACATGGGCACGAGTTTTGCCTTGCAAGGCATTTCTAAACAGTAACAGGTAAACGAAGAAGAGAAAGGCAGAACACATATTGTAGTGAAAATATAATGGTGTGGATAGTATTCAGTATTCCACAGATATAGGAATTAACATGCCAGACTTTGAAATTTAGAACGAACGAACGAACGAACAAACTTTATTTTCAAAGGGTTACAAATTGGGCACGCAGGCCCGTCTGACATTCGGCCTTAGATGATAAATGAGAAATCTCAGAGGTCCATGGATCAAGAAAAGGGAGACTGAAAACATTCTTCAGGATTTGAACATAGAGGGAGACGGTCTCATAGACAGCACTGTTTCTCTGATTATGAATGCCTTAGAATCACGTAACAGGTCCTTTGCAGGGCGTCGCTCTCATCGCGGTCTGTCTCAAACAGTACTCCCGCCGTGTTTACTTTCACATCAAAGGAGTCACTTATATCCCGTGGCCATCTTGGTGTAGTTCGACCCCTACCCCTCTTTACCGCTTAATTTTTTTGAACCCACTGTGGCGCTAGATCAAAATACTGCAATTCTGAGACAAGATGTTGTTTATTAACCAATCTTCCTTTATGTTCAACCCTTTCAGAATGTCAGTATTTCCTTTCTTCTTTGTCCTCGGTATTCTGAGAATCTTTCTATAGCATTTCAGCTTAAAAGCC
>CAJHNH020003329.1:0-16870 GCA_905116865.2 Candidula unifasciata | reverse complement strand
CACCTGTCAAGAAAGTCCAACATGTGTCCGGTAAACCACTTGGTCGTCCAGGTAAGCTGACTTATCTAATTATGCTACCGCAACGATTTTGTATCTCACAGTGCCTTTTGTAAAGTCACCAACTCGTCTTGTCCCTGTCCGATAACATCCGGTAATACGTGCAGCAGGAGAAAATCAACCCTGAGCCTCATGAACTCAGGTGGGCCCACTCTCAGAAAATGTCTAGGAGCTCGTGGGCCGAAACATTCGTCGACGAGAGATTACTTCTACTGACGATTGGTAGACTCCTACTGTACATGCTGTGGAGTTTCTTCTTATCGTGGTCAAGTTTGTTTTGGCACTTTCGACGGTTGCCTTATGCATTTGATGCGTGTGTATGTCATTGCCTTGATTGAGACTGCATTTTGGGCCAATGTTTTTACAAAGAACAGCGATATTTATTCCGTCGTGTGGTTTCCGTTGTTACAGGGACAGAGCAAGACCGGCTCCAGCTGACGGGTCATGCTGCTGACTTGACCTAACCGGGCTAACACTACTTTTACGTTTCGTTAGCCCTGTTAGGTGACATAAGCAGCATGGCCCCTCAATGGAACCTGTCTTGAATAGAGCAAGCAACTATAGGAAGGTGGGGGGGGGGGGGGGTAGGGGGGGGGGAATAAAAGGGAAAGTGGGGTATGATGTTGGAAAAGCGGTAATATGATTACCTGATTGCTTTGGGTGTTAAATCTTTCGAGAACAGACAATTGACATGGGAACAAATAGTTTTCTGGCAACCTGTTGGGATGATCTCCTGAAGAGGACTTTCTACATAACGATAATGATGAAGATGATGAAGATGATGACGACGACAATGATGATTAAGATAATGATGGCGATGATGATGATGATGATGATGATAAGATCTGTTGTACTAATCGAGCCATAGACTCAGCCGTCTGACGATTCCATCGTAACAATCCCATGCACTTAGTTAGGGATTAAGGGAACGATTTAGTGATGATGAACTTTGAACAAGGTATCGCGCGCTCTTTCTCTCTACAGTATATACATTTATGTATTTATTCATTGTTTCTTAGATTGCAACATACAATCCTGGTGTAAAAAGAAGGCTGGGCAATGATCTTAAAACCTATGAATTATTTAGCTAGGAGTAATAATCACAATTGCATAGCATCATCCATTATGATATCCTGTTTAGCATTTCTGAATGAAAACAAATACTGTTACAGACTTTTTGTCGCTTTTGGATTAGTGTAATGGCGTACTACGTATCAACAGAAGGCATCTACAAGAGTCTACAATGAACGATTAATTCTTCTTCTTGTTCTTCTTGTTCTTGTTCTTCTTCATCATCTTCTTGTTCTTCTTCTTGTTCTTCTTCTTGTTCTTCTTCTTCTTCTTCTTCTTCTTCTTCTTCTTCTTCTTCTTCTTCTTCTTCTTCTTCTTCTTCTTCTTCTTCTTCTTCTTCTTCTTCTGCCTTCTAGCCTAAAAGGAGCATAGGCCCTCAACGAACTCACCCTTCCACATTCGCATTGAGCTCTCTACCTGCCCTCCAGATCTTTTTGACTCTGCTGTCTAGCTCCCTTCTCCATGTATTGTTTGGTCTTCCTTTACTTTTATGCCCCTGTGGGTTCCAGTGCAAAGACATTCTAGTCATAGTTTTCTCGGGGTTTTTCAGCGTGTATTCAATCCAACGCCAGCGTTTTTTCTTCACTCATTAGTCCACTGCAACTCCAAAACTGGTTGGTTTTTCTAGCTATTGCTTTTACAGGATTGGGATGAGGGTAAGGGAAGGAGGGTTGATTTGTTTGCAAACTGTGCGGAGATAATCTATAGCTGGCAATTTAAAGCAGTGTTAGGAAACCAGTTGAGCTGTAAATTGCGACTCGTCGATTTGTCAATCGTAAAGCTATTTTGCAACATAAGCGCTCTAGATGACCAAGGCCAGTTAAAAAAAAGACCGCAGTATTTAGACAGAACAAATGAACGAAGGTAAATATGAAACAGCGAAGAATCGCTATTATAAAAGAGTTGAGAATGTGTCCACGTCGGCCCTTATGGTCTCACATCTGTCATAAATTATGTAAATCATACATCTGTTGATAGGTAACAATAAATATTGCCGAAAACAGCTGCCTTTTAATTAACAGATCGAATGGTCTCTCATTTATATCTATATGGTGAATAAGAATAGTTTTAAATCTCTTTCAATTGTAATAATAATAATATTCACAATGGTAATAGTACCTACCACTTGTGAGAGCTGCAAACCTAACCATAGGAAATATAGTGAATAATGATACTATCAAACGGATTGTGAGAATAACATCTGGTAATAGACTGATCGAGAGACAGCAGATCAAGTGGTTTGGCTATTTCGTTATTACGCAGCAAGATCGAATACTATCACACGAATTACATATCAGAAGATTCTCTACATGATCAAGAGGACGACCACAGAGCGAATGGATCGACAATATTAAAGACACGTAACTCCTTCACGGCATGACAGTTATTTGTACCAGCCAACATGCACTGGATCGCAGATTATTCCTGTCTACGCCGCTTAACGACAGAATTGGTTTATGGTAATGTAGTATGTAACACATATATCTGTTAATAGGTAAGTCAAAGAGGCTTTCAGGCGTAATGGGTATATAGGGCTAGACCTATAATTTATACACTAATCAGCTCTTTGTAGGTAATATGGTCAGCATTTCGCCGGCCGCCTTTAGTTCTCAGGACTCCAGCTGGTACTCATTAGTTCTTTGAGTCCCAGGGAGTTAGGCATCAAAAGGCCAAGTGTTGGTCAAGAAAATCGTCGCATCTTGCGTTCATTGGGCCTATACGTTATGACCTATGACAGTGTAATTCGTTCCTTGGGACTTCAAGAGTTAAATTCTGGGTCAACCTAGGAGCCAAAGTCATTTTTGGGAGAAAAAAAAATAGTCTGGTACTGTCAGGACTCAACCCACCATCTTCCAATCCGTAGGTAGGCGTCTAGTCGTTACACCACGACGGATTCCCTGTTAATAAGTAGTAATTCACACTATCAAAAACAACTAAACATAAATTGCAAGATCCTATGGTCTCTTACTATATCTACATTTATAAACAATAACAATTTTTAGTATAATAAGAAAAATGACCCTTGATTTATATACCAATTTTGTCAAGTGGGTGTGTAGTCATTATCATCATCATGTAGCAGGTCCTTTGCAGAAAGTTGCTCTCATCACGGTCTGCCTGGGGAAAAAAATCGGTCTCTCGCCAGCTCTCCCGCCTCAAGTACTTTCATACTGTGTCCTCTGCTATAAAATTTTCCAATCCGCCGTGGCGATTGATGTATGTGAAATAATACTCCAATAGATTCCCATTACATAAATAGCCTAGTAAGTGGTATTTGTGATTTTCTGTAGTAGAAGATTTCCCAGATAAGCTTCGGAGAACTGCTAGTTTGTTCAGTTTAGCTCTGTTTTTCATTTTGGTGTTTTTAATATGATAGGCGTGTGCCATGTTTCCTGTTATATTTAAACAACTGTCAAATGTAATCTAAAGTTGTTGGATACGATTGTGGGATACGTAGCTTGTTGAAAAGTATGCGTTTATGGAGTGGTAGTAACAGAGGACCTTATGGGACAAGGATAACCAAGATTTGAGACAAGGATAAGAAAGACATCTTTGTACATCTGGCAGATGCTCACAGCAGACGGTTTGTCCTTACAAACCTTGAGGTGAAAAACTAACTAGCAAAGACCTCTAACCTTTAACCGATATTCCAAAGGAAAAAAAAAAAGAAAAAATACCCCTTTATCTTATGCCAGAACACAGGCTAAAGTTTATTTCTTACGGTAATAGAGAGCCTCGTTAACAAGCTTAACGCAACGAGGAACAGTGTTTATTCTTCCAAAAGGATTGCCAGAGCGATATCTACACCTGCTGCTTTGTTGTGAAGAAACCACACGTAGTTGCCAAAAACGTAGATCACATTTTTATGCTTTAGGACGTGTACAGGTTATTGAGACTTTTTAAATTGGCAACGGTTTTTTTTTCTTCTTTCCCCCAGAAAATCTCGTAAATTCCAGGCATTTTTCAACCCGGGTTTTAAGCACCTTTTTTCGAGTCCTTTTCCTAAATCATAAACTCTGTGGTTGCTGCTGTCTCTGTGCAGCGTTTTCTATCAGCTTTATGGAGCAACGTAGAGGGGCCAAATTGGTGTACATGAAAGAATTCGTTGCCAGGTTTCAAGGAGAAGTATCTCAGCGTCAAAACGCTAAATTTAATTACTGTACTGCAATTTACAACCGCGCTTTCTCTCTCATTTCCGAAACACAATCAGTAATGCGACGTCACTTCCTGGATTTATTCATAGAAGCATGCTCCCTGTTGCTTGGCTCTGTTTTCTGAATCCCTCTTCAGCTCCAAATAGTAGACAACATTGCAGCTATATTAGGTGTCAATCTACGTTTCTGTCTGCCGAAGAAAACTATACTGGAGGACGTATTTTTTTTTAAATGTAGCGTAAATAACGCTCCCCCACCCCCCTCCCCCCACTCCAGCCATACCTGTTTGTTTCCACCTCTACCTTTTTTTTTAAAGCAGAGTAAAACATTCACACATAGCATATAGTACATAGTATATTTCAAACCAGTGTTGGATTTAATCAGGAGCTACATTTTAAGGCGTCTTAGTCTGGTGGGTTGTCAATAAATTCATATGTTGTCTTTTTAAAACGCCTTCAAGAGAATTAAAAAAAAAAAAAAAAAAAACTAATTTATGTCATTTATCAGACAATTTTTTTTTTTCATGAAAAATCAAACATTATATTTCTATAATCATGTATTTAAAAGGCTCATAGATATTAGAGTTTTCTGAAAAGCTTGTGTATGAGGCCTCAGTGTTTTATTTAGTTCAAGACCTCATCAAGTCCAAGTCCGGTTTTGTTGCATATACAGCATAAGAGATGGGGAAACAGCACCAGGCAGCTATGTCAAGCCAGACCACGGAGATAGCGGCTGCTTCCAGAGCACTCGATTGGCGACAGCACAGTCACACATAAAGTAATCGCATCAGGCTGCATAAATATGCTTCAGAAAATGGCAACAAGTAGTCTAATTATTGAATTGTTAGAAAGCACACTGGGAACGTCGCAGTCAGCTTCCATCACTTGGATCTACTCACCTGGCAATGCCCAAGTAAAAAGTAATATACGAGCCCACCAGAGGGATAGAAATGCACCAGTGCGCGGGAAAAAGATGATGGACAGAGCTGAAAGAATCCACGCTCTACAGGTCTGCGGGAGCAAACAATGTTGAACTTCTTACGCTAAAAAGATTGCGTGACATGGGAGTAACAGTTGGTGAAGCACGCCTGTGCCATCTACCTGGTGAAGACATGACACAGTACAATCAGGACAGTCTCCATCTGACGGGCCATGCTGCTAACGTCGCCAAACCAGGCTAACAATACGCGTATCGTTAGCCCGGTTTGGTGACGTCAGCAGCGTGACTGGTCAGGTGGAGACGGTCTTGGCAGGAGTAGCATCGAGTGGCTACTGCATCAAATAACTGAGCACGCATGGGAATACCAAATGTGTAGTGATGTAGACTGTGACAACGTGACATGGCATTACATAGTGATTGGCACCTTTCTGTTTTTTTCAAGACGAGAGTGTTATATTGCGCTATGAGGAGACATGGGACTCACAGTAAATGGCAATGGCGATAATGACTAGCAAGACCCGTCTGCGTTAAAAAATTAGTCTTCCACAATAAAAACATATGATTTCAGGACCACTGTTGTCAACATTTGGTCAGTGTGTTTCTTCTCATACGCTCAGCTTTCATCCTTTCTGCAGTCATTTCTTCATATTCTCATTCCTTTCCTGATGCCCCCCCCCCCCCACTTTTCAGTACAACATGGTCCATGGCATTCCCACGAGTTCGCCTCATTACCTGTATCAATCATGTCCCGTTTGTACACATCTTCATATCGTAGTAGCGGTCAGCATTGAAATCTTCTACCCATCTTTAATTCACCATAGAGGATACCCTAGGTTCACTGCCATCCTCCATTCTCCAGATGTGACACATCAGATAGTATAACATAACAGAACCACCAGAATGTGAAACACTATGTGATATATCTGTACAGGACTTCGAGGAAACAAAACAACGTAGTTAGCTTGCTGGCACGGAAGTAGAAGTGTCGATTCTGCATCGTCTCGGACTTCCTAAACAAACAGAAAACAAAAACGACCGTGGATCACAGGCTGACGCAGCCTACAGATGAATACACGGTCAACAAGTCGTGGGAAGTAAAACTACCTACCTAATTTTGACCAAGTCACCCATCGATGCTCAAGTGGCGTGAGAAAAGCTTCAAACACACGTTTATATACCATGCGTCCGTAAAGTCATGTTGCACTTTTGACCGGTCACAGGAAATCACAGAAAAGACTCCTATTCCGTGCAGTTCGTGGTGTTTTCCTTTTATTTGGTGTAGATTTCACATTTCTATATCTTTTGTGGTGTTAGAAGTGGAAGAATTGGCCTCAGTTTGAATAATGGGAAGACAGAAGTAATGGTGGTATCAAAGAAACGAATTATTCCTAAATGTTAAAAAAAATTCGATGGTATTAATTTAGGACAAGTGCATAAATTTAAGTGTCTGGGCACATGGATAACATCAGATGGAAGATGCATAACTGAGATAAGAAACAGGATAGGACAGGCAAAAACTGCATTTTATAAAATGAAGAACATCTTGTGCAATATATCCTTGTCATTGAGAGTAAGAAAAAGAATTCTTGCTTGCTACATACATCCAGTTTTAACATATGGCTGTGAATCCTGGACAATCGGTAGGCAGGCCAAACAATTTCTGGAGGCCTCAGAGCTGTGGTTTTACAGAAGAATGCTTAGAAAAGAGCAACCAAGAGGTTTTGAAAGAGGCGGGAGCCCGAAAACAACTTATCACAGACATCAGAAGGAGACAGTCATCATTTTTCGGCCATGTTATGAGAAGAGGGAAAATAGAACATGGTGTGACCACTGGAAAGATCTGTGGAAGGAGGAATAGAGGAAGACAACGAGAGAAGATTCTTTACAGTCTTGTTGCGTGGCACACGAACTGATACATGCTGCAGGAGATCGTAGATTATGGAGAGGCATGATCGCCCACGCCAGTCGGCAAGGCACCTGATGAGGATAATGATGATGATCTCTTTTATAGCTTTCCAAACAATAAGACACCATGACTTTACGGACACAGTGTATATATATGTATGTGTGTATATATATATATATATATATATATATATATATATATATATATATATATATATATACACATACACACTATCACACACACTAGCAGAGCGGCCTGCAGAGGCAAAACAACGCTTTATTCATATTGACCAAGCTGATAGAATTTTCCCTACCTGTCCTCCGTGTGAGGAGCTACTTGATGATTAAGCGGACATGGTAAATGCTCTTCCAGATCAACCAAACAGTGCAACTGAACGGAGTATCTATACATGCATAGTCTAATTCAGAGGTTCTGTAAAGTATTCAACACCCAACACTGAAGAGAGAACACAGGCAGACTTTCAGTCAGGTTGCAACAGGTAATTTTTGCATATCGACTCTCGTCAGAAACCGAAGATGGTGACAGAGCACTTGTGGAAGGATGAAAAGTGCAGGGATGCCATTTCTTGATTCATTTATTGATTCTGTCAGAAGACCTGGGTTCATAGCCTTGGTAAGATAATGGCAAAATATGTCTGTCAGGGCAACAAATTAAAAAAAAAATGTGTATTCTTCACAGATCGGAGCTACACTAGCCACATGATCCTAATAATGTGGCCTGGGGAGGGGCCTAAAGTAGGAGGGCCTAGGCATACTGGCCGCGTTAGCGTAGTCGATAGGAAACTCACTTTCAAATTCAACTGCGACTCGCTGCAGTTCACGGCGACTCTTCAAAACCGGGTGATTTCCGGAGTTCGCCCCGCCTCTAGGTAATGGTACCAAAGTTAAAACTCTGCAGTTAATGGCGGAACGTCGCTGTATCTACGGAGTTGCGTGCGGATGGCGACACAGGCGGACAGTTTCTAATCAGCTGTCTGTACTAGTGGCAAATCACCTATGGTTTATAACTGTGTACAATGACGCTGGTTCACATCTCCAGACTTTACCTTTTTCACCTGTACCTAGGTAATTTTAGAGCAATACCCCGTCCCAATGTCGGAAGCAATTTGCTTGTTTTTTTTCAAAGCCCCCTTCATGGCTGTTGCCTGGGGGCCCTAATATAACCCAACGTAGGGGTTAAACGGGGTTTCTGAGACCTGTCCTGGGGTGATCCTCATCCGAATGGTGGCAGTTTGTGTCAATGGGCGTATATCCCTCAGTGTAATGTCCTGGTGGGGTTAACATCAGTCAGTCATAAAGCAAAAAATCGAAATTGACTGACTGCATTTGAATTTATAAGTGTCTGTTTTACTAACCTTTTTTATTTAAGGTTAATTTTAAATATAATAATATTTGGTTTTCTTGCCGGTCAGACACTTGCACTCTGACTTTGAAGGAAGCTCCCAGTTAGTCTTCCTATTTTCTAAACAAGAGGGTCATGAACCCACACTGGAAATTAACTCATAACATGAGTAAACAAGCAGTACCTACAAAAGATCTGATGTGTATGTGCGGGTATCCTTAAGGGGAAAAGAAAAGAGAGAACACGCATGTTGTAAACTGGCGAATTATTATGCGCACATATCGCAGCCTAGTTGGAAACCCTAAAATAATGTCTAACCGCAATTTTAACGGAGAGGACATAACGAGAAGAAATGTTGCACTGTGTGAACGCAATTGAACCCAACCTCAAAGGATGACCAATCGAGGTTTCTTAGATTGGTAGACAAGATCGTTAACAATGAAACACGAATTAAATACATGAATAAATAATAACACTGCCTGCTGAATCCAGCAAATGATGATTCATTATACTTAGATAATACATATATTCTAAACGTAAAACACAACTTTGTGCTAAAATATAAAAATGTACAGTAATATACCCGGCCCAATGAAAGACATACAGCAGACATGACATTATGCAGATGAAAAAAATATGTTTGTTTAATATTTTTTTTAGCTGTTTTTCGTTTCACAACTCCGCTGCATTTAATTATTTTCAGAAACATTTTCTGTTTATCTGCAGTCTGAAACTGTTGGGGATTGAGATACATTCTCGACCTAACTAAGGGTTAATATAAAACAGCATGTAGGGAATTCAGTCTACATAACAAGAAACAATGTCAGAAAATAGATTCGGAATGGAAGGCAAATAAATCACATTTATATTATGCATGTGTTGTTATATGAGATCAACTAGCGTGGGATGGGGTAGTAGGAAAACAAGAGGGGGTGGGGGTGTGGTAATCACACAAACAAAATAAACAAACACAAATAAAAGGAGAAGTGCTTACATTGAGAAAAAAGACAGTTCTTAATCCTCAGATCTAGCTGCCTGCACCGTAAAATTGTTAAATCAAAAAACTGGCCGACACACAACACCCGTGAAAACATATAGTAACTGGGTGATACACAACACCCGTGGTGAAAACATATAGTAACTGGGTGATACACAACACCCGTGGTGAAAACATATAGTAACTGGGTGACACACAACACCCGTGGTGAAAACATATAGTAACAGGCCGACACACAACACCCGTGGTGAAAACATATAGTAACTGGCTGACACGCAACACCCGTGGTGAAAACATATAGTAACTGGCTGACACACAACACCCGTGGTGAAAACATATAGTAACTGGCTGACACACAACACCCGTGGTGAAAATACTTAGTAACTGGCTGACACACAACACCCGTGGTGAAAATATATAGTAACTGGCTGACACACAACACCCGTGGTGAAAACATATAGTAACTGGCTGACACACAACACCCGTGATGAAAACATATAGTAACTGGCTGACACACTACACCCGTGGTAAATGCAGACAGTAACTGACTAACACAAAACACCCGTGATGAAAACATATAGTAACTGGCTGACACACAACACCCGTGGTAAATGCAGACAGTAACTGGCTGACACACAACACCCGTGGTGAAAATACTTAGTAACTGGCTGACACACAACACTTGTGATGAAAACATATAGTAACTGACTGACACACTACACCCGTGGTAAATGCAGACAGTAACTGGCTGACACACTAAACCCGTGGTAAAAGCATATAGTAGCTGGCTGACACACAACACCCGTGGTGAAAACATATAGTAACTGGCTGACACACAACACCAGTGGTGAAAACATATAGTACCTGGCTGACACACTACACCCGTGGTAAATGCAGACAGTAACTGGCCGACACACAAAACTCGTCGTAAATGCAGATAGTAACTGGCTGACACAATACACCTGTGATAAAAAACAAACATACAGTTACTGGCTGACACACTACACCCGTGGTAAAAGCATATAGTGACTGGCTGACACACTACACCCGTGGTGAAAACATATAGTAACTGGCTGACACACGACACCCGTGGTGAAAACTTATAGTAACGGGCTGACACACAACACCCGTGGTGAAAACATATAGTAACTGGCTTACACACTACACCTGTGGTAAAAACATATAGTAACTGGCTGAAACACACTTTATCCGTTGTGAATACAGACACAAACTGACTGACACACTACACACGTGGTAAATACAGACAGTAACTGGCTGAAACAGACTCGTTAGAAATACAGACAGTACCTGGCTGACACACTACACCCATGGTAAATACTGACAGTAACTGGCTGAAACACTACATCCGTGGTAAATACAGACGACAGTAACTGACTGATACACTCACACCCATGATAAATGCAGACAGTAACAGGCTGACACATTCACACCCATGGTAAAAACAGACAGTAACTGGCTTATATTCTTTATTCGTAGGGGTACCTCTGCACCCCCTCTCCCACACAAACACACACCAAAATTCTGTCATAAAATCTAATAATTAAGGGTGTTTCGTTTGAAGTCAGACTGCATTCAACTGTAAGGCAAAGAACTTATAGTCTGCACACAAAAATAAGCCACATTTGTAAAACGGATATGCGCGCAACACACACATTTGTGAACAAGATTAAAGTCCATAAGTGGACTTTCCGATGGAGGTTACTTACAGTCAGCGAAGGCGAAAAAAAAAAAGATCACTTGCTTTCTTCTATTTTTGTCCATCTTAGAAGTCTGCTTTGAGCATTTATATCAATGTCTATTCTGATCTCGTCATCTTCGTCAGATGACATGACTCTTGAAGAACAGTTGTACCGATTTACCTATCTAATTACTGTTCCATTATTGGACTGTAACGTTCTGCACACTTCTGTCCGCTTGGAGATGAACACAATTTCTACTGGGACCATATGCAATTTTCTAAATGGTTTCCTGAAAGTAGTTACATATTTATGAGTGCACAGACCAGCTGGTCTCAAGGATATTCATAAATTTCGGCTGTATTTCTAGGGTTTTTATATTTCACTGGCTCTCCCTGTCTGTCTGTCTGTCTGTCTGTCTGTCTGTCTGTCTGTCTGTCTGTCTGTCTGTCTGTCTGTCTGTCTGTCTGTCTGTCTGTCTGTCTGTCTGTCTGTCTGTCTGTCTGTCTCTCTGACTGTCTGTCTGTCTCTGTCTGTCTTTCTCTCTGACTGTCTGTTTGTCTGTCTGTCTCTGTGTCTGTTTGTCTACTTACTAATGTAAACTACTGAAAATAGTATGTCTTTTAAAAACATAAAGCAGCAAATACATAGTGCAAAAACATCTTAGTTTTAGCTTTATAGCGAACGGATCATCCAATAGTTGCTCCACTCTTGTGTCAATGAAAAAACACAGAATATCCGTCACTGTAAAACAATTGACGCAGACAGCAGTCTCAGCAAATATAGTAGCATGCACCAGCTTTAAAAGCATAAGACAACCATCAGAAGCCTGACACAACTATTCCGACATTAGAAATGCAATTCATCATCGACTAAAGCCGCAGTTACAAACAGATTAGCAGTTGCTCACGAGATCAAATTTAATCACGCAGTGCGCCACCAATTCTGTGGCATCAGGCCACGCATTATTTTATGAATCTAAAGTTCACACCACCGTGCTGGTCACAGTTTAAAGCACATGCCACATGGCATCCGCAGCTCACAGTGTAGCGCCATGCACTCAGCAGAGTAGCTTGGCGAAAAAACTGTATCTCGTCATCTACAAATGGAGGAAAATGCAACAGCCACCATCTGCCATTAGCAACAACAAAAACAAACAATTGCTGCAACTAAAAACAGTGACTCTGCCTATCGTCCATTTTAACAAAAAGTCTTTCATTTTGCCTATCACAGTACACGAGGTTTAGAAGAATACGCTCACATGTGTGTGTGTATGTGTGTGTGTGTGTGTGTGTGTGTGTGTGTGTGTGATAGAGACCGAGAGAGAAAGAAAAGTGGGACAGAAGAAATGAAAACAGAGAAGAAAGAAAAGATAAAGAGATAAAGAGATAAAGAGAGGAAGAGTAAGACACACAAACATACACACACATAATATACAGAGAGAGAGAGAGAAAGAGAGAGAGAGACTGTCACAAACACACACATAGTGAGAGACAAGCACAAACACACACACAGAGAAAGAGACACACAGAGAATGACATAGAGACACAAATACACACACAAACATACACACACACACACAGAGGGAGAGCGAGACGAGAGAGAAACTAAGATTGGAAAAGAAGAAAGACAAGAAGGTAAGAAAGAAAATAAAACGAAGAGAGGAAAACGAGATACACAAACATACACATAAACAATACACACACATACACACTCACACACATAGAGAGAGACACTGTCACAAACACACACATTGAGTGAGAGACATGCACAAACACACACACAGAAAAGAAGACTTTAACACACACACATACACACACATAATGACAGAGAGACACAATATACAGAGAGAGAGATAGCGAGAGAGAGAGAGAGAGAGAGAGAGAGAGAGAGAGAGAGAGAGGTAGAGAAAAAGGAAGAGAGAATGATGCTCAAACTCCCCACTTGCTATCTCTTAGAGTTTCCAACTGATAGTTGTAGTTCCATATGCAGGTTGCGTCACAAGTGTAACCGTTTGCTCATCGGCTTTCTTTCCTAATGGTTCTATTTGTATTCTAATTACTGTGTGTGATGGAAGACATATCTGAAACGCCTATTCCATTGTGCCTTCGGGCTGCTGTTGGATTCTTCTGTTTTGCCAACGTTGCTCTGTTCAATGAATGCATGCATCAGTCAATCAAAAACTGTTATCTCTACAGTCGTAACATGCCCACACATGTCCAACTCCTTCCTCAGCAGCCAGCGAAGGCAGGACATGTAAATAACACCAATTGTTACCAGATTACAATTGTGTTTGTCTCTCAATAGTGAATATCTCCCAAAACCTCTGCTTGACCCGCGTTGACTTAAGTCTTTAACTGTATGGATTCTTTGTCTGTTCTGTTATACTGTATTTGATTCAAAAGAGAATTCACTATGTCCGCTTCAAAATAAAGTAGCTCATCATCCAGCGGGGAGGCAGGAGCTATTCTATCAGCCCGCTGGTCTACCTCTTTCCACTTCGTCCTGGTCAACATTGGTTTATGCTGTACGAGGACAAACAAAGAAACTTTTCTTTTGAGGGTCACTAGTTAAACACATTTATTCCAGGTATAATTTGGGAAGGTGGGTGGGGAGAATAAAAGCTTAGCCCTCTATCAGTGGGTTTGTCTTTCGAAATCAGACTGCATCTGACTGAGATGCTATGTCAAGAGACTGCAATAAAAAAAAAACACATATATGTAAAACGGATATGCATGCATTTCTCAATTTCTAGAGGAAAATTAAAGTCCAGAAATGGCCAAACAATCAGACTTTTAACCAAAGTTTATACTCGGTAAAGTCCAGAAAAAAAAAAAAAGAAAAAAAAAAGAACTCTTACCTCCCCTTTAGTGGGCACAGGAACTAACAAGTAGGTCTTTGCGGCTCCCTTATGGTGTAAGATAAACAAAAGAAAAACAAGCCCACGCAGCTACGACCACATCGGCGACCGGGTCGCTCATTGGGTTGCCGGTAGACGACTTCGTCGCCCACTGAAACAGTATTTTTATCTGTCTCTTTTAACTGCCTCAACACCGCAGGAATCCTTTTCAGGACTACTTGCTTGCGGGCAATGATTAGCCCTTTTATATAGTGCACAAAATCTAGTCATAATTATAAGCTAAAGCTCCCTCTTTTGGTATGCTAGTTGAACATGAAGATTTTTTTTTCGTAAAGCAAGACAAGCCAAGCTACAACCGGTCTGGTGGGAAGCATTAGATCTTCTAGGTCACATCAGTCAAGATTGGGTGATTTTTTTTTTTTTTTGGGGGGGGGGGGGGGTTTCCTTATAAGTTTAGATCTTCACAACAGTCTAGATTTTGGGATTCCCCCCCCCCCCCCCCCCTCCTTATTTGTCGCTTTTATTTCTCATTCATCATCATCATCATCATAAAACACTTCCGCTGTTAAACACTGTGGAAAAGAACACTTTGCAGTCCACTGCACACTGGATGGCACTGTTTGTTTTCATGGCGCGGCCGTCCTGTTGCCCTTGTAGGTTATCTTCTTACATGTAGCGCCAGTGATTGTATTTGATTTTGTTGCATTCCAACGACATGACAGACAAATTACTTGCTCTCCTGGTTGTTTTTTTATTTTTTTATTAAATGAATCATGTGCAAGACGTTGTTTCGACGATATGTCTGATAGTAAAACTGCCAGTTACTGCCGTTATTATACCACTTTTTAAGTGCCTGCAGGGGGGCTCTTTGAACCTGAGGATGAAAGACAGCATGGCTGGTGATGTAACCACGGACTGTGCAGGTGAGGATCTTATTTTTGCACTTGAAAAAAAAAATCCCTAACCTTACCAAGGCTTCAAAGCCGGGATTTCCACATGAAAGCCTATCGTTCTAACCATTCTGCCAGCCTCTATTCGTCTGATAGAAGGAGAGTTATTATTCATCCGACCTCTGATGAATAGTTAGGTAGGTGGCCCTTCTCAGGCATCTGATCTCGCAAATTTTGATTTACCCTTCAGTTCTGACATTTATCTGGGATTTATTTGTATGCGGCTGTACCATAAAATAGTTTGGCCATGTAACAAGATTTTCATCAGACAGGGCACAACAGAGAACAATGCTATACAGATATAGGAGTAACATAGCCAGAGGTCGACCGCGCATAAGATGGATCGCAGAAATATCAGACACTGAAAAGTTATTAATACGAAGCGAACAGAAGGGTCGGTTCTAGAGATTTCTTTTTGCCCTGACGTCGCGAGCTATTCCAGGAGTAGAGAAATGAAAGAAAAAGAAGCTGTGTCATCGGAATTGTAACTCACTGCTGGCAACCAAAGGATCGGGGCGCTTATGAGAGGTGTCCGTTTAAAATCAGCTAAACTCAACTTTATTTTGACTTCAGTGTCGTAATGGAGGTAACATATTCAGGAGTTGAACAAGGACTTTCAGCTTAGGAAGGTGAGCACACTGAAAACAAGCCCTAGGACCCCAAAAAAGCATATCCGCTAGCGATATTATTGTTTGCCGTTTCCTGTTTAAGTTTGGACCACCGCTCACGTTTTAAGTCGTTAAACTGTTGCTGGGTGTGTACAAATTAAAATCTAATTTCCTACCTGTATTTCAAAAATGACCTCCCTCCCAGGTCGAGCAGTCCTAAAGTAGGAAGCAGGTAATGTAAAGGCAGCTGGCGCTATATTAACTGCATTACTCACCGAATGGCAATGTCCCTATAGTTATGAGACTAGCATCATATGCCCTATATGCCACTGAAAAAGGTTCTTTTTTAAAAAAAAACCCGAAATAAAATCGCTTCCACCACTTTACCAAGAATTCGAGCATGACCCCTCAGCGTTGTGATCGCCCGGCCAGCCGCTCCCTGCCGCTGGATTGTAACGTATCCAACTGTATCGCGAAAGCTGAGCTATGTTTGCCGTGGTAAACATTTTGGTGAACTGGAAAGAACGATGATGGAGGGAACTAGGCGGAGACAAATTCCGCGAAAGTGGATACAAGGCATTGAAGATGTATTGACTATGAACGCACACGGGGCTGGAGGACTGGCCAGAGAAAGAAATTGTTTCAAGCATGCTGTGATGAAAGCGACACTCGCTTAAGGATCAGCCGATTGACGATGATGATGAAGGGCCATATCTTCTGGAGATAGTTATAGAGGTTGCCTTACAAATTTTAAAGAATTTGAGTATTGTGTAGACATGGCTAAGAATACAATTATATACTCTACATGTTCTTCAAAATTATACCCTTCAGCAACTACATACTTTTGTCAACGTTCAGACAGTTGTTGCAAACATTACTGGAATCCATTGTTCGTCACCTCTTTCTGCTTCTTTGTCGCATTGGCGATAGCATCTTCAGTATTTCTGAATCAATTTTAGGCGAGGGAACAAAAACAAAAAAAACAAAAAAAAATCAGGTCCAGGTTGGGAGAAGACTGTGGCAACTTCCAACATATTTTCCATTTGCTGATGTTATTTCCTTGACGCTAAGTAGGCACGAATAATGTTCTGAACAAGCTCAGTGTTTTTATTGTTTATCTCGGTAGGCAGGATGATGTTGCCCACTGTTTATCATCATCAACACTAACAGGATCTTTCGAGAAAACGCTTGTGCTACTCAAACACTTGTGATTTCTTGGGGTAAAACTAACGTTAGTCTCCCCACGGACTCTCATATAAACACTACCT
>CAJHNH020003328.1:0-72903 GCA_905116865.2 Candidula unifasciata | reverse complement strand
GAAAACTGTGACAGGACGTGAAGGAAGGCGGGGAGGGTTTGTATCATAAAAGAAATGCGTCTCTTACTTTAATTAAAGTATATCCGGTTTCCAAATATTTCATTCCGGTGAGACGCGACCGCTAACAGGTCAGTAAACGATACTGATCTATGTTAACAAAAGTTTAGCGTAGTTGGCTAAACCGGACTGCGCGGTGAGCGGGTGATGAACTTCTTGTGGTCCGGTTCACTCCCGGGGGTAGGCAGAAAAGCCACATTTTCTCCCAGATTTACGGTATTTACAATGGAATCAAGGCCGAAAAGTTGCGATATCCATAATACCGAGCCTAAGGGTTAACAACTCATGGCTTATGGATACTAAAACAAAAACAACAAAAGTCCACAGAAGTAAACAGAATGCAATCAGACTGTAATTTAGACTAGGACTGTCCAAGTGACCAGTACACGGAACAATAGTGACAGCAAGGTCAGGCTGAAGGCCGTTTAGAAAATTACGTCAATAATTGCGGTATCCACAGTAGCGAAGCCGCTAGACGCTCGCCTGCCAAACTGAAGGTGTTGGGTTCGAATCCACACCAAACCGGATTTTTAATTACCTTGGCTCCTAGGTCGACTTCTCCAAAACTGGGTACCAGATAAAGTTCTTGGAAGTAAAGCAGCCGACGGGATGTTGATCACATCAGTCATCAGATGCCGATGGGAGTCGCTGAGGTGTAGCGCTGGTAGGCTCTCCTGTGGATCGGAAAGTGGTGGTTTCGGATCCTGACAAAGCCAGACAATTTTTCAAAAATGATCTTGACTACTAGGTGGATCCAACCTTGAACAGAGACCAGGTAAAGGCGACGGCCGTGATGATGACCACATCACTGACCAAGCGCTGACTGGTCTATAAATTACGGGGCTAGCCCTATATGCCCCATACGCATAAATGTGTGGAAAGGGGTCTTTTTTTCCTTTTAATCAAATGGCAATTGGTGTAAAAGATATGAGTTTAGCATCATATGTCCCATGTGCCACTGGAGTGAGAGGAGTCCAAGCACGGTAACAACACCGTCAAAAATGCAAAAAAAAAAAAAAAAATCGTAGTATATTTTAAGCATCAAGGTTAATTGCGTACCCTATAAAGGACGTTACAGAACCAACCCCAACAGCTCCTGGCTGTTGTGTGGTTTTCCTAGGCAAATTTACGTCCAGTAGTTTGCCAATTCTTCCTTGACGGTCGGCTTTCTTGATACCACTGTCGAAATCAACGCAAGGCGCATGACTCGCAGTGGGATCGAACCAAGAGACAGCAATATAATAAAGTGAAAAGGGTCACAAAAACTCTGGAAGCTATGATAAATACTACATGCCTGTGGGACAGAAAAAACACATACACTCTAATGAGCATAAATTAACCGCAAACAAAAGCACAAATAGGAGACACTAAAAAACATTTAAAAAGACATATATTAGCTAACGATAATTGGATCCATCGCGTAAATCATGCTGCTAAACAAAAGATTTGCGCTATCTAAATCAACCTTCTGTTTCGAGAAATTAGTGACAATAAAGCATACTTTTTTTCTTTTCTAGAAATAACAGGGGCCGGTACTCATATCCAGGTGTCTAAAAAGGGGCCTGTACTCACTACAAAGTTCATATTACAATCATCATCACAATCCTTTGTGTGCCGTTAGACGTCACACAGGGCTCGCATTTGATTCCCCCACTGCGCTCTACTGCGTGCAACTCTCTCGATTTCTGACATGGAGTTCATTCCAGCATTGTTTGCCGCTCGTAATAATGTTCTCCTTAATGTTTTCTATAGACGTCCTCTTTGTATTTTACAATAGCGCTGCAAAATGAACACATAACGGTACTGCAGACCGCCAGACACAAATACTGTGATAAAGAAACAGTATGAACTGGTCACCACATCTCATACCGCTGTATGTGACTTAGCACTTCCAACTCTCTAGAATTTAGTATTTCAACACAGGTATGACAATATTTTTATACGGACGACTCTGTCGGAGGTACACAACTATATGGTCCAGCATATATGTTCGCCAATCCCTTTATGTAAAACGATATACCGAAGAGGCAAATTTTATCAATTATAACGTCGCAATTCGCAAGTATAAATATCCAAAATGTTATAATTTTGAACTGAATATATTTAGTGCAACTGTTGTCTATATTTTATTTGTAAACACTGATAAGTAATACAACTTCATGTACTGAAAGAGGTAATTTAGGTCAACTTACACTGTTATCTGAGAGCGTACTTTAGACATTGAGCGACAAAGCTGTTTTATGAATAGGGACATACCTAAATAGGGTATACTATCACCACATCAAAGAATCATCGGTTAATGGATTAACGGGCGAGGGCATCATTCAACTGACCTGAGGACTGGGATGGGCCCAGGACTACATGCAGCAACTGGACGACAGGAGTGGGGAAATTACTCGTCTAGGCAGCTACAGTGATATATGGAAATTACTAAATACTTGCCTGTGTCTTATCAGTTATAAAACAAAGAAGATGGCAATTACTGAGCAGACCATGAGAAGAAACTGACAAAGAATCATCAAACAGGCAATGAAATGGAAATAAATGAGCTAAGGAAAAGGAGAAGTCCAAGAGAAACCCTCAGACGTTGCTGAGAGAGGCCAAAGGTGCTGGACTTGACAGCACGGGACAGAAGGGAAGTAGGACTAAACTTTGAAAACATTGTGTCCTATAACGGCACAACCAGATAAGGATGACGATGAGTCCAAGCTTGCAAACGATTTATACAAGGATTTCAAACTCGTGTCAACGTCTATAACTTTGAAGTGATGAACATATGTCTATAATTTCAATGTTTGATTCGGCGGTAAACGATTGGCGGCCACCCACTTTGTGTGAATTTCGAGAATAGCGTTAATTTCGATAATGTTGTGTGAATTTCGACAATGGTATGAATTTGAAATCATTCGGAAAACAATGGCAAATCTTTTCTTCTTCTCTTTCCCTATTTGCCTCAACGAAGTATTGGGGAAGACACAAGGATCTTCTGTGTTAGTTAGTTAGTTAGTTAGTTGGGTTATCATCATTGCACTCCGGACATGTCCATAGGTGCTCAGATCCTCCCCTCAGTATGAATCCCAACGTCTGATGGCTAATAGTACCACTTCTATGTTGATTAACAAGTCTTCTGACGTGTCCGGTGTGCGTCTCGTTTTTTGCTGTGCCGATCTTAATTCCCAAGTCTGCCATTCTGGCGAGTGATGTGGATTCACTGCCACCAAAGTCCTCTATCCTTCCCATTTCTCTGAGGGCATTGATAATATCAGCATGATCCATAGGCCGACCGTCGGTAGTGATAGCGGATCCAGCCAACCTGTCAGCTCTTTCATTTCCATCGACGCCTGCGTGTCCCGGAACAAAAATAAAGGTGACTCCTCGCACAGTGGACTTCTGAATTGATTCAAGCCATTGTCTTCGCACTGAACCTGCCTGAACCCTCCGGATCATACTCATTGAATCACTGAGTATACATATGCGGGTGTATTTTTGTGTTTCAAGCCAGGCAAACGCTTGCGTCACTGCCATCACCTCCATCGTCATGCTGCTGGTTGTCATGGAGAAGGCGCCGTTGGCTTCTTTGACTGTTCTGCCCGCTGAGCGTGCTGTAAATGCCCATGCGCTTCTTCTTTGGCGTATAACTGATCCGTCTGTATAGATTAGTGCATCTGCTTCGTCTGAATTTTCACCGATGAGAGCGTTGACCTCTGCATTAACAGCAACAGGATTATCTTCTCTACATCGCCTGTTGAGTGTGCTCCGTTCTAATGCGTTGTATACGCTGGTCTTCATGTCTTTAAGGTTGATCTTGATGACGTCATTCCATATTTTTCGCCTGCAGCTGTGTTTATTATATTTCTTTAGCATGGTAGTTGGTACCAGAGCATTCTCGTCAAATGATCAAACTATCTCATCTGTTGCTCTGCATAACGAAGTGTATGACTGATTGCAGCCGTAATATACTTTTAATTTCATCAACATACCTGTATCTCTTCTTGCTACCCTGGCAACTCTTCAAAGAAATCTAATTTCTGTTGTTTTAATTTAATGTTGAATCAAGAATCGACATCACAGTACTCCGTACCCATCTTCAGCAGCAATCCAAAAGTTCCAATTCCGATGGTTCCAATTTCAATGGTATCAGTAACTGTCTGATTGTATATCCGTCTCCCCCTTCCCTTGAGTGTTGAGCGTCGGCCAAGATCCTCTAGTAACTCCCCACAGCGCCATTCTCCTCAGACCGTAATGATCTATTTGTACCTCCGCACTGTTCACTAGCTCCCAAAGGGTCCTAACTATATCTAACCTGTCATACATCAATTCCACACCAAGTGTTTTCCAAAACCGGCCAGTCTATCTGTCTATCCCAGCACACATGCATGACACAGACAAAATATCCAAAGGACGCTAACTACCTTAGACCTCTGAAGTAATGCTTGCCACTCTGCACGGAGCATGTGTTGAGATGTTGTTTTTAATGATGTTGTCTTAGTTTTGCTCTCATAAGCTGTAGTAAGGAATAACGAAACACTGAATGGAAAATCACTTAGTAAAATCAGAAACAAACGCTAAACCACCTTTTTTTTTTTTTTCTTTTTCTAATGCAAATAACAGAGAACTATCACGGGTATACGTGGGATATATATATATATATATATATATATATATATATATATATATATATATATATATATATGTATGTATATATATATATATATACACACACACACACACACACACACACACACACACACACACATCGGTGTAAGCAAAGCAAAGACAATTTTTCGACGTTCCGCCCTTTGGCGTTCTGGGGTATATAGTGCTAGACCCACTTTTTATAAACCAATCGGTACTCGGTGGGTGAAGTAGTAAACATCATACCGGCCGCTTTTACTTCCCAGACTTCACCTGTTACCCACTGTAGGCTAAGGTCGGCCTGGGAGATAAGGTGAATCTTGAAAAGAATCAGATGCTATGTGAATCTGAACCCACGACCTTCGGACCCGAGGCGAGCGTCTAGTCGCTATGTCACAAAGGACCCACCGGCGTAGATTATTCTGTTCGAATCTATAAACAATCTGAACGACTGCGTAGTGAATGTTGAGACTTGTTGTGACGGATAAGGGGTGTATTATTTGAGAACATGAGGTCCTGTTTGTGAGTGCCCTGTGTTGCTTAAAAGTGATAGTCTATCTCTAATTTTTTTTCAGTGTATGCACAACCAATATGGCCTAGATAAAGTGCAGGGGTCTAGATTCGCTGTCCCGTTCGTAGGTGTCTGACACAGGTAGGTGTCCAACAGAGGACTGACTCTGCCGAAAGATAACAGTGAAAGCCCTGCAAACCGCGGTGCGTATCACACGGTACTAACCGGATCCCTTGTTAGGACTATGAAAATAACACCTTTGTTTAATCTTAGTATACTTTGCGCCGTCTAAAGTGAGATAAAAAAATCGACCCAAATTTACAGGAGGACTGTTTAGAATTGTCCTAGTAACTGAAACACTACAAGACTGATTTAGTAAACTATGAGGCTAGCAATCCATTTTTATACATTCTATCACACAAGATCTTTCAAATGAAAGCTGACGAGAGAGGCCAACGGTCTGGACTGGTTCAATCTATGATATGCAAAGGATTGCACCAGACAGAATGGAATGAGGAATAGACTGTAAACCTAATGTGAAATATCATGGCGATGATAGTGATATTTTGCAAGTCCCTTCTGGTAACCTCTGTGCTGAAACGTAATTTAATTTTCAATTACCTGTCCATTTGAAGGAATGCCGTACAAATCACTATGCATTAACAACCATGACTGAATTTGTATCCCCAACAATGACCTTAATATGTGGTTTTTATTTATTTTTAGTTGATGTATCTTTGGTGTTGCGAACGCGTTTCGTCAATCCGAGACACCCGGTTTGATTCCAACTACAGGTGACTTAGCAGCAGAGCGCTTTAAGTTGACTGCGACAATGGTACCGACACCCGACCGTCCGGTGGTATTGGCAAATTACTGAATTATTTAGTAAAACTAACAGCAACATAACAAAACAACAACAAACAACTACTGGTTTGGTTATGCAACATGCTGTAAACTAAGGCTAGGCAACTAACATCGGAGATTAACTGCTCTAATGACAACGACAGCTGCACACACGTTTCTCAAACTATTTGTATTCTAAGATCATCACTTGTGATTATGTGCCTGCTCATGGTTTGGACAAATTACTACCGTCAGGAATGCAGCTTGCAAAATTCAACCGCATCAGAGTTGATGGCAAAAGAAGAAAAACATGGAATATACAATGATAAAACAAACGAGATAGATACGTGGCATCTATGAGTGAGAATATAATGCGTTCTGGTGCAGATTACAAGTGCATGTGGGTGAGCAGGATATCAAATGTTTTTCTTATGAACAAAGTTGGCATGTGCTAGTAAAGATAACAATGGATAATATATGCTCACAGAAATCTACATATTAACATTAAGAATGTTCACAACGAGGAGGGGGATGATTGCTGGAAGCCAAGAAATAATACGACCGTAACCTCAGTAATAGGATGGCAATGTGAAGGGTTAGAGACTTAATTTAAAGCCGTTGGAATACTCTGGATTAAAGGATTGTGTGTGTGTGTTAAAAACCTAATGCAAAGATTAAACAGCAGTAATAGTCTATGGTTAAGCATCAGCAAGGAGATCAAAATTAGAATTCTGAGAGCATGCAACTTCCCTGTAGGAGGAGAATAGGGGCTGTTGAGCTAAAATGCTATAGAAAGATTCTCAGAATATCTTGGACAAAGAAGAGGAGAAATACTGACATCTTAAAGATCTGAACATCAAGGATGATTGGCTAATAAACAGCACCCTGTCTCGGAAGCTGAAATATTTTGGTCATATCAAACGCCACAACGGACTGGGAAAAATAATAGCAGAGGGTATTATACCATGAATGAGGAGCAGAGGCCGACCAACACGAATGTGGGCACAGGATATAAGTAACTTCTTGAGTATGAAAGTACATGAGGCGGGAGAGCTGGCGAGAGATCGAGTTTCTTTCAGGCAGACCGACGTTCTGCAAAGGATCTGCTACATGATGATGATGTTAAAAACATGGCTCTGATGTGTGCCTCAATCAATATTTTTGGCTGGTTTAGAATAAATAGTATTTCTCCGACTACTCAGATATTTCTTTAGTAATCCAGACCCAATTTAGTTTCGGCAGTTTTGAGAATGTTTAACCAATTAAAATTGTCGAATATGTACGTCACCAGCAGGGTCTGTGTCCACTGGTTTGAGAAGCCCTGGTTCAGAGGACAGATCTTTACTGAGCAGAGAATCGAAATTTCATCTTGGTTGTTTAAAAAAAAAAAACAGGAAATAAATGCAGCTTTTATAAAGTCATCTCTGATTACAAACACGAGGTTATTATTGAGTCTGAATGTCAGTCGATGCATTCAAGTGTCCATTCTGGACCAGTGATTCTAGAATGAACTGTTATCGTAAACTGACTGGTACGTCAGACTTATACAAATGCAAGTGGATCTAGTTTCCTGGTCTGGATGAGGGCCAGCGGTAATGACAGACTTGGTGTTTAGTGGTGTTTGGTTTCCAGGACATTGACTGCATGGACACGGGATTTACAAGTGGCATGTAATAACGCTATAATGGCTTTAAATTAGTGTCAGGGCGAGCCGGAGACGTAAAAGTGACGGCATGAAACTGACCCCATAAATTATCACATGTCGGTTAAATTATAAACATTTGGGCAAAGTTCCTTTACTTTCAAAGCTGGCTGGTTGGTCATTAATAAATTAACACAGCTGAGTGTATACGAATCAGACGGCCCTTGTGTCAGAAGTAGACAGGGTATATACCAGGAGGGTTATAACTGACATTGACAACTTCATTCTAGATTTGCAGTCAGCAAAACGAACTATATCAATGTATTTTTTAGTGTCAGTGCGCCATTTGAGAGGGAAAAAAAATCAGAATCGGCAGCTAAGCTTTTTTTATAAACAGGGTAGCGTGCATTACGCCTGACATTATATAAACTTCATTGGCTAAAAACTAATTTCCATAAACTGTGCTGTGACTTTTTGCCTTTTCAATAACTTAAAGAATGACGTTATCAGCTGCAGCAGCCCTTGACGGTTTCATAAACTGTCGTAAGACCACGCCCTTTAGATCTGGTGGCAAAAATTTTATTACTTTCAAAGTGTGCATATGCTGTGAAACAGCATAAGCAATAATACTTTTTTTTTTCTAAAATATGCATTTTAAAGGAGCATTGAAAAGAAATTATATGTACATCATTTTCTAATAAACTCTTTGAAAATGTATAAATGCAGGAATGAGTTCTCAACAGAAAAAAACGTGGACATCTAACTACACCAATTGTTATGATAGGACATGCACCGTGTTCCGTAATTCCGCTATTGCAGGCTCGCTGATGTACATGATTTATGGTTACTATAGCGATAAACAGTAATCGGTTAGAATTTTAAAAAAAAAATTTTTTTTTCAAGTATCCAGAAACCATGAGTTGTTAACCCGTTAGCTCGGTTCTATGGATATCTCAACCCTTCGGCCTTGATTCCACAATAGATACTGTAAATCTGGGAGAAATGTGGCTCTTCTGCCTACCTCCTGGCGTAAACCCGGACCACAAGGAGTTCGTCACCCGGTCGCCGCGCAGTCCGGTTTAGCCAGCTGCGATAGCGAGCCGGGCTAAAATTTCATAAAAGTATCAAAGCTTGACGACGACGATGAGGAAGACCATGATAACCTGAATTTCAAACTGTTTTCCCTCTTTATGGATTACTACAAGTAAAAGTACTGGTACCCATAACAAGATATGCAGTAAGATGTTCTATGTTCCCTACAATACTATATATAGTACAAGCATTTTACGGTAATAATTATATACACAGATTTAAAAAAAAACTTATTGTCTCATGATAGATGCTGATGCTACGGTTTGGATCCAGGGGGTTTCAATTATGTTAGTCCGTGTCAAAATTAGAGGTACCAGCTCATCAAGTGCATATTGAACATTCACGCAAATAAAAAGCCAAAAAGTACAAAAGTATATGTGTTCACAGAAATCTCAATGCAGACATACACATACAGTAACTGCAGCTTTCGTATAGATATTACTTAAATAATCACGAAGGCAATGAAGTTAAAAGCTTAAGAACTAGCAGAACTAAGGTTTAAAATTAAAAATAACATTTTCGCTTACCAATACTGGTTATCCAAACAAAACAATTACGACACTAGACCTTCTCTCGTCTTCTGCCCGCTTACCCCCCCCCCCCCCCCCCCCCTCCAATAGAATGGGCCCTCAACCAACTCACGCCAGTTTATCCTTGCCTTTGATATCGCATGCATGCTACCCCAAGTCTACCTCATCATTTTAACTTTCCTCTCTTGTCCTCTCACTTCTTCTTTTTTTTTGGGGGGGGGGGGGGGGGGGGGTAGAGGGGATATCTACCTTTATTTCTACGCCTTTGTGTGTTCCATTTTAAAGTGTTTCTTGTTATTGTGTTCTTTGTTTTTAACTTACCTAAGGGTAAAATAATAATAATAATAATAATAATAATAATAATAATAATAATAATAATAATAATAATAATAATAATAATAATAGTAATAATAATAATACTATGATAGTAATAGTAGTTCTTCTTCTGCGTTCGATATCAGTCATGCTAAACATTGAGTCCGTCTGGGTCACAATATAGGATTGTGCGTTTAAGGTCCCCCATAGCTTCTCTTGCAATGTGGCTCCCTTGGGCCAGATCCACAGTGTAGTAGTAATAGTAGTAGTAGTAATAGTAGCCGTAACAGTAAATTCAAGTACTATAAAAGTTATTGTGTCATCAAAGAGGACAAACCACACAGAAGTAACCAAGAACAGCGCGTTATTTACCACTGCCCACATAAGAAGAGCAGCAGTACGCTGGTCTGCTGGCACGGTTTTTGTAGGTTAGAACTTTTACTCAATCAAGTTTGTTTAACATGATTTTGGCTCCCAGATAACCTTCGCCCAAAATGAGTACCAAAACAAGTTTTGGCAAATAAGAAGAATTTCACGGTTATTCGCCTAAGTTTACTCAGGGGCCAACATTTTAAAAATGGAAATGGCCATGGGTCAGAGGCTCCCAGCCCCAACATAGAAAGATCATTAATACAAAACAGCTGGCAATGATCAACAGGCCACTTGCCAGTTTGGCCCGCGGGCCTATAGATGAATAGCTCTGCTCGAGCTGATAATGACCAAATCACCGGTTGGGTTATAATGGGACTTTTTATACTAGGCAAGCACTATATGACTAACTTGTATCAAAATAAAATTTAAAAAATTATAAAAAACAAAAACATTCCTTTATCAATTTTACTACATAAAGAGATATCTGATGCATGTGGGAATTGTGCTCAAATTATGAAGCTTAAATAATTGCACTGGAAATATACCACCTAAAGAATGTAATGAAAGTTTATCCTTCAAAGGCCCAAAATATTGTCATCTTCACCAATTCAATGTCTGCTCTTCAAGCTCTGGAGGGCAGTGAACACTGCAAAACTGACATAGCTAAGATAATTCTAGATGCTGATCAGCTCATTACCTCATACAACATCAGAATAGTGATGCAATGGATTCCAGGCCACTCCGGCACACCAGGTAATGACAGAGCTGACAGACTGGCAAAGAAAGGAGCAACACAAGAACAACCACCTACAGCGACAACCCTACAGACAGCAAAAACACCTATAAGGGCTATAATAAACAAAGAGACTTGGCTGAACAGATGGGCCATAGGGAGATACTGGAAGAGAGGTTTATAAACACATGGCTAGCCCTGATCCTAACGACAGCATTAACCTTTTAACAAGAAGGGACTAGGCCACCATCTTCAGACTCGGAACACAGCATACTCCACTCAATGGATACCTAAACAGAATACAGCCACAACACTCCCCAGAGCCCTCAGAGAAATGGGAAGAATAGAGGACTTTGGTGGCAGTGAATCCACATCACTCGCCAGAATGGCAGACTTGGGAATTAAGATCGGCACAGCAAAAAACGAGACGCACACCAGCTACGCCAGAAGACTTGTTAATCAACATAGAACTGGTACTATTAGCCATCGGACGTTGGGGTTCATACTGAGGGGAGGATCTGAGCACCTATGGACATGTCCGGAGTGCAATGAGGATAAGCCAACTAACTAACTAACTTACTAACTAACTCCCCAGAGTGCCAGCTATGTAACTACCACTACGAAACTGTTGACCATCATCTCTTTGAGTACCCAAAACTCAACGAGAATAGAAGAATGCTACTCCCTCCGAGACCAGATAGGTGGAACACCTTGTACGGAGGAAAAGAACAGCTTGTGAAAACATGTAAATTCCACTACATGGTATTGGGCCAAAGGGCGAAACTCAGGCGCCGCTGGATCAACAACAACAACAATACTACATAAAGAAAAAAAGTACAAATCTACCAAAGGAAAAAAAATGTTCAATTATGACAAAAGAATAATTGTAGTTATGAAATCATGTGTACTTAACCGCAAACCCGTGTAACGCTTTCGGCGGCAATTTAAATAGGGAACAACATGCACTTATGTTTTTTTAAAATCTAAACCACATTGATAGCTATCTCATAACAACTTACGTTCTAACGCGGTGTGTGGTTAACTGTAGAAGTTTTTTTTTTTTTTAATGGCTTCATAGACATACATGAAAGCAAATACAGAATTTACATGAACTAGTTTCATGAACTGTCATTGAAAAAAAAAAGGAATATACATTTGTATATATGATAAATATCACAAACATGTTCGTGACGCTGTAAAACTGGGCTGAATGGTAAGCATTAAAACATACTTCGAGGTTAGTGAATGCGTTTCGCAATCCTGATATATCACAGTTCGAATATCGCCACGGATGGTTTAGAAAACTTAAAAACTTGCGGACAATGGTACGAAAGTTGGACCGTGGTTCAAATGTCGGATATTCGTAAGAAAATAGCACCGAAGAAGTTATTAGCTTCTTCTTCCTTCTTCTTCTTTTTACAGCCCATGCAATGTGGCATTGGCAGTCATCCAAAACCTTGTTTCATGTACGTTCAATCAGTTCTGACGCAGATAGTCCTCAATGCCACGATGTGAAAGTGTCCAGCGTCATCTCTCTCAGTCTCCCTCTGTGAAGGGCCGAATGTCAGACGGGCCTGCGTGCCCAATTTGTAACCCTTTGAAAAAAAAGTTTGTTCGTTCGTTCGTTCTGTCGCTTAGAACTTAGTATCATTCCTAAAGTCAACAGTGAATGCAGAAATCCCCTTTAGACAATCTCTTTGTTACAGAGCCGCGGCTGCCCGATGGTCAAACGTATGCGCGTCGCTCCAAACTTCATGAATTCAGACTAGGGTCAGGGACAGATTTTTTTCTTTCTTACTGACCATGACCCAAAGGTAGTCAAGCCTAAAACTGGTACAAGGAAATATCCTAAGAAGTAAAAGCGGAAGACGGCATCACCCATCTAATGTCACTTCTGTCTATATGTACTACTTTTTTAGGGCGGTGTAGACAAGGGGTAGTTAGTCTAAGGATTTGGGGGCCACATGGCTAGTGCTGTTGCTACAGACTGTACACGCTAGGATGTTTAATTTTGCCCCATCACCTTATTGGAGGTCGAACCAGGGTCTCCCGCATGAGAGTCCGACACTATAAGCTCTCGGCCAGCCAATGCTTGTCGAATAATCTATAAACTTGAGTCAAAGTAATCTATATTAATAAAAATGTTAATTTCCGAGTTTGTTAACTCTAAACTCGGAAACTACTGAACCAATTGCTTTCAAATTTTCACACTACGTTGCCTCTGACTCAAAGCATGATTTTGTGTCATAAAATCGCACAAACCACACACGACGTAGCTCCAGCAACGGTCAAATCATTATTTGTTTCGTTACCCGCCCGGATTTGTTTTTAGTTGATTGGCCGCCTTCGACTGCTGAGCAAGGCTGCAAATAGATGTCTTTTCCCCTAGGATAAATCTCTGACATTTCTTTACCGATCGCTTTCAAATTTTCACAACGTTGCCTTAGACTCCACGCGTGTTTGTATGTATGTGTTTTGCACAAACCACGAACGACGTAGCTCCAGCAACGATCTTTTCATTAGTTACTTCGTTGCCGGCCCGGATTTGTTTTTGGCCGTTTGGCCCCCTTTGACCGTGTAACACCGAACTTCACATTATTATTATATACTTTCATTTCTACTAAAGGCTCAAGTATTTAGTAACGTAGTTAGTTGTAAGCATTTCGCCTTTTACACGGGTGATAGGGGTTCGATTCCCCGCTGGGTGATATAATTTTTGTGTGTGCCCCTAACAGGGTGGCTGCCACGTTTTGTTGTGGTTTATAGCTAGGCTGCAGTATCTACGCTTTTTTCCCCGTTCGATTTTAGGGTTTACAGCTAGCCTGCGATAGCGGCGACGTGATGCTCAATGTTCATGTCACGGGTAATATTCGTTCGCCATTGAGAGGGCGGTTGGCACATTGTGTTGTGGTTTACAGCTAGGCTGCGATATCTGGCTTAAAGTCTTCAGTCTTCGGTAGTAGAGTTTAAGTATTCCGCCCTTCACGCGGATGACCGGTGTTCGATTCCCCACTGGGTGCAAATTTTTCTTTTTTCCCTTAAGGAGCGATTGGCACGTTGTGTTGTGGTTTACAGCTAAGTTGCGGACATTTGCGCCTTACGCCCAAAAACAACCGATTTCAGTAAAGTCCAAATTAGCCTACCCCCGACGCTTCACTCGATCAAACACTATTCGTTGATGATAGAAACTGTTAACTAAGAATGCTTACGGTCCAGTTTGGTTTGGGTCGACATGGATGCCAAGGTTAATTAAACATCGTCCCTTCGGAGAGGGAGAGATGACGAGTGCGGGGTTTTTTTCCCGCTATTTGAGAGTATAGTGTACTTTTCTTTTTATATCACGGAATATTACTGTTGGTTCCACCACTGGTTAGGTGATGGAGTTTTATGTCGGGGACACACTTAAACTAAACAGTCAGTGGCGACAGCATGCGGCGCCAACTCCTCTGGCTACAACGACCTGTACAGACAGTAGTGACAGTTTTGTGTTGTTGTTGTGACGGTGGTGGTGGTAGTGGTAGTACTGGTACTCGATGGGGGATGTGGTAGCTGTTACACTGGCCACATTGACTTCTCAGTACAGATTAATGCAACCCATTTTTGTCTAAGTGGACACGGTTTCTAAGCTCAATTTAACAACAATATTTCGTCAGGCACTGACTTTCCCATACTTCGTAAAGGATGATATGATTGTCACGGATTTGGGGGGGGGGGGGGGGGGTTGATGCCAGACACTGTTAACTGAGAGAGCTCAAAACATTGTTTTACAGTTGTCATTCCTTAACTATTTCTATTTTAACAATGTCGCCACATAATAATGTTTCAATCATTCGGAGAAGAAGATATAATTGGGCACATGCTTGAGTCCTTGGTAGCGTAGTTGTATATGTGCATGTCACGCGGGTGACCGGCGTTCAATGCGCCGCTTGGTTAAAGAAATTTTTTTTGTGTGCCTTTAACTAGGCGGCTAGCACGTTGTGTTGTGATTTACAGCTAGGCTGCGATATCTACGCCTTTTTCCCCGCTCGGTTCGGGGGTTTACAGCTAGCCTGCGTTAGCGGCGACTTGATGTTGGTCATGTGACGGGTAATCTTCGTTCGCCCTTGAGAGGGCGGTAGGCTCGTTGTGGTGTTATTTACAGCTAGGCTGCGATATCGGACCCAAACTCTTCAGTCTTAGGTAGTATAGTGTAAGTATTCCGCCCGTCACGCGGTTGACCGGTGTTCGATTATCCACTGGAAGCTAATTGTTCTTTTTTTCCTCAAGAGGGCTGTTGGCACGTTGTGTTGTAGTTTACAGCTAAGCTGCGATATCTGCGCCTTTCGCCCAAAGACATCCGATTTCAGTAAAGTCCCATTTATCTATCCCGCGATGCTTCACTCGATCGTAAACTATTCGTTGATGACAGAAGCTCTTGGCTAAGACTGCTTACAGTCCAGTTTACTTTGGGTGGACACGGATGCCGAGGTTGCCACATGTTTCCGCTTTTTGTGAGTATAGAACGGACTCTAACTGTGGGTTCTATCGCTGGTTAGGTGATGGAGCTTTTTGTGTGTGTGTGTGTTTTTTTTTTTTTTGTTTTTTGTAGGGAGCTCACTTACACTAAACAGTCCGTGGCGACAAGTAGAGGCGCTAACTCCTCTGGCTACACCGACCTGCACGGACAGTAGTGACTGTTTTTTATTTTTGTTCTGAAGGTGGTGGTGGTAGTGGTAGCAGTAGTACTGGTACTGGATGGGTGATGTGGTAACTGTTACACTGGCTACATTTAATTTTTAATACACATCAATGCTACCCATTTTTATCTAGGTAGCACGGATGCCAAGCTCAATTCAGTTACAATATCTCGTCAGATGATGACTTTTTTTCCCATCCTTCGACGAGGATGATATGATTATTATTCGGGGGGGGGGGGGGATTTTATGCCAGACACTGTTAGCTGAGAGAGCTATAAAACATTATTTTCAAGTTCTCATTTCCTAACTATTTCTATTTTAATACTTTCGCCAGGGATGATTTTTCAATCTTTCGGAGAGGGAGATATGACTGGGTGGAGGGGAGAGGAAAGGGGGTGAGGGTTACGACAGACACTGTTAGCTGAGAGCTATTTTATTTCTTTTCCATTTCACCATTCTGGCCACAGCAACGCATGGCCAGGCACAGCTATTGCTTAATAATAAATAAAAAATGGCTCCTTAGCTTATTTACAACCTCAACAGTGGAGATGACAGCATATTTACAATAAAGCCTCGTTAACACGAACTCGCTTAAGACGAATACTCCTTTAACATGACCACAATATTGGCCACAGCACTAGAAAAAAAAGTAAGGGAAACTTTCTCACGCCTTCATGTGTATTGGGCATATAGGGCTAGACCTGTATTCTGTAGACCAATCGGCACTTGGTGGGTGGTGATTACAGCATCACACCAGCCGTCTGGGCTTCCCAGGACAGAACCGGGTAGCCACTCAACATAGCTGGTATGTATTATTAATTTGTGCTGGCGCGCTAGTTCAGTTTGTTAAACCTGACTGCGCGGCGACCGGGTGACCAACACCTTCTGGTCCGGGTTCACGCCAGAGGTAGGCACAATCAAGCTGCATGTGGACAGACACACACACACACACACACAGAGGAGAGAGAGAGAGAGAGAGAGAGAGAGAGAGAGAGAGAGAGAGAGTCACGTTCAGATTTGATGTTTCAAATTTTTCTTTGCAGACAGTTACAAGGTCAGGGCAAACCAGTTATTTGAAAATTGGCGGGTAGGCAGACAAGTCTGGACTTCTCGGGATGCGGATGACTGATCACGTGGATCACACAAAGGATTAGTAGTCCTGCCTCGGGTGACCATTACTAACGGCACAATTAAATAAAACCACCTACTGAACGCAGTGTCCTACGTCTCAACATGTCTTTCTGAGCCAGTCCTCATGTGTCGCGGCCTTTATGGCCAGTAACGTTACTGTTTGTTTTCAACAGTTTTACCGACTGGATCTAGTCGTGTAAAAGCAGATGTTTCCTATCATCAAGTCGAAGCCACCTGTTCAGGGTGGTATAAAACTCAAGTCGTATAGACAGTAAGTGGACTGCCATAATTAAGAATCTAAGTGCGCAACATTATTCGTCACCCACTTGTATTCTAACAGTGCAGGCTGACTGTTTGAGAATTTGGAGGTAGAAGTTTGAACTCTTCAGTCCCATGCATTCTTTAGATTCAGTACTGAAAAAGACTCAATGGTTAAGCCGCTTGCCTCGCGATCTAAAGGTTAGCTAGTTAGTTGCGTGTCCTTTACAGGACGTTGCAAAACCAACCCCAAAAGCTTCTGGCTGTTGTGTGGTTTTTTTCTAGGCAAATTTACGTCCAGTATTTTGTCTTTGCTGTCTGGACGGTTGGCTTTCTTGATACCACTGTCGAAACCAACGCAAGGCGCATGGCCAGCAGCTGGGATCGAACCCGGCACCCTGGCATTACGAAGCGTTCGCATCGACTTAGCCACAGAGCCGACGAAGGTTACCTAGTTTCACGAATTACGCCGTTCTGTTTGCGAGTGAAATGTTTATGGAGATCCCTTGAGATAATAATTGAAGCTACGAAGTGTGTGCTCTGTGTATCTCCATCGGTAGTGGCTATGTGTTCTGCGGAGAATTAGACCCAATCTTATAGAATAAACCCTGGTGTCATCAAACTGATCCTTCCAACTTTAACTCTTTTAGTCCCAGACATGTGTTTCTTCAACGGTACAATAATTTTAACTCACCCCAAACGCCGGAAAACCTGGAATTCCCAGTCGAGCCCACTCTTCTAAGGGTATTATGTGTTGGGTTGTCGTCATCCTATATTACGTCGTCAACAAAGTCATATAATAACACCCTTTGAATAGGGTACTCGACTGGAGATTCCGGGTTCCCCGTGTCTATCGCTTTAACTATTTAATTTCCTAAATATTGCTGCTCAAAGTAATCTGTTTGGATCGGAAAGCGTTCAAATAATAAAACGTGGGACAAAAAGAACTAAAGTAATAAATGGGATACAATGGATTACAGCAACATCAAAATAAGGTGCAAGGCGGTCAGAAATATCACGCAATGCAACTTCATTGAATGCACCAGAGTTGTTTGGTGCTGAAAGGATTAAACCTGTCAATAATGATTACGAATGGTTTAATGATTAGCGCATACAAAATCAAACTATTTTCAGTTAGTTTGTGTGTGTGTTTTCCCTATCGCAGCCTATCGAAGAAGAAGAAGAAGAAGAAGAAGAAGAAGAAGAAGAAGAAGAAGAAGAAGAAGAAGAAGAAGAAGAAGAAGAAGAAGAAAGAGAAGAAGAAGAAGGAGGAGGACGAAAGAAGAAGAAGATGAAGCAGCAGCAGCAGGAGGTATGTGTTAACAATAAATGTATATCATCTCCACAAATATGGCGCACACGTTTCTAGAGGGTCAAGATGCAGATTCAGATCAAAATATGAGAATCAGCAGGCAAATATTGAGACTCAACAGACTTATCTTATTTTTTAAATGAATACAGTGTAGAAGCTCGTTAAATAGACGTGATCGTAACAATGGCCCTGTAATACTATGTTCAGAGTGTAGCGGACCCGACACCATCGTGTTTTGCAAGTCCCGTACACGCCGTCGCAATGTGCTGTGATTCCCATGCACATATCGTCTGGAAAGACGGACAGATTTCAACAGTAAATAACGGGTGCTGTCAGGAAAAGACTAATCTATGTGGAATAAAATACTGGAAAATGTGTATAGCACGATGACTTGGTAACGCACAGTGTTTAATTTAAAAAGTATTTTCATTGTTCAAAATACACAGCGACATCACTATCAGCTGCTCCGTCATATTTCTGGAATCTCATCGACGGTCTGAAATCTCTAGTCTTTCAAACATTTTCTTCTTCTTTTCACCTCCTCCTTTGCTGCATTCATTTACTTTACCGAAATACTAATGGTGGGGTGTGATTGGGGGGGGGGGGGGGGGGGGGGGGGGTCGTGTAAGGATTTTTTGTGTCCCCTTTCTTTCGAATGCGTTGTATAAGTTGGTCTCCATTTCCTTAAGGCTGTTCTTTATGCCATCGTTCCATTTTCTGCCTTGTCTTTCTCTTGCTCTCTGACCATTATATTTATTTCAGCGTGGCTGAGTGGTCTCGAGGCATGGCGTCTGTATCCAGTGCTGGTGGTCACGGATTCAGGCCCCGGTGAAGGCTAGGATTTTTTCAAGTGGACTTCTAGTAATTTCCCCTGGTCTCTAGGTGGCAAGGAGTCGCCGTAGCAGAGCGGCTAGACGCGCGCCGCGGATCGGAAGGTCGTGGGTTCGCTCCCTGGCGGAGCCGGACTTTTCTTCAAAAATGACCTTGGCTCCCAGGTCGACCCAGCCTTGAGTGGGTACCGGGTGCAGTCCCGGGAAGTAGAGGCGACCGGCGTGATGCTAACCATATCATCCATCTTGTGCCGTTGGTCTATAAAAATATAGGTCTAGCCCTATATGCCTAAAGGCGTGGAAAGGGTCCTTTACTTTTTTTTAAACTCTGGTTGGCAAGATCAGACGCCTGTATGTATTGTTGCGCACGTAAAAAAAAACCCTTTGGGAGTTGGAAATCGAAAAAAGCAGGGTCACTGCGCTGCTCAGGCAAAATTTGAAGTTTAAAATCTACCCAAAGTATTTCAGGAGTTGGTGCACTGCGTTGAGATTCTTCGGACTCATACTTGAGTTAGAAGTAGAACGGAGCACTTATGAGTGCTAAGATGTTGATCTGGTGTTAAAACCTTTAACTATATTTATTTCAGCGTGGCTCTCCGTGGCAGTTGGTAACTGGTCATTCTCGTTAGATGGCCAAATCATCTAATTTATTACTCCTTAGTAATCTGCATGATAGTTTCAGGCCTAGTTTTCCGGGTCTATTCAACTGGCGGTCCGTGGGCCAAAAGAATTTAACTGCAGTTATTGTTGCAATTACTTCGTGACAAAGGCTAGTCCTCCCAACATCCTACATTTGTTTTTCCCATTACTTGCTGATAGATTAAAAATGTGTCAGGGAAATTACGGGGGGGGGGGGGCGGATGCTGTTAAACTCTCACTGCAATAAACTTGTGACTGGGACTGGTTTAACTTTGAATAGCCTGTTATCTGGGGTGATTCCAAATACAACTTGTATAAACATCCGTTCAAGTCCAACAAACAAAACTTCCGGTGCTTCACCAAAACACACACACACACACACCCACCCCCTCCCCAGCTTTTTTAAAACCTGTACTTGGCAGTAACTCTAAACCTGCATACTTTCAAAATTCTATTTTGACCTCCTTGCTGGTGTTTCACCATAGAATCTTAAGGCTGTTTAATCTTTGCATTGCTATGGCCATCCTCCTTTTAATTTCTGTCAAACAGTCTCAATTGCTATTTATTATAGAGCCTAGATATTCAAAGTTTGTGACGTTTTCAATTTCATCATTTACTGTTGTTTTTGGGTGACGCCAGTTTTATCTGTGGACATTATTTTCGTTTTCTGTAAATTCAAGAACAGATTTTGATCTTAACTGTGCTTTTGGACAGACAATATTATAATTTCTATTTCCTTTATGCTGTTTGAAAGGAGGGCTGTCATCTGCGTAGCGAATTTCCGGAATAGGGTTGCCACCTATTTTGAGCGGATCATCAATTTTGGTCATTTTTGACATTTCTCATTATACAAGGTCCGACAATTAAGTAATGAGACTAATTCCATAAAAGTTAAAATAATCAACAGTTGAAGATATAACCTGTATTTTATTCAAAGTAAGCCCCTTGTGCATTGATACAGTGAGTAGCATAATCTAACAAACACTGGAACGACCTCTGTAGTTCTTCTCTTGCTATGACCTTAAAAGTCAATGTTACGGCCCTTTGGATGTCATCAATATCGTCAAAGAAGCGTCCTTTCAATTGTAACTTTAATTCTGGGAATGGAAAATAATCACAGGGAGACAAATGAGAATAGGGTTGATAACACACTGATGTTTTGAGGCCAGAAATTCCTGTTTTAATGTCTCGTGGCTACTCAGCCAGCTGATGTTTTTGGTCATCAGACAACGAAGCGGTACAAACCTGCAAGCAACTTTTTTCTTGCCAAAATCTTGCAGTAAAATTTTACGAAGGGTCTCTCTATTAACACCAGATTCATCTGCCATCATCCTGACAGTTAAACAACGATCTTCTTCTATCCGTTCTGTGACTTTTGCACTGAGTTCATCATTACAAAACAGAAACTGGGTGTCCAGGTCTAGATGCATTAGTAATCATTTCTACCCCACTTTTAAATCATGAATACAACCTGAAAATATGTGTACCAGATAAACAATTATCCTCACAAACTTGTCCCATCAACTCAGCTGTCTCAATTGCGCCTTTTCTAAGTTTTAAACAGAATTGAATGTTAGCTTTTTGCTCCATCCTGATTTCGTAACAATGCACATCTAACTAGGCCAATACAATGGCGGCTTGTTTGTCGTCTACTTATCAGGCGGCGATGAAAAGTAGGCAGATAATAGATAAAGGTTGCCTATTTGGATTCCATGCTTTGCTTCATAGATGGCATTTGTGTCTTGGCCGTAATAAAATCAGTCTCATTACTTAATTGTCGGATCTTGTATTTTATGCGTATATATTGAATAGGTATGGTGAGAGAATGCACCCCTGCCTCACTCTCTTTTGCACCCCGAACAAATCCGATGTTTCACCAGCCGCTCTGGTGGCTGCTTGTTGTTCATGATAAAGATTTTCAATTAAATGCACCAAATGCGCTGGAAACCCCATTCTTCTCATAATACTCCACAGTTTCTGACGTTGGACACAATCAAATGACTTGCTATAATCAATGAAACAAGCATGAAGATCTACATTGTATTCTCTCTATTTTTTTTATTTTTATTATTCCCCTAGTTCCTCTACCCTGTTTGAAACCCACTGTGCTTCATGTAGCTCATATTGTAATTTCCTTTCAATCCTCTTCATGATAATTTGTAAGAGGATTTTGCTAGCAAAACTTATTAATACGATGGTACGGTAGTTGAAGCATAGTGTTAGACTTCCTTTCTCTAAGAGAGGGATATAGATTGTTCTTTTCCACGCTTTAGGCCAAATGCCATTGTTCCAGATCTCCGTGCACAGTACATGATAGATTCGGACGCTAGCCTCTCCTCCTGCTCGAAGTAGTTCTGCTGGTATTTTGTCGCAACGTGGTGACTTTCCTTTCTTCAGGTTGTATTTGCTGATCGTACCTCATCCAGTAAAGGCTCTGGTTCTTTTACATAACTTTCATAAGTTGTTTTTAAAATACTTGTTAGATCCTCATACATTTCTCTACAGTATTCTTTCCATCTTGCTAATATGTCTTTGGTTTCGGTTAATGTGTTTCCGTTTTTATCACTTATTACATGAAAATATGGCCTGAATTGGCCTTTCAATGTTTAAATTTCTTTAAACATGTCTCTGTCTCTACCTTGCATCTGCGATTGTTCAATAATGTTCATCACTGTATCTTGTGGGAAAAATTGGCAGACTGTAGTCTCATTAATCTATACTATTAGCATACACTTGCATTAAAAGCATAAGACAGCATTCAGAAGTGCTAACACAAACAGTCCAACATTAGAAATGCTCACCGACGGAAGCATCAGTTACAAACAGATCAGCAGTCGCATGCGCGATCAAAAGTAATCACATAAGGTACCACTAATTTTATGGTACCAGTCCATGTACTATTTTCTAAATCTAAAGTTCACAACATCGCGTTAGTCGCAGTCGAAAAACATTCCAATTTAAAACATATATGTACTCAGCTCGGTAGCTGTGCGACAAAACTATATCCATTCAGTCTACAAATGGAGGAAAATGTAATGAATATCGTCTGTTAGAAAGAAAATATTGTCACGCTAAAAACAGTGACTGTGTCTATCGATAATTGGACTGGAACTACATTGAAACACAAACTGAGAAAGACCATCACTGAACACAGGAGAAGAAGAAGAAGAAGAAGAAGAAGAAGAAGAAGAAGAAGAAGAAGAAGAAGAAGAAGAAGAAGAAGAAGAAGAAGAAGAAGAAGAAGAAGAAGAAGAAGAAGAAGAAGAAGAAGAAGAAGAAGAAGAAGAAGAAGAAGAAGAAGAAGAAGAAGAAGAAGAAGAAGAAGTAGATTGTAGTTTGTTATTCTAGAAAGTAGGGCTGTGCCGAATAGTAATTTTAACTATTCGGCCGAATACGAATAGCTGGACCAACTATTCGGCCGAATACGAATAGTGAATCATCATTATCAGGTACAGATTACACCTCGCCACAATCTGCGATCTCCTGCAGCGTGTATTAGTTCGTGTGCTAACACACCTCCATGCCATGCAACAAGACTGTCAAGAATCTTCTCTCGTTGTCTTCCTCTATCCCTCCTTTCACATATCTTTCCAGTAGTCACCACATGTTCCATTTCCCCTCATCTTTTAGCGTGGCCGAAAAATGATGACCGTCTCCTCCTGATGTCTGTGAGTAGTTGTCTTCGGGTTCCCGCCTCTATCAAAACCTCTTGGTTGCTTTTATTTTGGCTGTTAAGGGTATTTAAAGCATTGTTCTGTAAAACCACATCTCTGAGGCCTCAAGAAATTGTTTGGCCTGCCTACCGATTGTCCAGGACTTACAGCCATATGTTAAAACTAGATGTATGTAGCAAGCAAGAATTCTTTTTCTAACCTTCAATTACAAAGATATATTGCATAAGATGTTCTTCATTTTATAAAATGCAGTTTTTGCATGTCCTATTCTGTTTCTTATTTCAGTAATGCATATTCCATCTGATGTTATTCATGTGCCCAGATACTTAAATTTATGTACTTGTCCCAAACTAAAACCACTGACTTTTTTTTTACACATTTAGGAATAATTATTTTCTATGATAGCACCATTACTTCTGTCTTCCCACTATTCAAACTGAGGCCCATTCTTTCACTTTCGTGTATAAAATAGATCTAAAAAAAAAAAAAAAACATCCATAATTTTAAATGTACGCTGAAATTTTACTTCACAAAATGTAGTACAGAATAAAAAACATTTAAAAATATTTCATGTTTTGCATTATTCAGTCAGTCAGTCTGTGGTAACTAATACCTAGGAATGAAAGTATTCTTAGTTTTATAACAAGTAATTAAACATGCAAATTGTCACTGACATCTTAGTTAATCCATGAAAGCGGCATTAGCTTTCCACAAAAAAAAAAAAATCGCTTCATGTTGTCAGCAATAAGGCAGCTTCTTGTCTCACTGAATCTGTACTAAACAGACGTTCACTTAGTACGCTCGTAGGTGGTGCACAAATATAACGCTTGGCAGTATGAACCAAAGTGGGAAATCTTGATATGTTTATTTTCCAGCAGTTCAGAAACGGATGTAAGGTAACCACTGTTCGTATTCGGCCCGACCGCAGCTATTCGACCGAATACCGAATAGTTATTAGGTCCACTATTCGGCCTCGAAGCGAATATTCGGTACAGCCCTACTAGAAAGTATTTAAATAGCTGCTATCTCAACTGCACTGAAAAAACTAAGGGTTCGTGCATCATAAGAGTTTTTTTTTTTTTTTTTTTGAAGAAGAAGAAGTAGAAGAAAAAAAGTTCAGATTTTTGAAAGTACTACTAACACTAAAGCCGAAACTGATTTCATTAGATAAAAACTTGCATATTACAATAATTTGAATTCAATGTACTACAAAGAAGTAAATGACGATTTCACGGAAACCACTAACCGTGACCTGGCAGCTGGAGTGCACTGCTTATGGCTCATGATGTTTGAAATGTGTTCCCTTGCTAGGCTACATATTTACTAATTGGACCTAATGGCTACAGGATGCATGCATCGTGGGGACTGAATTACATAAAAGCAAAAAATCTCTTTTATCAGAATACAACTGTTTACAACTTCCACTTTCTAAGGTTTTACGACATGCTACTTTATGACAATTTAATCTGTGCATTATAAAAGTAAAAATACTTTAGTTTTTGTTTAAACAGAACTGCAAAAAAGCTTTTCTCATTAAAAAAAAAAAACAATACACGAATCTATCTGTTACGCATATATCACCATTAGCATGTGCTAGTTATCAACTGTCTAATTCATTTTTCTCCCTCGTCCGTACGAGTGACGCAACTGCGTTTTTCCTGTTTACAGCATAGCTACGATATTTGCACTTTTATCTTGAGACATCCGACTTCATTCGGGCATTTGTTCACCGGATTAGCCTACCCTGTGGGACATGAGGTAGCCTTTTGTGTATGGCAGGGCTATTTAACTAAGTTAGCTTAGGGGCCAAAATGTTCAAAAACTGGGATCGTCAAGGGCCAGAGGCCTCAGCCCCAGCATAGAAAGATCGAAAATACAATACAGCTAGAAGTGATTCGCGGGCCACCTGCTAGACCTTGGCGGGCCAGATTTGGCCCGCTGGCCGCCAGTTGAATAGCTCTGGTGTGTGGTGTCCTTTTTGTGTCTTTATCTACAGATGTGGCCCTTGCAAAAACATCAAGGGTAACCACGTGGAGACTGGTCTGATCTCAAGGGAAGGCAGGGGCAGAATGTGGGCATAATCCGCCACCCAAGGAGGCTTCTATAAAAGCAGAGCCAACACATGACGCTCAGGTCCTAGGCTCACCCAATGAATCGTCACATCCTGCGCATGAATGCTTAACCTCACATAGGTATGCTCTTTGGAGATCAACAAGAAGCAGTCCGCTGGTCTCGGAGTTCGATGACCCCACATGTGGGCAAAAGCTCTTTCACATAAATTAATAGGGCGGGAAACCCTTGAGGCTTCAGAAATAGTATATATATATATATATATATATATATATATATATATATATATATATATATATATATATATATATTTAATATATTAAGAAATAATATTAGAAACAATATTAATAAAATAGACATAACACCAACAGATGTCGATAAACAGGAGGACTTCAATGAGCTGCTCTTTGCCGACGATCAATGCATATTTCACAGTGATAGTAAACAGCTGCAAGACCACATAAAGCTACTACAACGACAGTGCCTCAAGCATCATATGAAGATCAATACTGAAAAGACAGAAGTCATGAGCATAAGTAGAGAGCAACAGACCATCGACATAAAGATTCTAGATCACAGCCTAAAACAAGTGCAAGAATTTAAATACTTGGGAAGTATCTTTACATCCAATGGTAAAATAGACAGAGAGATCGAAGCAAGAATCCAACAAGCCAACAATGTCGCATACCAGCTTGCCCCAAAACACCCTGCTGTCCCAGCTGAGATAAAAAGACAAAATTATAAATACAATCTTTATACCCGACATTAGGACAATGTCAGACTTGGACATTAACAAAAGAACACGAGAGAAGACTAACCACCTGTGAAATGAGATGTTTGAGAATGGCTGCGAATAAAACCAGAAGAGATCGAGTGAGAAACGATGTGATTACAAGAACTATTGGAACCATACCCATCGTTAAATTTATTGAGAAGCAAAGAATGAAATGGTTTGGTCACCTAATGAGAATGGAATCAACGATGCCAGCATCAAGAGCATACAACATGAAAATCGAAACACCAAGAGGCAGGGGAAGACCAAGAAGAAGATGGATTGAAGGAGTCACGGACAACTTGAGACTTCATAACATCACGGCATATGAAACTTCAAGCGCGCAGGCTCGGTTGCCGATCATCTGATAGACTGCGACGCCTAGCGGCACAAGCAGATTTTGACAAAAGAAGAAGATATATATATATATATATATATATATTATATATATATATATATATATATATATATATATATATATAAAGAAACAAAACAATATATTGACTGGCACCTACTAAAAGAAGTAAAAAGATGGAAGGACTCACTGTGCAACATACAAAAATCAAAGCTACAGTTCCTGTCCCGGGAAACAAACATGTCACCCCCAAATGGCGTACCATCCTGAGAATGAATACATCTCTACCTGGACAGCAAATCAACAAGCAGATTCCAGCGACCCAGTTCAACTGCTACAGAAATGACAATGAAGGCACCAGCAACAACTACACAAGCCAGGTGTAACCTGCAGTCCTATGCGGTCAAGACGTGCTAATTTAAACTTCAAGGAGGTTTATTTTATACATAACCAGGGATTATATTCTAAAAACGATAAAATAATAAAGTGCCAGTCAGTACTTATCACAGAGTGTCTTAACATAGATGTAGGTCAGCGCTGGTTTTAGGTGTAAACTAAATAAGGTACCGACTAGGACCTCACATGCAGCGGCCTCAACAAATTTCTCCTCTCCCTCTCCCCCTTTTCAAATTCAATTTTCGTTTAACATATTTTTTTTCATATTTTCTTTAATATATTTTTGATGCCATTTTATTTCAGAGGGTTATATATAATTTCTGTGACTTTGCAAACACAGTATTTATTATTATTTTTCTAAAGTTTAAACAACAATAATATATGTTTATTTTCCATACATTTAAAAAGTGTATATATATTTTTAAGTTTTCTTAGATTAGCTAATGTATTTTAAAATGGCAGGAGCTTCAGGGCTGTATACAGTGCAGGGCCTCATCAAGTCAAAATCTGGCCCTGGTGTCGGTACTCATTAAAATGTGGCTATTACAGTAGCACAGAGAAAGCCAATGGAAAATCTTTAGCGCAAGACAGTCTAGCATACGATATCACAACATCTAGCATGAGAATGGAGGTAGAGGCGGTAACTGCAGCTCTCCGGTGGCTAAAGAACAAGATGCATACACATGTCGTAATTGTAACAGACTCTGAAAGCATGCTGAGAAAGGTGAAGACAGAGATGCTTTGAACAGAGTGAGCATACTTTGGATCTTTTCTCCAGGTGATGCCGGCGTAGTGGGTAATGAACAGGCAGACAGATTAGCTGAATCTGCACCATTCTATGGTAAATTGATACATGACAAAGGCAGATGTGGTCAGGACTCTTTGAAAACAAGCAATGGAATCGGTAGAGAAACAAGATTTTAATGGCCTGGGGAGAATGAGGTACCTGGGTGTAACCAGAGGGTCTGGCAAGCTCAATACACTCACTGGAAAGGCAAGACAGACATATAACCAGATTTTGACCGGTACCATCAGTATTGGACCTCTCCCCTGGCTGCTGAAGATGAAGACGGAGCAGGCATGGGAATGCCCCGAGTATCTGTGATGTCAACTCTTGACTCAACTCAACACAACACCGAAAACATTATGCTTAAAAAAAGAAGGGTGCCTGTACAGTGACCGCTGCGCATCACTAAAGAAAAGTCTTGCATATAATAACTATTAACTAAAAACCTGTACATAAAAGGGGGGGGGGGGGGAGACCACTGAAACCACATTAAAAATAAAATCTGCAGATCAAAAACAAAACTCAGAAAAACTGAAAAAACTCAACAGTTTACAGGTGAATGGTGCATGATAAAATCAATATTGCCAATCAATAATGTGCACTACTTGAAAGCAAGCTTTCCTTATCCATGCTCTCCAGGTTTACTGTCACTTGTCTGTCCTCACATTACAGTGAATTATTTAATTCACTTGAAATTCGGTGCCATTCACCTTTTCAATGCTGTCTTCTGACCAATCCATTGGGACAGGGAAAACATGACAAGCAGTGCTACTGGGGCATGGTGTAAAATATTTATGGCTTGATAGGAGTCATGGGACTAGGACTGTCAGGAGCTGCAAGGGATAGTGACACAGACAGGGGAGGGGGAAGGGGGGGGGGTCTAACTTGGAACATGATGAGTTGATATTTGTGTGGAGGGTGTGTTGTCACAAACTAGGACTGGCTAAAAGAAATAGAGCAGTTGTCAAGTGATAGGGTTCTTTTATGTGAAGACCTAATTGGATGAGTCTGTGAATGGAATGGATCATGACGAAATATGGTGGAAAAGCCTTGTACAATGCCTCTCTTCCCTTCCTTCTGTCAGAGTATGTCTGCATTAATGACTGAAGACCAGGGCTATTAAGTTTACTCAGTGACCAAAGTTTTGAAAATGGGGATCATCACGGGCAAGAGGCCCCAGCTTAAGCATAGAAAGATCATTAATACAATACAACTGGCAATGATCCGCAGGCCACTTACTAGGCCTCGGTGGGCCAGATGTGGTCCCATTAATCTCGCAACGTTACCTGGAGCAATGAAACACACACTCTATAAAGAATATAAATAGACTATACTCTATAATCACTAAGGGATCATTAAACTAGCCACCTGCCATGTTCTGTCTGGTGTATAAATTAGGCAAGACCATAGTCAACATATTAGGTTCTGAACAATACAAATACATTAAATGAAAGCCTGATCCAGAGAGAGAGAGAGAAGAGGGGAGAGAAAGAGGAGAGATAGGAGAGAGGAGAGATAGGAGAGAGAGACGAGAGAGAGAGAGAGAGAGAGAGAGAGAGAGAGAGAGAGAGAGAGAGAGAGAGAGAGAGAGAGAGGGTAGAGAGAGAAAGGAGAGAGACAGAAAGAGATACATATATTTTTTAAAATATCTGGAATTTACCTTTGACAGAAGTCTCAAAGACCCATGTGACAAATGGGTTAATGGTCAGAAATGGACTTTATGCTTATAAAGGTGGCGACAGTAGCAGACACAGAACAGAGAGATTTACGCACACTCTACCAACAAGTCACTATTTCAGTGTTAGAATATGGTTTGCAATTTTTCACAGTATCTCATAATCAATGGGGAAAAACTGGAAAATATGCAACAAGAGGCCATGCACGTCATTTTATACTTAATGTGGACATGCCAGTATTAAGCATGTGGCTCATACTTGCCTTGCTAGCCATACAGAAAACTTGCTAATTACAACAAAAAATATGACTAGAATACTCAGTGAAGGGAATAGAAAAAATGTGCACAACACAACCAAACATTTCGACCATAGTCTTTATCAACAGAGTACTAAATGAAACATAAACTGTAACTGAACAAGACAACAGATCTTTTGAACAACCAAGGTCAACATGAAACTAGAATTTTATGTTTAAGGGGTGGGGGAGGGGCATATGGACACAAATGGCTAAATTAGAAAATGAGATAAGTAAGAAAATGTTTGTTTTTTAAATGGGAACAAGAAATATAAACAAGTTAGATTAATAAAACTAAATAAAATTGTGCTGAATATTGATCCCTCCAAGACTGAGAAAGCTAAAACTTTAAATGAAATTATTTTCTAAGAAGTTGCGGCTGGCTTGATTGCCAGAGAAAGATTTCATAACAGTAAGTGAAATGTCGCTTTAAGCCTTTTGGTCAGGACTATTAAAATAGAGACTGATTTTAGAGACATTATGAAATCCTTAAGATGTTCACGGAAATCATTTACTAGCGTCCTACTGGTTTCACCATTATATGCCATTTAACATTTCTGCAGTTGTTGAGTCAAGAATTGGCATCACAGCACTCGTGGCATTCCCATGCATGCTCCATCCTCATTTTCAGCAGCCAGCGAAGAGTTCCAATACTGAATGTACCTGTCACAATCTGGTTAAATGTCCGTCTTGCCTTTCCTCTGAGTGTAGTCAGCCGGCAAAACCTTCTAGTTACACCCAGGCGCCTCATTTTCTCCAGGCCATAATAATCTTCTTTCTTGACTGATTTTGTTGCACCACCCAGTAGTGCCTATCTAGACAATCTGACTGCCTGTTCATTACCCAAACGCTAGAATGGCCTGGAGAAAAGATCGAAAGTATGCTCACTACCTGTGACCTTTCCAGTGAAGCTTGCCACTCTGTCAAAGCATCCCTGTCTTCACCTTTTTCAGCATGCTTTCAGAGTCTGTTACAATTATGACATGTGTATGCATTTTGTTCTCTAGCCACCGGAGAGTTGCAGTTACCGCCTCCACCTCCATTCTCAAGCTAGATGTTGTGATGCCGTATGCTAGGCTGTCTTGCACTAACAATTTTTCATTGGCTTTCGCTACGAACTTCTCTTTCCTCTCAGCTCTGAACCATCTGTATAGATAGATAATCAGATCACCTGGGCGTGAATTGTCAAGAATCAACTGCTGGACTTCAACCTCCCTAGCGCCCACTGGCCACTCTCTGCACACCCGGTCCAATGTGATCATAACCCTACACAGGTGAGACTTTTCCACTGGTACTCTAACCCAGTCCTCTCCTTGCCCAGTGTTCTCCAGCATGCATACTTGTCTTATTGTGTCTTCTGTTTGGGTCATCCACGATTTTCCCCTTCTTAGCCTCTGACCCTTGCCTGCAGCCAAAGCTTCACACAGAGGGTGTTCCCTATCTGCAATAGGAGAGCTACTCTGAGGTATGTCTTAGCCTGCAGCACCTTTAGCCTATCCGCAATAGGAGAGCTACCTGGCAAGTATACAAAACAGCTGCTATCCAATTCACCAACCAAGGACAGACTCCCATCTCCATAAGCGCTTTTATCAAGATACTGTATACATTTTTGCAGATGATGGCATAAATTAGGTTAAGTCATTTAGAAGTAAATGCTTCTCTAATGTGAAATAAACTGTTCAAGAAGCAGACCGAAGGGAAGGGACCTGAATTTCAAATGGACATGTTTTGCATCTAGTCTAAGAGCATTCAGAAGGAAGTGCTCTGTGGAGCAGAGGCAGTCTGTTTTTAACAAGTATGTTGAATATTTTATATATATAATTACACACACACACACACATAATTTCATATTATATAAATAGATTTGTTTAAAGTCTGTTAGTATATCAGGAAAAGGATCACAAGAAGAATGGCTTAATGAACAATAAACACCCTCCAAATGGGGCTTTGGATGAGATTGAGGGACACAGGCTAAAGAGATGTAGCTCTCAGGTAGCATAGGCAGAGGATACTGTTAAGATATGTTTGTGGATTTGACAAAATAAAGCATAATGAGAGATAGACCAAGGTACTGCCCAACAATACAGCCTTGCAAAGACTGGTTACTTTAGACCAAGGATGTCAGGAATGAATAGCTGGTGATACAGAATCCTCAGAGCAATGGGATCAGGAACCAAGAAAACAGCTGGATCTGTCTTGAGAGGTAAAAGAGTGGGCAGGGTTCAATTTCTTCAACACAAAGCAACCCACAATGCATTTATTGGTAATTCCATACAGGGTTTGCTTTTCTTAAATCAGTGTGTCCCATCTAATTCTACTGATTACAACATCTTACCAGGCATACATAATGATGCTCTGTCTTCCACAGCAAATATCTTAAAGTGTAGATGCTGACTGTTCAAGCAATCTAATACTAATGGCAATCAATTATCCCAATTGTTTAAACCTTTCTGTCAAGTATGTTTATTAGCTAATTCCTGTAGATCAAACATTGGGGAATTCAAGAGGAGTGAAGAAACAAGAGAACTTTCTGGGCAACGCTAGTATCAGGTTATACAACAGAAATTACGGCACTTTACTCGAAATATTCTTAGAAGAGATGAACAGAGAATAACCAAATAGGCAGTTAAATTTGAAACAAAGGGACTGGACCTAAAGACATGCTTTACGGTGAACTAAAGACCGGTAGAAGATGTTAAGCCTGACTTCTACTACAATATAAAGATATGTGTAAGTGGGACATGAATGATACAGGTCCTGAGGTAGACTTGTGGGAACCAAATGCCATGGAATGTGTTGTGTGGAGGGGGCGCAACAGGAAAGGAGTGAGAATGAAGGAAGACATGACTGCAGAAAGGATGACAGCTGAGCGTCTGAGAGGAAACAGACTGAACACAAATGTTGACAACAATGGTCCTGAAATCCCATGCTATAACTGTGGAGGACTTTTCTTAAAGCAGGCAGGTTTAGCTAGTCATTCTCACCATCGCCATGTGCTGTGAGTCCTCATAGCACAATATAACACTATCGTCTGGAAAGGCAGAAAAGTGCTAATCAACCAATCAAAGGGATTGAGGAAACATGGATACCAAGAGAAAACTTAAGCTGCTTGCTGATGACAGAAGCCAAAGGGGCTGGACTAGATTCTATCGAAGTGATTGCAGCGGACAGAACAGAATGAAGAAATAGACTGCGAGCCCTATGTGACATATAATGGCCCAAAAGGATAATGAATGAAAAAGACCCAACATTTATAAGTTTCAAGTAACAGTAGCTTGGACAAACAAATTAAAGTTACAATTGTCTGAGGCTTCACAGTTTCAAAACCAAAAGTGAGCCTCACACATGATGCCAGCATGATAAAGGAGGTGAAGGTATTAATCACAGCTTTCTGATGACTGCAGGGTAGGTACAGCTAAATATATACAAGCAATATGAACGCAGTAATGCAGAGACTATGCTGTTCAAACATGAACAGAGATTTTCTCACAGCCCTCACCATAAAAGCTGAGTGATTTTATGTATTACTGTTTGTAATTGTATCACTGACCATTAGTGTTACTGAGAAGGGTTTTCTAGTCAATGTGTACTGTATCATTCTTGACTGTGGTATTGTGAGGCTGACTAGTTCTACTTCTCGCTGGGTGTGAAAATTTCTTTCATATAATAGTAATGGACTCGCGACCAAAGTCCAGAAGTGGATGAACAATCAGGACTTTCACAGGAGTTTATAGCCGATGAAGGCTAAAGAAGAAGATTTCCATTCCCAAATTTACTCTGAGATTTTCTGCTATATTGTCTATATATGTTTTTTTTTTTTTTAAAGTCTGTGTTTCGTTTCCTAATTTCACTATTGTTACTTTTATCAGTTTTCAATAATCTGAGAAAATGCCTGTATTCACCTGCAGCTATTGTTGCTACTGATCCATTAGGTGTAAGCTTTCAACCTTTATCCTACCACCTGGTTTTGTTCATTGTTTGCAAGCTGTTGCTTTGTTTCATAATCTCAAATGCAGGAATAATACAAAGTTGTTGATCAGCACATTAGTGTGAACACACCTTTGACACTCTAAAGTATACTGCGACTTAATTCTGTTGAGACTGTTAACTCAGGTATTGTATTCGCAGCCACTAAATCATGCTCAAGTCTCATCTTACAGAGCTGAAATTATCAAGCACACTTTCCTTCAGTCAGAAAAAAGTGTTACAGTGAATGACTAGTCAGTCAAACACATTTCTCTTCATTTAATACAATGGTTAGAATAGAAGACTCTTTGGTCAGACAGTAACAAACAAGTGTTAACAATGATTGTTTACTCAGTCAAGAACACTTTTCTTCGGTTATTAACAACTGTTTAAATGGAAGAATAGTTAGTGCAACAGTAAAAAACAAGTGTTATGATGACTGGCTAGCAAATGAACAACACCTTTCTTGAATAGAAAACAATGGTTAGAATGGAAGGCTAATTGGTAAAACAGTAAGAAACAAGTGCTACAATAACTTACTAGCTGATGAAACCGTTTTCTTCATTTTTTTTAAAAATGGTTAAAATGTAAAAACTAGTAGGTAAAATAGTTAAGAAACAATTGCTGTAATGATTTACCAGCCAATGAAAGATTGTTGTCAGTTTTAAAAAAAAAACATGGTTAAAGCTGATTAAACTCACCGCCAAGCGTATCCCCCGTGCCACTACGCGCGGACTGAGTGCTAAACTAGATGGCTGGGACTCACGAGCAGCAGCTACCGCAACTTCTGCAACTTCCTCCAATTGTTTTGCTCGTGAGTCCTAGCCCCTTAGTTTAGCGTAGCGGCGCAAGGGATACTGTCAGCGGTGCGGCATAGTCGCAGAAACAGGTCCGCAATTAACATAACTCTGAGACCCTGTTAGAGCATTTGTTTGCTCTCAATAATATTGGCCCGTTATTCGGAGGCGATCCTAGTTTTGCCGCGATTTGTTCCTCGGCAGGCATTCCGCATTTTACATACGACTGAGGCCCTGTTAGGGTATTCGTTTGGCTACCATAATATGGGTATGAAGTTCGGAGGAAAACCAAAATAATATTAGAATTTAAAAAACGTAACTCTGTCCTAAAACACTTCAGAGTTCTATGCTTTTAAAATAACAGCTAGGCACTCTTCCAAATACCGGTCCCAAATTATTCACTGTTAAAATAATCCTATTCAGCACCTCAAGAGGTCATATCGTTAAAAATATGGAATAGGAACACTACTGCTCGGTCTTGTGATGTACAGCTAGGCTGCGATAGCGGCAGAGAGATGCTTAATAGTCATGTCATGAGTAGATAATCTTCTTTCCTTTCGTTCGCCCTTAAAAGGGCGGTTGGCACGATGTGTTGTAGTTTACAGCTTGGCTGCGATATATGCTCCTTTTGCCCCAGCACATCCGCTTTCAGCAAAGTCCTAATTAGTTGCCTTTACTACATGCGTTTTAGGTAGCTGTGGATAAATTCGTTTGTTTTTTCATCAAACATGTGGACCTCAAACCCGCAAAGCAAATCATTGGTAATGTGAACAATGGATCAAAAACGATACCTCCCCACAACGCTCTGATGGATCGGAAACTGCTCCTCCCCACAACGCTTGAACAATGGATAAAAATCTATTCCTCCCCACACCTCTTCAATGGATCGAAAACTTCTTCCCACGGCGCGAAGCTTCAAGTCTAAACATTGCTATTTTGATTCGGAAGAGTGTCTAAATTGGCTAAATAGTAAAGGCTGTAGATGCCCTGCCAATTCGTCTTTTGCTGCTAAATATAACCAAATGTGGCAGACTTTGTATGAAGTTGTAATTATACTATCCAATGAGAGCGTCTGCTAGATTTTTATTTTTAACGATCACGCGGGTATCGAGTAAAGGAAGGAAATCTGCGCTACATTTTAACAGAAGCCCCTGACCCCTGATTAATTCAAAATAAACATTCATACAAAAATAACGTTTTGTTTATATTATTCTTGTCTAGCAGATGTAACTTACCACTGCAAAGCTGGTGGAAGAATGACCACAGAACGATGAATAATTTTATTGACAGCACAAGAAGAATCTCCATTGATGGTAAACAGCAGCTCAAATGAGAGAAGCCTATTACAAGAATGTTTCCGCGCCCTGCCAATGTTCCAGCTTGGTTGTTGTTTTGGCGTCTGCTACAACCGGAAGCAGACGCCTGTTTCCGGACACAATGCAGGAGAGAGTTGACTACCATCAGCTAGCTATCTGGATCATTGTGATTTTCTCTTCTCGAATAACAGAATCCGCAGGAAGAAATGGGTTTCTATGGTTACGATATGTTATGTTATCATATTTCACCCCCCCCCCCGCCCAAGTGATTTTATTTAGGGGGGGGGGGGTGGTGAGCTCAACTATTGAACTAGGCGATAAAAATACTTGAAACTGATAATAATGTTACTTATTATCACACAAACACAGCTTAAACAATTTGAGCTCCCCTCCGCCCCCTCCTGTTTAATAGTGAAATAATTATCATTATTATGTGCTGAAAGACACACACACACACACACACACATTACTACACTCACACACACACACACACACACACACACAAGAAATATATGTTTGAAATAATATGAAATTCAAAAACAAATGTTTAAAAGGATGACGTGTATGCATAGTGGAAGGGGGCCTCCCCAAGAATTGTGACTGGGGCAGTAAGGTGGCGCTCAGCCAGCCTAATAATTTTTTTCGGGTAATGGAGTTGTGATGTCCATCGCCTATACAGTAGACTTCACTGCAAATGGGGAATTTCCGTGCCTGCCAAGGCTCGGGTGCAGTAGTTACCCCAATGTATTTTTACTGATTGCTCACAAAAGTAGCTGTAAGTAAAGGTTATTGTGAGCTGCCGTATAATATATTGCTTGATGCAGCAATATACGATGCACACTTATAATTATATCAGGTGAAGATGAAACCAGAAAGCGTCCCATCTTTTAAATCATTCGTTAAAGGCATCTCTCTTTCATTGTGAGAGATTTCAAAAGAAAAAGGAATGCTGCGAAAAAATGACAAGCTAAATGCTTTTCAGATCGATATTTTAGATGGTTTTGCGTTCGTTGGGGTTGACTGCGTCTTTTTGAAACCGGTCTTTTAATTCCTGCAGTTCACAATAGCAAATGAATATGCTGCGGACCAAACAGTTGAATTGACATATTATATCAGCTATAGACTGAAACAGATTTAAAAGACAGTGAACATTACAATCAACTGAGTAAAAAAATATTTCTCTTTACGGTATCTTTACTGAATACTATAATCATATTACGCTCGTTTAACACGCGTGCTCATATCGATGTATGTGTGCAACGAAATCGTTATGTTATTTCAACATTTGTCATGCATGTGTGAGACAAAACCTCATTATTATACGCCCTAGGACAGGACATAACAGACTTAACAAGCATATGCACAACAGGGTTCGTGTAAGTATTTCACCATCGCGCCCTTGTGGGCTCTGTGTGCAGACTACAGAAAATATGATGCAAACACTATATTATACTCAAAGTTGAATGGAACTAAAAGGGAACTCCTATAAACAGTCACGTTTATCACACGAACTTGTCTGTCGGTGATAATCAGAAAGTTAACGCAAGAAGAAGAAGAAGAAGACAGGTTTCTTGGCATATTTTTTTCTTTGAAACGTTTACACCTCGTGAATCTGCTTTATTTAGCGCCGTGACAATCTTATTGTGTATCACTTTCTGTCCAAAATAATTGGCGCCTAAACACAGACTATCTTAAAGTTGGTGTACTTAGAACAATACGTTTTAGTCTATTGGATTGAAAAATACAAGCTTTCGGACAGTAGCAGTATATATAAGGTAAACCAATAATCGAGAACAAATAGATTTACATACTACAAGAATATGACAAAAAGAGTAACAGAAATGTGTGTCATATAAAGAGTGGCTAATGAACTCATTGTGAGTTGCCTAGTACTACAAGAGTTTAAGTAAGCAGTAGGTAAAGAGCTTATTTCACATACTGGGGCGCAATGGACATATGGTGTGGTTCATATTTTTATAGACTAGTCGGCACCCGAAATGTATTGTGATCAGACACATGGCGACCGTCTTTCTGTTCAGAACATTTTCGCAGTTAAATTTTTCAGACTAGATCGACATGGAAACCAAGATAATTTTGTTTATTAAATCCATCTTTTAGGGATCGAACATATGACCACTGGAATGACAGGCTAGCAAGCTAACTATTGCACCACTGCAACTTCCCTTTGATGTGCACCAATATAATGGCAATCAATTGTGTAATGCATTGTGACGTTCAGAAGACACACCTAATTTATGTGCAAGTGAAGTGCACCTGACTTGAACTGGCTGTTGTTCGGCTGCCGCGTATGCAGCTGGGCTTGCGAATAATAGAACACGCAGGAACAAATGTTTGTAGCTCCTCTCTGCTCGCATTCATCATCATCCTATAAAACTGTGTGTCGTTTGGTCACCAGTTTTTCTTGACTGTCTGGTCAACTGTCTCCACCTTTGGCGGTCAGTTGCAAAAAAAAAAAAAGGTTCAAGGTAATGTCGGGAGATGTGAACCAGCGTCATTGCACACGGTTATAAACCATAAGTGCTCTGTCACAAGTACGGACGGCTGATAAGAAACTGTCCGCCTGTGTCGCCGTCCGCACGTAACTCCGTAGCTACAGCGTCGTTCCTAACCCAGAGTGTCAACTCTGGTACCCATTACCCAGAAGCTGGGTGAATCCCGGAACCGCCCTATTTCGAACACCGACCGTGGGCTGCAGCGAGTCGCAGCTGGATTTAAAATTGAGTCTCGTATCGACTACGCTAACGCAGCCCCAACGCGGTCAGTTGCGATGGACTTCTTGGTTGCATGCGGTGCTTTACGACAGGGTTATTCAACTAAGTTTACCGAGGGGCCATCGTCCACAGCCAGACACCCGAGCCCCATCATAGAAAGATCATTAATACGAGGGGAAGTCAATAAGTAAGTCACAAATGGTTATGTGATGACCGGAACATCAAGTTGGTAGTTTCTGAAGGTGTCATAAGGTGACAGCAACATCGAACTTTATGCCTCAGTTCGTTAGGTGGCGTTAGGTGTTGCATGCGCATTCGCACCACAGAAACAAAATGGTTATTGTACTTACGGAGTGTACACTCAAACAACAACATGCTGTTGTATGTCTTAAAGGGGGGGGGGGGGGGGCAAAAGGACTGCCTGCAAAGGACATCCATAAGAATGAAGAATAAGACACGCTGAACAGGATTATTACTGGGGACGAATCATGGGTGTATCACTACCAGCCCGAATCAAAGCTTGCTTCAATGCAATGGAAACATCATTCTTTGCCTTGTGTTCAAAAACTCAAAGTTACGCCATCAGCAGGAAAGGTTATGCTGACAGTATTCAGGGATTGTCGATGAGTTCTTTTAACTAATTTTTAAAAAAAAATGACAGTGTGACTGCTGATTCATACCGTAAAGTTTTATCGATGTTTCATGATGCGGTTCGAAAAAAAAAAAAAAAACACGTCCAGGCCTGCTGACTAGAGGAGTACTGCTCCTTCGCGACAATACCAGCCAACATACGATTCGGTTAAATCATGAGAGAATTAACCATCTAGGGTGTTTTTAAAAAGGAGTCGAAAATTATAGGGAAGAGAAAAAGTTAGTAAGAAACAACAAATAGTTTATGTTAGCTTTACAAAATCGATCACAATAAACAAACAAAGGACGTTTTTGGTCCACTGAGCCTTCATCAGCACATAAAGGACAACACAGTACACAAACACAAATATGCTCTAACTATGAAGTGACTACATAGGACTCTAATGTATAAAATAAATGATACTCAACATCCACCTTACAGCCCGACTTAGCCCCTAGCGATTTCCACTTTTTTGGTCCACTGAAAACTCACCTCGGTGGGAGGCAACTTTTGTCATTGCGAAAAAAACTAAAATGGGCGAATCCAGTCTCTATTAACATTAGTAATCATTTGCCACCATCCTCACGGTCCAACAATGATCTTTTTATATCCATTCTCTGACTTTTGCAATGAGTTCCTCATTACGAACAAAAATTGGGCGTCCGGTCTAGTTGCATTAGTAATCATTTCCACACCACTTTTGAATTGTGAATACCACCAGACAATCTGTGCGCACAAGATAAACAATTATGCCAATAAACTTGTCGCATCGAATCAATTGTCTCAATGACACTTTTCCTGAGTTTTAAACATAATTTAATGTTAGCTTTTAGCTCCATAATAATTAGGTAACAGTGCACCTCTGACTAGGTCAATAAAATGACGGCTTGTTTGTTGTCTGCATATAGGGCGACAATGAAAATCGCCAGAATATAGATTTTTGTCTTGGCCATGATAAAATCAGTATCATTACTTAATTGTCGGACCTTGTATAGAGAGAGGAATACAGATAGCTTGAAAGAAAATAACACACAAATAGAAGTCATTACTCACATTAGAAAGATGCAATCTCCATTCTTTAGTCACATCAGGAGAAGGGAAAAACTGAAGTAAACAGTGAAGCGTAAAAGCTTGAGGGGAAGACAGGCAGGCGGAGACTAAGAGAAGATACTGGAGTGAGTAATAAGTTCTCTTCGTTTTGGAGGGGAGAATGACAGTCGGAGACAAAATGAGAAGATATTGGACTGTTTGGCATCGTGAAGGATCATCTATATAAGAAATGTTTGAAAGTTAACGAGACAGAAGGCTGTGGAAATGCATGACTACTACGCCATACTGCACAGGCTTTGAAAGGAATGATATTTTCTCTCTTTAATTTGCACATTTTGGAGCGATTTTCAACATGCATTCGGGTCCTCAGAAAACATAGGGAGTTTAATACCACTGTCTCTGTCGCCCAAAAATGTAATAACTCTAGTACAGATCGCAGTCCAGGAATTTCACTTCCCTATTGCAGGATTTGCCACAGCCTCTTTGACTTGTACACAGCAGCCCTGGCTAACTATAGGCCTATTGTGTGTGACGCAGACACCAGACACAGGTGAAAACATCGATAATGTTATTTGCTTTCCAGACCTACTTGCCAGATTCGCCGCACCAATCAATGTTTGCATGATTGCAGAAAAGAAAATACAGAGATTAACGGGAAACAACTATAAAAATATCCGGCGGTCAGTAAAGGCAGGACAGCCTTATTTTCATTATAGAGTGTTGGGTGGAGTAATGATTTGCCCTTCCAAGACAGTGACCTGGGTACAACAGAGGCAAGCTTTTACGATCATGACGCAATGGACTACTCGAAATAATATGGAGTACATAAACAGATGAAGGAGAATATAGAGAGCCTTAGTCATCTTACAGATTTTTGGAACCCCCCCCCCCCCCCTTATTTCTCCGGGTGGGGGGGGGGGGGGGTCATAGGAATAATGATGTGTTTTCAGGTTCAGGTACTTATGGTACGCACGATACAAATACGCACACACAGGCTCAGACACACTAGAAGTATAAACAGATAAACGTAAAGAAACAAATAAAACTGAGTGAGCCTTTGTATCCACCCATACCCCCTCATGATTTCTGACAGCAACATGTTCTCTCTCTCTCTCTCATCTCTCTCTCATCTCTCTCTCCCTCTCTACTTATCTATATCTATCTATCTATCTCTCTATCAGCATCTATCTATCTATCTATGTTCTCTCTCTCTCTCTCTCTATCTCTATCTATCTCTCTCTCTCTCTCTATCTATCTATCTCTATCTATCTATCTCTCTCTATCTATCTATCTATCTATCTCTATCTATCTATCTATCTATCTCTAATCTATCTATCTATCTATCTATCTCTATCTATCTATCTATCTATCTATCTATCTATCTATCTATCTATCTATCTATCTATCTATCTATCTATCTATCTCTCTATCTATCTATCTTCTACGCTATCTATCTATCTATCTATCTATCTATCTATCTATCTATCTATCTATCTATCTATCTATCTATCTATCACTATCTATCACTATCTATCTATCTATCTATCTATCTATCTATCTATCTATCTATCTATCTATCTATCTATCTATCTATCTGTGTCTATCTTTCTATCTATGCTATCTATCTATCTATCTGTTTCTATCTATCTCTTATCTATCTATCATTATCTCTATCTTTCCATCTATCTATCTATCTATCTATCTTCTATTTATTCTAGATTGTCTAATCTAACACGGCACGCACAACACACACACACACACACACCATCTTTCTCACTTTTTGATCTTTCTTGCTTTCTTACTTTCCATCTATCTCTTTCTTTTATTAGAGTGTAAAACACGGTGAGGGATCGAGAAGATCGACTTCCTTACGTTGGGTTTTATCCCATATGGCTCGGCCTCTCTCTACGGAACAACTGACTTTTTTTTCCTATAGAGTCGCACAAAACACGAACACCATAGCTCCGACGACGATCCCTGGGGGAGGTGTCAGTAAATATTGCGCGCTTGAATCGAAAGACGAAGCCTTGAAACGAGCTCCTGACCTTCACAAGCGCGAGTCAAACGGCTTGACCACTTCGCCAAGTGTTAAGAGAAACATAAACGTGAAAACACTGATTTCTGACAAACTTGACAGAGACAGTACTAATGGAAGATCATCGATGAACACCCGTGTGATCTGACTGAAAGGTCTCTAGGGATAAACAACACAGACCTGACCGATGCCCTTGGTCATGTGAAATGCATGATTACAAACATGAAACATGATGCTTGTGTAGATTGTGGTGGTGATGATGGTGATGGCAACGACGTTACTCACGTTTGGTGATGATTTTGACCGTCCAGATTTTGTTGATTGCGATCTGGTTTCTGGAAGACTGACGGAGAAAAGGCTGCCGCCTACACCGGTCTGCAAATAAAATCAATGAGAACCTGTTATGTGGATTTACAAAAACACGACAGGATCGCGGAGGGTTATTTTAAGGAGAGGGTCATAAATATCGCTGTGGCAGTTCTTCAAACCAACAATTTACAATACTTGAATGTATCAGTGTCATACAGCATGTCGTTTGCAGAACGTCGCTCCTATCACAGCTTACCTAAAAGAAAATCGGTTCCTAATACGTTCCCCTGCCTTTTGCACTGTTCAGCATCACGTGTGTTATGTCTTGTGCCCGTCTTCGCGCTAATCGGTCCCTGCCTATCTTGCCTACGACCAGGCCCTCCGCTGCTGCTGTTTCAAATCATCTGTGTTATTTGATGCAGCCAACGATTTCAGTTAACGAGACAAGATACTGCTTACGAGCCAATTTTCCTTGATGTTCATATAATTTAGGATGTCAGTATTTATTTTCTTCTTGGTCCGTGGGTTTGTGAGAATCTGTTTGTAGCATATTAGCTCAAACCCCTATTCCCTGACTTTTTTTTTCTCTTCCCTGATGATTGAAAAAACACTTGATAAACAGTGCTGATGATATACAATACTTTTCACTTTTAACAGCCTAAATTTGATGTTCAAGATAGTCGTCCTCATGCAGGATGCAGTTTTTCGTTAATTGAAGTCCCACCTGGCTTTTGCCTTAGGCCCTGAATATAGCCAGGCCTTAAATATGGCCTAACGTATTTGCATGTAGCACTTTGCGTCACCGGGTGTTTATCGATTGTGTGATGTTATTGTGGGATACAACAAGTAGAGAGAGAGAGAGAGAGAGAGAGAGAGAGAGAGAGAGAGAGAGAGAGAGAGAGAGAGAGAGAGAGAGAGAGAGAGAGAGAGAGAGATAATTGCCGTTCACATCACTGCACAATCCGCAAGGCTTTCAAAGTAACACATTGCTTTCAGAACCTATAGCCGTTATTCTGACTATGTATATTTCTGCCAGTATCAAAAGCAGATACAATGTCTTCAGGGGTGCCGATACAGAGAAAACTCTGGGGGTGCTCAGCCCCTTACACATTTTCAATAAGGTGTGGGTACTCAAGGGGCATAGGCATTGTTTGAGTGCTTAATAATAATAATAATAGTGTAAAGTAAAGATCAATTTTCACGCCATTTAAGTGCATCGGGCATATGTGAAAAGCACCAATATTTTTGCACATTAATTGATACGAGGTGGGTAATTTGCTCAGCATTACGCCGGTCCGCATTTGCTTCCCCAGGACAGCCATCCTGGTACCCATTTTAGGCTGGGTCGACCTGCGACGCCCCATACCATGATTAAAAATCCACGCAGCCAGCGGTGGGTTTCTATAGCGGTACGTTGGAATTACGAGTCGGACTTGCAACGCCTAAGCCACGGACGCCGAAGTAATAAAAGTCTGCTAAGTAGAAAATTAAAATACACGTGATGATATAATTCATTTATTATGATACGTACAAAATAAAAACTAGGAAGAGAACTTCAATACAAATGGATTATGGGTGGGGGGGGGGGGGGGGGCGGGGGTAGACAGCCTCTTTACAAATTTAGTGAAGGAGGGGGTACGATGGAGTTCAAAGTCCCTAGGTTCCAGCGCCCCTGAATGCCTTTGCAACTAACTTCTGGTAATCTCCTTCCGGTTCAAATGCACATCCATTTCAGCGATTATGTATATCTTCACTTTTTGCGCTTTCTGGCTCTGTTGTCATCAGACTTGATTGCATATTTCCTCCACACCGAGGAAACTGTTGTCTTTGCTGAGTTTTTATTTTTTTTTTTTTTATTCTGTTTAATCTTTTCATTTGCCGTAATAGGCGCTGCGATAGCGCAGAGGCTGGACGCTTTCCTATTCGAAGGTTTTGTATTCAAACTGCACACAAGTGGATATCTTTTTACAATGGACTTTAGTTCAATTAGCCACCCAGCCTAAAACTGATGACAAGGAAGTATCATGGAAAGTAAAAGCGGTAGACATAATGAAGACCACACATTTTCCCACCGAGTGCTGACTTGTCTATAGAATTATAGGTATATAAATATATAGGTCTGGCATTATGTACTAAAACCTCGTTAACACGAAATCGCTTAAGAAGAACACTCAATTAATATTAACACATTTTGGGTCCCAGCTGGGATATATTATTATGAAACTCAGTTTGCATGATTTTTTAAACACGAATTCGATTCTCGGTTCCTAAAAATTCACGTTAACGAGATTCTATTATATTTCTAATGTGCAACAGGCGAAAAAAGGACACTTCATTTTTGTTGTTGTTGTTGCTATAGGGTTATTTTCGTAGTATATCAGAATATTAAGTTTCCCATTTACTTATGGTTTCATAATATACAATTGCACGGGTGCTGCTGTTTTCTTACATATACGGATTTCTTTGATCTTTGTCGAAATAATAATTTTTATACCTCTAAATCCTGGACAATCGGTAGGCAGGCCAAACAATTTCTAGAGGCCTCAGAGATGTGGTTTTACAGAAGAATGCTTAGAATACCTTGAACAGCCAAAAAGAGCAACCAAGAGGTTTTGAAAGAGGTGGGAGCCCGAAGACAACTTATCACAGACATCAGAAGGTGACAGTCATCATTTTTTCGGCCATGTTATGAGAAGAGGGAAAATAGAGCATGTTGTGACCACTGGAAATATCTATGGAAGTAGAGATAGAGGGAGACAACGAGAGAAGATGCTTGACAGTCTTGTTGCATGGCATAGAGGTGTGTCGGCACACGAACTGATACATGCTGCAGGAGATCGTTGATTATGGAGAGGCATGATCGCCCACGCCAGTCGGCAAGGCACCTGATGATGATGATGATACCTCTAAAAACAGAATATACAGTAATTGACAAAAATAATTTATTTTGTATAAGCTAGTCAACAAATGTTATGGTAGCACATGATATTTCCCCTTGGATGTTCGAAATAAACTCCGTTTTGTTTCCCGCACGGATGACATTCGAAATGAGTGCAGTCTGATGTTTAGCCAACTTAGCCTCCTACCACATACTATAAATATGCTAACTGTCTGATTTGAATCGGTGTCTGTTTTTTCCTATACCGTTAATGAAGCAAAAGATGTTTATTTACATTATAATTATTTTCCTATAACAGTTATGAGCCGCTCATAATTTGAGGCAACCCTGTTCCGGAACTTCGCTATGCAAATGGCACAGTCCTTCTTTGGAACAATGTAAGGGGTACCGTTTATTTACTTTTTTAAAATAATAATAATTTTTTATATGTTGCATGCTAAATTTCATTAGTTTATACCAAGTGGTTGCGAGTTACAGATTTAAACAGTTGGACACGATTTTTGGAAAAGACTGCAACAAAGAAGTATGTGAAACCGCATAATACATAAAGCCACAATATGCAATGGACCTGTTAGTTATCGACCGGTTATGCGCATCGCACATGCATTGGAACACAGCATTGCATCGAATCACCGATTACAAGTAATGAATCTTCAGAAAATGTACAAAGTAGTTAAAGGTTTTATGTTTACCTTTTAAAAAAAAATATGGTCGCAATTTGTTTTCAATCACCAGAAAAAAATTCAGCAAAATTTAAACTAAAAACCGATGAAAAATAACGCGCCTAGCAGTATAAGCATTTATTGACACAAGAAAAGAAGAAGAAGAACACGTAGCTCAAGTTCATGCTTTTAGTCTGGAAAGGCAGAGAGAGAGAGAGAGAGAGAGAGAGAGAGAGAGAGAGAGAGAGAGAGAGAGAAAGGGGGGAGAAAGAAAGGAGAGAGAGAAAGAAAGAGAGAAAGAAAGAGAGAGAGAGAGAGAGAAAGAAAGAGAAAGAGAAAGAGAAAGAAAGAGAGAGAGAGAGAGAGAGAGAGAGAGAGAAAGAGAGAGATAAAGAAAGAGAGAGAGAAAGAGAAGAGAGAGAGAGAGAGAGAGAAGAGAGAGAGAAAGAGAGAGAGACGGTTTTCCTAATAGAAATATCCTTGTCTAATGTGTACAGTAACCGTAGACGGGAGTCGCGTGAAGTTGTTCTCCTCTCCCGCCAGAAATCTATAACACAGATCAAGGCGTCCAGTGCGCCAGACGAAACCTCTCGTTACTTCGCCGTCACGAAGCCATATAACTAGATTTGTCAAGTAACGAATGATAACAAGAGGATCATAATTTGCACTGCACAATACACAAGTCAGAAACATATTCAATTATTATGAAATATCCCGAGGAAACGTCTGTTAGTTACAAACTCATATAAAAAAAGCTGGGAGTCGTACTTGCTTTTTAAAAGATATCATTTGGTGTGCCGGGGTAATGCTGACCACAGCACCCATCTAGTGCCGATTGGTCTATAAAAATTTAGGGCTAGCCCTATATGCCCTATACACCAAAAGGCGTGGAAATAGGGACCTTTACTTTTACTTACGATTAGAAAGTCAGCATATGTGATTTATGCTCTTTGAACGCGCAACAAAATTCCGAAACAAATGTTCAGCTGCAGGCGATTTTGTAGAAGATCCCTTTGCACTGATTTGGACAATGGTGTGGAGGGCCGACATTCAGTGACAATGGCAAACTACTAAACGGGCAATTACCTAATAAAATGGGGAAAAAAAACACATAATAATAAAAATAGTAATAATAATAAAAAACGAAAGCTGAAATATTTTGGTCATATCAAGCGCCACGACGGATTGGAAAAAATTATAGCAGAAGGCATGGTACCAGGAAGGAGGGGCAGGGCCGACTGACACGAAGATGGGCACAGGATATAAGTGACTCCTTGAGTGGGAAAGTGCCTGAGGCGGGAGAACTGGCCGAGAGACAGAGTTTCTTTCAGGCAGACTGTGATGAGAGCGACGTTCTGCAAAGGACCTGCTACATGATGATGAACAATAATAAGATTCTTCTTCTATGCGTTCATCGGCTGTACACGTTTTTACAAATCTGGCTTATTTGCATAATTGTTGATTCCTTGTCTCTCATGCAGATGCACTACAACTGTTAAGTAAACATCCGATTCTGCTTCTGCCTTATAACCTCCAATGGAGCATTGGTTAATCAGTTCGCGCCAAGTCGTTCTCTCATTCATTTTCGCATGCAGCTCTTACCATGTCCTCCCCATCTTTTTAACTTCATTCTTTAGCTCCTTTCCCCATGTGTTTTTGTTTATTTGTTTGTGTGGGTCTACCTTTTTTCTATACCCCTGCGGGTTCCAGTGCAAAGACATTTTGTTATTTCGTTCTCATATTTTCTCAGCGCGTGTCCTATCTAACTCCAGCGTCTTTTCTTCACTTCTTAGTCCACTGGAACCTGTTTAGTTGTCTCCCAAATCTGTACTGTAGTGATTATATCATACAATTTAATTCTCTCTATTCTGTGCTTTCACCAGTTATTGTATGTTTGTAGTTTTTTTTTTTTTATAGTAATTGCCTTAGCTGCTGTTCTTCATGTTTTCGCTCCATACAGCAGTACTGATTTGACGTCAGAATTAAATATTTTAAGTTTCGCACGTAGTTCCAATTTCTTTTGACCTCCACAACCTTTTTAGTGCTATGAAACCTTCTCTTGCCTTTTGTATTCGTTTATTTTTCATGTGTTTTTTTATTTTTCAGTTTCCCCATCTTTACTTTCTTTACTGTCCAAATAGGTGTACGACACCACGTCTTGAGTGTGATACCATTAAGAAAAACCATATTAGTATTTGCCTGAATTATTATAATCATTATCTTTGTCTTCTACACCATGTCCTCTTTGAGTGTCCAAAGAACTGACTGAGACATACAGAATGAACCAGCCATGTGCATATCTCTATCCTACTCTCTCTCTCTCTCTCTCTCTCTCTCATTCACTCTGTGTGTGTCTATGGGTGGGTCTCTCTCTCTTCTCTTCTTAATCACTCTCTGTGTGTTTTTCTCTCTCTTCTCACTCACTCACTCTGTGTGCTTCTCTCTCTCTTCTTACTCACTCACTCACTCACTCACTCACTCTGTGTGTGTGTTCTTCTCTCTCTATCTCTCTCTCTCTCTCTCTCTCTCTCTTCTCCTCTCACTCACTCTCTCTAGTGAATGCAACAGGTCATAATACACATTTTTGTTGTTGATAAAAGTGTATTTAAACTAAATGGACACACAATTCTTCGTGTTCAAACTGTCTGGCTCGCGCTCAAAGTTCGTGGATTAAACCCAGCGCCGTTCAGCTCACTAGCAAATTATTACGGAGATACTGATTGTCACCGAGACTACGGTGTTCGTGGTTTGTCGACGTTCTCTTTAGGCAGCTGGCCGTTCTGCGGAGAGAGACTGAACCATGTGGGATAAAATCCGGTGCAGTGATGTCGATCCTCTTAAAAGAATCCTTCAATGTAACCGTAATGTTTACATTGAAACCCAGTCGATGTTGCTGCCCTGGTTCCAGTCTACATTTGATTTTCTTCCGGAAATTCGTAAATCTGCTTAATCCATTCAGTCCTATCACAATAGCGTAGACCTTGTTAGAGTAACTTTACAACAACAACGAAATCAAGAAATAAGCTCGATAACCGAAAACACACTTAAAACTAAATAGATTTAATAGTTTTAGATATTTTTAATGCTTAAAATGTGTTGATGGACGTTTTCGGTGCGGCATTTTTTTTTTCTCGAGCGTAGTTAAAAAGCACACTGTTTTGTTTATTTCTTGGCAACAATGGTTCTTGTTTTAATTCAGTTGTCGAGCGAGTATTAACTCTTTTCACCTCAGTGGCCTAGAAAAAAAAGGTGGGTGTGGTTAAACTGACTTTCTTGGGATCTCCTGATTTCAGTTCAAAATAATGGGATTTCCCGTTTTAAGTTCAAGAATTTATGGTCCCCCTAGAACAGTGACTCACAACCTTCTTAATGCAGCAACCCTCTAATACAGTTTCTCATTTGTAGCGACCCCCATTCATACAGTTGTTTTTCGTTGCTACTTCATAACTTCAATGAATATATGTTTTTTGGATGGTCTCTGGGGACCCCTGTGAGAGATTCATTCGACCAAAAAAAAAAAAAAAAAAAAGATCGCGACCCACAGGTTGAGAACGGCTGCCCAAGACCTTGTCCAAGTAAAAAAATGTCGGAAACCCATGGCAGGTTTTACCCCACAGATTTGGTTATATTATCCACTCTCAAGTTACATATGAGAGCCGCGACAGCGTAGTGGCTAGAAGCCCTTCTGTATGTCCGGGAGCTTTCAGTTTAAATCGGAATCGTGAAGGATTTTCCCTCCACGTCGACAAAGCCTAAAATAGGTACCAGGTAGTGTCACGGGAAGTAAAATCAGCTGGTGTCTGTTGAATACATCACCCACAGGGAGACGACTGGGCTATGAAATATGAATTGAACCACTGACATACAAAAAGGGGCCTCTAGCAGAAAGATTATTGAGCACATACTGCAGGGCTGCTCTTACTCCCAGCAAAGATTGTGGTTATGGCCAAATGGAGCTACATTACAAAAGAAGTTGTGGGAGACCGGCTGCGACCTCAGACGCACAACTGTGTTTGTGACCAAGCCGGGAATGAATGTTCAGCATGACTGCTGTCGAACACAAAAGATAAAGAAGGTCCTCTAGTTATTTTGCAGATACCAATATATATATATGTATATACATACATACATACATACATACATACATACATACATTGGACATCGCCGTGGCGAAACGGTTGGACGCTCGCCGCGGATCGGAACGTCGTGGGTTCGCTCCCTGGAGGAACAGGACTTTTTTCAAAATTTACCTTGGCTCCCATGTCAACACAGCTTTAAGTAGGTACCGGGTGTTTGCAGTCCCAACAGACTAGGCAGAATTCGCGTTGCCAGTCAACAGGTTCTAAACACGCCTAAAAGTCACTGTGCCTCTAGACACTTTTTTCAGACAGACGTGCTTTCACAGCTAGCACATCTTCAATGTCTTGTGTCCACATTCGCGGAGGTCGGACACTGTATCTCTCCCACACCATCACATTTTGTGTCGTTGCCAAGGATACCATGCCGTTTAACATGACCAAAACATCTCAACTTTCGGGACAAGATGCTGTTAATGAGGATCAGATCATGTAAGATGTCAATGTTTTTCCTCCTTGGTCCGTAACATTCTCAGAATTTTTAAAGGAATTGTATTGAAATTACGTGAATGCCCCATTAGTCCCATTAAGAGCCAACTATAAAGGTGATTTTTACGCACGCACGCCTTGTTCAAGTGCATAAATACACACACACAGATATATATATATATATATATATATATATATATATATATATATATATATATATATATATATAATGTCTTCTCCTCCTTCTTTCTCCGCCTCTTCTTTCTCTTCCTTTATTTTCTTCTTTCGTCTCCAACATCTAGTTCTTCCTTTTTTCAATTTTAGTTGAGATTATTCAAGAACCGACATCACAGCACTCTGGCATTTCCATGAACGCCCCGTCCCCGTTTTCAGTAGCCAGCATAGAGTTCCAATACCAACCGCACCAGAAGCAGTCTGATTATACGTAGATCTTGCCTTTTCTCTGAGCGCCGAGTATCGGCCAGATCCCCTCTGACTGCTCCGTGCATCACTCTCGCGAGACTGTGATGATCTATTCTCTCCTCCAAATAGTACACCTGCTCCCATAAGACCTTAACCTCGTCTGCCTTAAAATGCAGCAATATTCCACCAAGTTGTCAGTTTGTCCGCTTGATCATTTCCCACCACTTCAGCATTCCCCGAGGAAAAGATCCAGACAAAACCCTTTACCCGTGACCTCCGAAGCATAGGATATTACTCTGCAAGTAGCATGCCTGTCCTCACCTTCTTCAGTATGCTGAGTCAGTTACCTTGACGATGGGTGCGTGTGTATATTGGTCTCTAATCAGTTGAAAGCCTCCATCTTGATTCTTAAGTTAGACGTTGTGGTGTCATATGCTATGCTCTCCTACACGAAACGTCGACCATTAGCTTTTGCTAAGAACTCCCATGCACTTCTTTTATCCCCTGACACTAAACCGTCTGTATGAATAATCACACCACCCGAGTGAGCACTGTCCTGAATTATTTGCTGAATTTCCACCTCCATGGCACCTGCTGGCCGTTCTCTGCACTCCCGACTCAATGTGATTATGACTCTGCACAGGTCTAAAAGTCTGACTATTCTTCTTTTCATAGTTCTGGAACAAGCTCTAATCTATACCTCCATAAAAGTTATATTATAACAACAGCAAAGCTTTTCTTTAACGATTTCCTTTTCTTCGTTTTAGTATCTAAACAAGATTGCTTTACGTAGGAGGTACACCATTCATCACAATTTACTAACTATAGTCTATGCATTATATTCAGTGAATCAGCCATCAGTGGCCTTCTGTTTTGTTTGTTTAAACACCTTTGATTTCTTGACTTTCCATTCTCGCATTGTTTGTTACAGCCATTGTTCATGTTCACGCTGCTAGTAGTAAAGTCAATTGTATTAGTGTTGCTAGTGGCATTTCACTACATATCCTACATGCAATTATCCAGTTATTTATAGCTAAGTGGTTTGCCCACGTTTTAGCTTATAGTTTGCCAACAATAACAGGGGCACAGCTATCTGACACAATTAATAGCGTATCTCAACTTGTTTTGGGTCTAAATTACCAGTGTTGTTATCATCATACTCATGCGCCTTGTCGCATCAAAAGAGAATTTCTTGTTTCTCTACAATTTTAAGTCACGGATGTTCGGAAAAAATTGTATTTTTAATATACCTTGAATCGTTGAGTATTATGCTGTTCAGGGTCATTTCTTTCGGTCTGCTTCTGTCTCCCTTGCCGTTGATCATTGCAGGCATCGAGTCTCTTTCTTATGGTTACATATACTTTTCTACTTTCATTAGTTTTGTTCGGGCAGTCGCACCTAGTACTCTGATCTTCTGAGGCATCAGTTCTCAACCTGTGGATCGCAACCCTTTAGGGGGTCTAACGACCCTTTCAAAGTGGTCGCCTAATATCATCGAGAAACACATATAATATTAATAATATCATCGAGAAACACATATAATATTAGTAATATCATCGAGAAACACATATAATATTAATAATATCATCGAGAAACACATATAATATTAGTAATATCATCGAGAAACACATATAATATTAGTAATATCATCGAGAAACACATATAATATTAGTAATATCATCGAGAAACACATATTCACTCAAGTTATGAAGTAGCAACGAAAATAATTTGATGGTTGGGGGTCGCCACATCAGGAGGAAGTCTATTAAAGGGTCGCGGCACTGGGAATATTGGGAGCCACTGTTCTAAGGTAATCACTACATTCGCCCCAGAGACTATACCTCCAACGCCTCTAATGTGTTTGTTCACATTATAAGAATAGGTGTTATACAGCTGAAGTAGTTTTAACACAAAACATTAACACACACACACACACACACACACACACACACACACAACACACGCATACACACACACAAACACAGACACACACACACAAACTCGAAAATTTGGGGAAGCGAATGACCCCCTACCACAGCAGACAAGCATTTGACTGAGAAATGTACAATCTGATGCGTGTCGACTACAGCTGGTGAGAATAGAAACACCGCTGCTGCCTCTAGTCTACTCTCATGCAAAGCTAACGCCCGTGGTAATCTTCCTGACATCAGATATCATTGTAGATCATGTATTATCTGATCAGCTACTTTCTGCCATGGGTGCCTCAGCAGATACAAGTCTTGGTCATTATAAACTTGCTGTCTGTCTGCGTGTCTGTCTATCTCCACTTCTTTCCCTCTTGGCTGCTATTTGATAACCGAATCGCCCATTCGACTTCAGCTGTGTCATCCTGGGTTGGATTTAAATCATGAGCAGATCTATGAATCCTATTTAACCTCCAAGAAAATCATAATCAGGACACCCGCGACAGATACAATAAATGGCGTACTTTGCAGTCCTGTGAAGGTAAAATATACTTAACCTTTACCCTGGTGCAGTGGTAATGGTGCAATCCAGCCGCAAGGTAGATCATTGGTTAGTTGCGTATTCTTTACAGGACGTTGCAGAAGCAACCCTAACAGCCCCTGTCTGTTGTGTGGGTTTTCTAGGCAAATGTTACGTCATGTAGTTTGCCATTTCTCCTGGACGGTCGGCTTTCTTGATACCACTGTCGAAATCAACACAAGGCGCATGGGCCGCATCTGGGGTCCAAACCGGCATCCCGGCATTACAAAGCGTTCGCATCGACTTAGCCACAGAGCCGATCATTACAAATTCAAAAATAAAATGAAGCCTTTTCGTTTTCGTTGGTTTTAAAAAAAAATGAAGTGTTATCCAGCCTATGTATTCTTGTCTTTTGTGATAAGTTATATAATGTAATACTGTTAAATATGGTGACATGTAGAAAAGGTAATTGTTCCACTCCAGAAGTACATCCTTTAGGATTAACACATCAAGGTAACAGGATGAAACGACGAATATTGGCGTCGACGAATTTTACAGTTCCTATGTGCACGTTTCTACGGCGATTTTGAGGTTTCAAACTATATGTTTTTATATTTCGCAATTTTTTCCTACTGTTATTGTGTCTTCTAAAAAAAAATCCACAAGACCAAGTTGTTTTACTGTGATTAGGAACCATAAACCACTTTAACGATTTTTGACATACTAATTAGCTCCCTGCAGCCCTTATTCGATTTGTTTCTGTTGTTCTATTTGAGATGGAGTTAAGGGAAGAGAGATGGACGCGACGCTGTCAGACGTAATTTCACATGAGAAATGTTAAATAGGCATGGGGAAAAAACTGAATCGTGCACTAAAAACTGGGAAATCAAATAAGAGGTAGACATGTTTGGGGAAAACAAAATGTTTGGAAAAAATCACACGAAACCAAAGAATTTGAGTAAATTGTAAAAGCTTGTATATGTTGATTTTAAAAGACATGGCGGTTGTTTTAATTATTTATTTGAGATATTTTTTATTTTTTGTTTGATCGTTGTTTATAAAATGCAGTTTTATTGTTCATTTTATAGTCTGTGTCCATTGACGTTGGTCACTATCTCTTTCGGTACCAAACTGATGTTAGTGTGGTAACTCCTTATGTCCTATTTCAGCTTCAATTAATTAATCCTCATTGCGCGCAGGAGCACACAAGGCAGAGACAAACTGGACACTCATTTCGATCCTGAGCCATCCTCTCTATCTCCAGTTTTGTCCTTCGCGTAGCTTCGAGTTCAGCCTCAAAAGTTCGCCTTCAAGTGCCTCAGGGCCTGCCTCTTCCTCGCTGTCCTTGTAGTGTCCATTGCGTTGCCTGTCTCGGCCGTTTTTCTTTCTTCATTCTGAGGACGTGTTCAGTCAACCTCCATCTTATTCCTTTTTTTATTATTTTTTTTTTTTTATTTCTTAGTTTATATCGTCGAAGTCTGTCATTTGTTGTAATCTAGAATTGCTGACTTTATCTTCACAGGTGAACCCCAACAATCTTCTAAATCTGTCATTTGTTGTAATCTAGAATTGCTGATTTTATCTTCCTATGTGAACCCCAACAACCTTCTGAGAAGTCTTCCATCAAAACCTCTGAGCATGCTCCCCATCTTTCTGTTTGTTTTCAAAGTTTCTGCTCCATAGAGGAGAATTGTCCTAATGCATGTGTTGTATATCCTGAATTTAGTGTCGGTGCTGTAGATGTTTGATCTTACAATGAATAAATACTTGTGTCTGAAGAAGTTAAACACAGACGCTATGGTACAAGGATAGTACAACTAATAATTTAGATACAAGGGGTTAATATAACTTCTTTCTACGTTACAGATGGCAAGACTATAATACTATCTTTAGAAACACCAGTAAGCATATGGGTGGTACTAAAAGAGTTAAGTCTGTCTTTAGCTCTCTGTCTTCTGTACCGTCAATATTTTAAGGTGAATGGTTCCCTCAATCGCTTGATGCCAGGCTGTCTTCTCATGTGGTCTCCCGTCTGCCTCTCTTGTCTGCAGTTAAAATGACTAATTGTCACGAAAGATCATCAAAGAACACAATCCTACTGTGTCATGCAGGTAAGCGCAGGTAGATTCATAACTGTAGACCAACTAACTGCGGTATTCCAGAAAATGAAAGCTGACAAGAGCGGGAATTAATATGCCAAAATGTAATTCGCTGAAGAGATACAAAAATACCAAACCTCTCATAGAGAAGACCCCCTTTTTGGGAAAAGACTGTGAAGAACGGTGACTACAGACAAGAGACTGACAGCACAACAAATCTGAACAGGGAAAAAACAAAACACTTTAAGGCTTCGGAAGACACTGTTAGCTTAGAAACACCGATACAGAATAGACATAAAAGAATCGACCACATGTGACTGCAGAATATACAGACAAGCCCCAGCATTCGTGCTGCAAGACTGGTTGGTCTATTTGCTTCTAGAAGAGATGGAGAAAATGATTCAGGAAAGCTACACGTAAAGCAATATTTAATATCAGAAAGTAAAGTAAAACATAGACGATTTTAACCCGCCATTTTTAAACAACAGTATCGTCTCACCGAAAAGTTTGCTCTTCGATTTTAAAATTAAATAATTATTTTCCATAGTGAGTGATACCACACCCCTTCTATTCCCCAGAGGGCGTTGGAACGATCCAGTGGCTTTAAAAGCCTCGAGTGCAGCTGGGGGGGGGGGGGGGGGGGGTGTCGAATACAAAAAAAAAAGGGGGGGGGGGCAGTGGAATCATAGCGATGGTGGCAGGTTAAATCTGTCTGATTACACTTAATGTTTTGCGATATTCTTTATTGTTTGTTTATTTATTTCACGTTTCATGGCTGTTTTATTTAGAACAGAATGCTTCTTTACTACGTGAAAGGTGTTAGAAGAAATATATATGCATTAACAAAATTATAATTGCATCTTTCTGCTTATTCAAGATACTAGATTTCTAGATATGCAGTCAGCAACATATGTTAAAGTAACGCAAAGTAATGCTTAAATAATATACACAATATTAAACCGCTAAACGTATGACAACCATAACTATCTAGCACATGTCTTACTGTTCCTAAATTCTAATCCAGAAGGGTTGAAGAGGATACTTATGATTAAACTACTTTTCAGATGATAAGTGTGGAAACTTCTGTCCTGAATGATGTCAGGTTGTCTGTTATTTAAAGGGTATATTTTCAGCGAAACGACAGTATTTCTTCCACTTGTTTGTGTTCACCGTCTGTAAACTCCTGCTGAAAGTTCTTGTTGTTCTCCGCTTCTGAATTTTGATCTTGTTCCAGAAAATGTGTTTTCAGGCTCTTAAATCCGGTGTAGTATTCCGTAATTATTTTTTATTGAATCATTTTCACTGATGGTTTCTTTCTTTCTTTCTTTCTTTCTTTCTTTCTTTCTTTCTTTCTTTCCTTCTTTATATATATATATATATATATATATATATATATATATATATATATATATATATATATATATATATATATATATATATATATATAAATATATATATTGTTGTTGAGTACTCGCCTTTATCAAAAAGTTTTTTTGTGATTTTGTATTTAGTATTTTGGTGCCCCTCCCCCACCCACAAACCCTCTGCCCTCTTCCAACTGACACAACAAAGCTTGGTTTCGCGAATATTTTAAAAAATGATGTAAACTAGATATGAAGGTCATTCCTATTAATCGGTGCTAGGAAATGTTTTGCCACATAAAGACGTATAGAGTAATATTGATCACATCATTAGTCAAGTACCGACTGCCCTGTAAAACTATTGGGCTAGCACCATTTACCCAGAGAAGATTATCTTTTTCCCTTTTACTTATTATAGAAAGGCTAAAATTGAAGCAAAGAAACCAAGCTAATTGGGGGAGGGAGAGGGGGAATGGGAACTTTGATCTTAAACGACATCATTCGCCTGCAATTACTCTGTATTGCTTTCGAATTCAGTAACTTGGCCTTCTAGAATCCTTCTTTTACACGAGCCTTTGAATTTTTGTTCACTTTTCCATTAATGTGTGCCATAATATTTTATTTCAAGCATCAAAGATTACAAATCTGAGCAATTTACAGATTGCAAGTTTTCGTTTTGATTAATCTTTACATTTTCTGCTCAGTATAAATATGAGAAATTTACAGATTCCAAGTTTTCGTTTCGGTTAACCTTTACATTTTCTGTTTAGTTTTTAGTTATCATGCATTTATAATGAGGCAACAGACGAAGTGATTTAAACAATCTGTGCATCTGAAACCCAGTCAGCTAATTTCTAATGGCAACCAAAGAAGCGCTGGCCATGCACATGAATAAATTATGTCAGGGATTTATTACACAAACACATACTGCACACAAAACAGGCAGCCCGTTTGGCTTGAGATCGAAAACTCTAACTTGCACTTAACAGCACAGATGAGCCAATATGGCATATAATGTGGGATATACTCAGGGCCAGATTTAGACTTGATGAAGCTCTAAGCTTTTTTAAGTCCTGATGCCCGTGTCTTTTAAAGTTACACCAGCTCTTTTGGGGATATTATACAAGTTATACGCTCTTTTAATATATAGATTATGGAAACGTATTGCTGCGTATTTAAAAAAAAAATAATCAAGAAGGAATGTGTTTATTAAAGCATCGAAATTATATTTTAAAATTCATCTAAAAGCCTCTATTAAAAAGGTGCATTAAAATTGTAAAAGAAACTTGCATTTGTTTTAAAGAAATGCCCTGTCTATTGTGCGTCTGTAGCTTATTTAGCTGATGCATAAATCCACACTGGATACATAACAGATAAACGGCGCTGTCCCAAGGGTGGGTTCCAGGGGCCGATTTTTGTAGGAAAATAATAGACTCTATTTAAAGGATGCTAACTAGCCAGGACCTCTGAAGTGATGTTTGCCACTCAACAATGAGCATATCTGTCTCCACCTTTCTCAACATGTGCTGTGAGTTAGTTACAATTACAGCATGTATGTTCAGCTGATTCTCAACCGAGTTGTGCATTTGTAATAAATAGTAAACAGTAATATAAACGTACTAAATCATTTCTCTTTGGCAATGGAAAGTGTAAGCAGCGATCCCAGGCGTTACATGCGCGCCTCACCATTGGCTTTTGCCGTGGCATGGAAAGGTCTTCGTACACGATATATTATTTTGGAGTTTGCAAGATATAGAGAAGCATGATTGTATACACTGGTCGACAAAGCCTTGCTAATTTAAAAAAAGGGGGGGGGGGGGGGGGTTGGGGGGGGGGGAATTGCTATGTTAGCGTACTGTAATAACAATAATGAAGTTGTGAACAAAAACAAAAAAAAAACACACACACAAAAATATATCATTTCAGCAACAATTTTGACGCAGGCACAATCGGTGCCCACTTTAGACTAGCATTCCACCGACCCGACAATAACATGATTGCTATCGGGAATACGTCAGCTAAGTGATTTTTGTGTATTCTTGTCTTCACATCGGGTTCTGTTGATTTATTTAATATTTGTGTGTGTTATTTAGTGAAGCTCGCTGGTCTGCTTTTGATTTGCCTATCAATCCAGTTCAGACTAAACTCCCAAGCTACTAGTGTAAACACCTTTTAGATTACGTGTTTCCTAGAGTGGGTTCAGGGAGCTACATTTTGCAGAACAAAAAGAAGACCCACTGGACCCTAACAAGCAAAGGCGACTAATTGTGGGTATTTCTTGTAAAGTCGGAGTTCCTCTACCTAAGAGGCAAGGAACTAACAGTTAACATAGAAATAAGTCCCCCGTGTGGGTTCCGGGGCCCCATTGTAGGGGAAAACAAGAATAGACCCACTGCCTACCCAAAAGCATGTCGTAAGAGTCCACTAATTGGGGAGCTTCCTTTGAAGTCGGAGTGCATCTGCCGGAGAGGCAAGGAACCAACAGTCTGTATTCAAGAGAATGCGATCTGTAAAACTGATGCACACGCAACACTCAGGTTCTAGAGCAGGACTGCAGTTCAGTAGTGGACGAACAACCAGAACTTTCCGCCAGAGTGTACAGCCGGTGAACGTAAAGAAGAAGAAGAAGAAGAAATAATTCAGGTCTGGAAAGCCCATATGCACGCAAAAATTTAAGTTCTGGATCAACACCAAAGTCCAGGAATGGTTGAGCGTCCAGAACTTTCCGCTTTAGTTTACAACAGATGAACGCTAACAAGAAGAATATTTCTTGTTAACGAATGGCTAAACAGTTGCTGTAGGCTGAGGAATTTATTGTTGAGAAGAAGGGAACACACATGGACTTGCTGGAAGTGAAATCATCAATGTCAAGTCTGAGATAAACTGAATAACTTAACCACTGTTAATCCATACCAGGAGCCGCCCTGATGTAGTGGCTAGAAGCTCGTCTCGGCTCGAAGGTCGTGTGCTTCAAATGTTGTCAAAAATGATCTAGGCTCCTAGGTCGACCCAGCCTAAAATGGGTACCATGTAAAGTGCTGGGAAGTAAAGGTGACCGGCGTGATGTTGACGATACCACCCACTGATTGCCGATTAGTCTATAAAATATAGGTCTAGCTCAATACGCCTAAGAGTATGTAAAAGAGTTCCTGATAATACATATTAGGGTAAAAAGAAAAGGACCCCTTTCCACGCCTTTCAGGCGTATTGGGTATATAGGGCGAGACTTACATTTTATAGACCGAACATTACTTGATGGGTGATGTGGTCAGCATCATGCCGGTTACCTTTACTTCCCAGGACTGTACCAGGTACCCACTCAAGGCTGGGTCGACCTGAGAGTCAAAGTCATTTTTGAAAAAAGTCCGGCCCCGTCAGGAACCAAACCCACGACCCTTCGACCGGCAGGTGGGCGTCTAGCCGCTAAACCACGGAGGCTCCCTATTAATCCATAGACAATGTATAATTTTTATTGCATCACACCTTTTTTGATAATTTATTCCGGATCTTTTTGTCTTTCTACAGTCCCGAAGACTTTATTTTCCTCATCGTTCTTAAGTTTAACCCAAGGTCATCCTTTGCTAGACAGTGGGACTGTACGCCGTATCAAATATGCTAGCACTCTGATTGCTATATTTTTCTAAAGCTCATACAAATTAGTTAATTATAGCCCTCACAAACAAACATAAATCAAGGGAACCTATTTATTTCATAAGTTTATGTTCTTGTTACCTGCACCTCTCAACTAATTTCTTTCTTTCTTTCTTTCTTTCTTTCTTTCTTTCTTTCTTTCTTTCTTTCTTTCTTTCTTTCTTTCTTTCTTTCTTTCTTTCTTTCTTTCTTTCTTTCTTTCTTTCTTTCTTTCTTTCTTTCTTTCTTTCTTTCTTTCTTTCTTTCTTTCTTTCTTTCTTTCTTTCTTTCTTTCTTTCTTTCTTTCTGTTATTCATTCTTCCTCTCTGTCATTCTTTCTTTCTTCAGATTTTTCTTTCTGTATTTCTTTCTTTTGTTCTTTCTTATGTTTCATAACCTATTCCTTGTTAGAGTGTCATCTTAGTTACTAATTGCAATTGTTTACACGAGACGCGTTTCTTTCTCTTGTTCCTCAATGGTTGTAGAACAGTAGCACATCGTCATTTATCAGTCGCAGTCTGATCTTGGAAAGTGACATAATAGACCTATCTGAGATGAGTTGTATCTATAGCAGCCAGGGAAATGGAGGGCCAATAGAAGATCGGACGATAACTTTCTAGACTTAGGATCCGTATTTGACTAGCCTTGATTGTGCCTTCTTTATTTAGCAGACGCGTGTTAAACGGCGAGCCCTGTAAAATACATACTATAAAATTGTCTCACGTTAACTTGATGTGACTGGTAATGATCGGTCTGGCGCCTGAGAGATTAAACTGAGACTCCAAGAAGAAATTCTTTGTTTTCTGTGGGTAAAAAAAAAAATAAAGCAGCGCTCTTATGATCCATTATCTTGATATATTTGCCTCCCAAAAATATTCGTTGCAACAAATCACGTTTCGTCTGCTTTTCATTCAGATTGTCTTTTTTAATGTGCTTGTTTGCTTCTTACTTTTCATGTTCATGATTGCCGATCTTTCTTTGTCAAGTGAGGTGAGAAAAACCCATTCTCAAGGGCTATATAAACCACATCCTGATTTACGGAAGTGAATCACAAACAATTGGCCCAATAATGAAAAATTGCTTGCTGCTTGCTTGTTGTACCCCACCAGGACATCACACAAGCGATAAACACCTGATGACACAATGTGCCACCATGCGGATGAGGATCACCCGTAGAGAGGTCTTAAACACCTCTTTCAGCCGTTATGGCCACAAATGTGGCCCATCTAAATTCAGGGCCCCCCGGCAAAAGCCATGGTGGGGCTTCAAATAAAGAAAAATTGCATCCCACAAGGGAATGACTGTAACAATAAATGGTAGGTGATAACCCAATTATGAAAGCTTAGGTGAAAGCGACAATGTGGTCTGAAGATGTCTGGGGAAAATGGACTCACGAAAAGAACCGGAAGCCCACATCAGAAGGAGACAATCAACATTCGTTGGTTATGTCATGAGAAAGAGAAAACGGGAGTTCATGTGGCGGTGGGGAGGCTAAAAGGGAAAAAAGGCACACGGAAAGCGAGAGAGAATATGCTGGACAGTATGGCGTCATGGCATGGAAGATCATCTGTGTCAGACTGATTGACAGTACACGAGATATTAAGTTGTGAATAGACATGGCTATCGGCAAGGAATATATATATATTTAAAAAAAAGAAGATAAAGATTTCCCATTTCTTCGTCTATCCTTCACCATCGCATGCCGACCAACGCCCCCCCCCCCCTCTAACCACCTTTTTTTTTTTAAATTGCATTCTGAATTCTTTTCTCCGTGTGTTATTGGTCTGTACTTTATTTTTTTGACACTGAGTGTCAGTGTGAGGTCATTAGAGTTATATTGTTAATGGGATTGCCAAGCACTTATAGTGCGTTTGAAAAGTAGTGGTGATTATTTTTATAGCCTTTCCCGCTTGCAGTAAAAAATTATGTTCACATAAATCAAGAAAAGCTAATACTGGCGATTACCATCGGAGAGTAAAACGAATATGAAACGTGTTTAATATGATGTTTTGAAAAGCTGACTGTTTGCCTTGAATAGGTGTCTGATTTTTTCAGTATCGAAAATAAGGCAGAATTAAAACTATATGTTTGTTTACATTGAAACTAAAACTTACAAAGATTAACAGGTTGAATACCAAATTCCAAAATCTTACACCAAACAGTTACTGGAATACGTTTTTAAAAATTGGGCACTACATATGAAACAGACTATAGCAGCTTTTTATAACTGCTTGTTTAATACGGTGGTTTAGTTTTTGTGTGTATGTGTTTATTTGTTTGTCTTTTCCCATCATTCCCTGCAACTGAATCTTTCTTACTTAAGGTAGCTCTATAAAATAATAATGAGCCTTTATGTCTAGTGCGTATTTTAGTAATAGGTGTTTATTTCTACATTTTCCTATTGTAAAAGAAAATCAATACTTGTTAATGTCTGTCTGTCATGAAATCCCCATTATTCATCCTATAGAATCCGAACGCTTGTTAGATTTCGGTTCGTTGCCTTCAATACCAATCCTGTTGAAGGCATGTCTATTTAAGTATTCGTTACATTGGTTACGGTTTCAGCTATTTTTTTTTTTTTTAAACTAAAGGCAGCTTTATATTTTCTGGCATTTAGCACATTGTTATCAAAATCATCATCATCGAGCACTTAAACCAGACGTAGGCCCCTAGAGCACACCCCCTCCCCCCAATCATTTTCTCACCTGCCTTCATAATCAGTCGCAGACTGGGTGTACAAATGTTGGACGCCAACACGGAGAGGGGGATGGCGGGTCGGGGATGTTCTCTAGGAACTATAGGGTTATTAAAAGCGTTAGCATTTTGTCTAACACTGAAGAGATCAACTTCATAGGGTTCCGTAAACCTCCCCCCCCCCCCCCCCCCACATTTTTCCTCTTCCTCTTTGCCGTGGGTAAAGCAGACACTTGTGGCCATTCCCCCGTTGTTGAACATCATTACTTGAATTATTCAAAGAGTTGAGAGTTTTATCACTCTGTGTCGTCGTCAATGACAGATTTAGAACACTTTAAACCGGTTTTTTCGGAGATCTGAAATCTTTTGTTTTTCTTCCTCTTGTAACGGAATTTCGCTACTTTTGCAGTTTCAAATCTATTTTCTTTTTCAGTGAGATGCATTGAAAGTGTTCACATGTGAATACTGTCGAACTCTTTAATCAATGCAGCTTACAAAAACATATTATTGCAAGCACATTTTATCGAAAACATCCGCAAAATTCAGAGTTGATAACGGTCTTTCCTGAACGATTGCAGTTGTGATAAATGTAACAATAGATAAGTAATAGCCAAACAGATTTTTCCCTATTATTCTCAAAACGTCTACATCCAATGATCGATTTAAAGAATTCAGCACTTACATGACTGAAAACGGAACGTTTCTGTTAAAGTCTTTTGATAGAAAATTACCCCAAATTTGTGAAGAAACCACAGCCACCTCCCGCCAAATATCAGCCAAACCTTGCAGAAAGTGCTGAATCATGAACTAATCACATCCTCAGTTGTGACATTCCAGTACTGGGCTTACATGGTTTCTGAACTTGGAGAGGGGAAGAAGAGATCTGCAACATAATGCTTGAGGAGACTGTAGACTGATATCGTGTAGGAAATCACAGGCTTCGTCTAAGTAGTTCACCTTTGTGCCCTTGTGTGCTGTGTGTGCAGACTACAGAACATTTCCTGCAAGAATGTTTCTTGTTCAGCCCATTAAGAAGGGAATACTGGCCCAGTGAGTCATCACTGCATGCAAAGTTGTATGGGACTAAAAAGGAACTAATTAAAACATTTAAGTTTATCACAAGAACATGTCGGTGTAAATCAGAAAGCAAACATAAGGAGGCGAAGTATGGGAATAACGCCATACATACAATTTGCTACAGTATTTGCAGGACCTTTTCACGACTTGCATACGGTCCTAACAGTTAAAAGTCTTAGTGAAAATTCATCAAGAAAGAAAAAAATGGTGCCCTCTCAACAATGTCTTCGCTCCTGTTGAAAACTTGTATCCACTGCTCACTTGAGAATATTACGCGATAAAGGCCCAATCTTTTCCACGGTAGGATTCTCGAACCACAGTTTTAAAACCACGTGACCAGTTTTATTCTAAACTGCTAGTCGTGGGAATCGAGCTCTCGGTAGTTGATGATTGTAAAATACCCTTACTAAACTCTTTACATAGGATTACTATGGAACACACACACACACACTCAAGGACTGATCCCATCTCTGCCTCTGGACGATTAAAAAAAAAAGGCGCACAAAGACAATGCATTATATCAAGAACTGAGAATGTTTGATTGTTCACCATCATCAGCTGCAGCAGCAATAGAAGCAATAACAACAATAACAAAAATAGCAACAATTACCCAGAAGCACTTACCTAGCCTTGAGTAAATACGCCTAGATTTGAACCATTTGTTTTGCACAGCTCGCAAGACTATAAACAGGTATCCCGAAAGCACGTGTGCATATCTACTTGTAATCAGATCAAAAATAACTATCCCAATGTCATAATTCTCATTGACTGTTAAAACTACAAGTAAAATATAATACAATAACAGCATTCCCGATGTAGTCATAAAAACAAAGAAATTTCACATATGTTGACATGTCTATGAATTACTACTGTTGTACGCATGCAGTACAACTATAACAGTAATACTACACGTTTGTGGTCTCGTTAATTTCTACAAAAACGAATCTTTCCTTGGTATAATCCAGAACTATTCCAAATCTCAGTCAGACTCGTTAGAACAGTGCTTTTGGCCCGTGATCTGTTCGTTTCTAAAGAGCTTATGAAAAGCGTCCTGCCATGAACAAAACGCTAGAATGTGACAGACAGATGCTGTCGGGCTATTGATTGCATGCTCTGGTTTCAGCTGAGGGTTTCATAGCTGTGACAGCGGCTAGTAGGCACAGAATGGCTCTATTAGTTTTGGAAGCCATCCCCAAGCTATAAATTTAGCCGCTGCATTCGAACTGGCTTTGGTTACTAATATATTTACTCTTCATCTACTGCCATGTGGAGCATAGGCCAACAAGTAGTCCTATATTTTAACATTTTCTGCAGTCCCCCCCCCCTCCCTTCCACCCCCCCCCCCCCGCCAAGTTCATCTATATTTACCTGTCTTAAAATGTCATCATAGATTATGTGTAAGTCTCAAACCGTCTCTTTACCTCGTGGATTCCAGTGAAATGCATTCCAGCTGCACTATTATCAAGTTTGCCCAGTTTATGCTCTATGCAGCGCTACCATCTTTTCTTCATTATGCTATAAATATTTGAAGATTTTCACAGCAATCAGGCACAGCACATTTTAAGGTAATCAAATCTACGGATTTATAACTCTTTCATCCTAATGTCGTTATCTCAAAGTAATAATCATACGATGAGTCGAGATGTAATGTGTTAGTTGTGCATATATGGGTTTTTACGTTGAAGTGGTTAATTCATTTGCCTGGTGCTCTTAAGATCGTTAGTTGGCTTCCAACTGTCTTTCAATAAATAAGTGCAAGCGTTTCGTTTTTTGTACACTTATAAATAAAAATAATAAAATAATAATAATAAAATCAAATAAAGCACATATCTGGATACTGACAGCAAATTTTGGGGCCTTTATAAAGAAGTCTCATAGACGAAGGATGAGAAAACCCTGGACAGAAAAAAAGAGTAATGAAGATGTCTTGAAATAAACTTACAAAGAGAACCGATTTTCCACCTCAGAAGGAGACAATCTACATGTTTTGGTCACATTATTGAAAAGGAGAAAACTGACGGTGGGAAAGTTAGAGGAGAAGGTTGTGGAAAGATATGACTACCAAACCACACGGCATAGACTACAAACATGAAAATAAAGCCTAAACTCTTTCTGTACAAAGCAAACTCATCATACAGTAGCCTTTCTTGCTCCGTGTATATGTGTATGTATGTGTGCCTGCCTGCCTGAGTGTGTGTATGGGTGTCTGTGGCGGTGTGTGTGTGTCTGTGTGGGTCTATGTCTGTATGCGTCTGTGTGTGTGTTTGTAGGTGTCTTTTTGTACGGTTGCGTGAATGTGTGTGTGTGTGGGTGTGTATATGTCTGTCTGTATAGATGTGTGTGTCTGTGTGTGTGTGTCTGTATGTGTTTGGGTTGTTTGTATGTATGTATGTATGTATGTATTATGTATGTATGTATGTATGTATGTATGTATGTATGTATGTATGTATGTATATGTATGTATGTATGTATGTATGTATGTATGTATGTATGTATGTATGTATGTATGTATGTATGTATGTATGTATGTATGTATGTATGTATGTATGTATGTATGTATGTATGTATGTATGTATGTATGTATGTATGTATGTATGTATGTATGTATATGTATGTATGTATGTATGGTATGTATGTATGTATGTATGTATGTATGTATGTATGTATGGTATTTGTATGTATGTATGTATGTATGTATGTATGTATGTATGTATGTATGTATGTATGTATGTATGTATGTATGTGTGTATGTATGTATGTATTTATGTTTAAATATGTATGTGGATGTGTGTTTATGTATGTCTGTATTGGGTGCCTATGTGTGTGTAAGTGAGTAAATGGGCGTGCGTGTGTATGTGGGTGTGTGCGTGTCCATGCGCGAGCGTGCGCATGCATCTTACGACCTATGCTTTTGTTTTAGACGTATTCATAATATGCATATTATAATATCAACATAACATGCTTTATTGATAAAATACAACTGCTGTGTGAAAAATGGGTGTTTGGAGGGGCCGAATGTAAGACGGGCCCGGGTGTCTAATTTATGACCCTTTAAAAAAAAAGAAAATCGTTTGTTCGTTCTGTTCCTGTTCCGACGAAAACCACACAGAACGTCCATCACTGTCAACTAGGAAAAACAAAGCGACAGACTGCAGTCTCAGCAAATCCAAAAGCGTAGACGAGCATCAAATTCATGAGGTAGCCATCAGATGTGTCAACAAACAGTCCGACACTAGATATGCTGTTCATCGTCGATGGAAGTAGCAGTTACAGCAGATTAGTAAAAGAAGAAGAAGCAGTGCACATGTAATAAATCGCATAAGGCACCACCAGTTTTCTGGAAAACAGACCATCATCATCATCATCATCATCACCACAACCACCACCATCACTGGCTTTGCCAAAAAAAAAAAAAAAAAAAAAACACCAGCGATCATGCTTCACAATCTAACACAATTACTCGCTTCCCTTCCTGGAACAGATTTTAGGTTCTGTCCCTACTGTGGTCAGACCATATAGACATTTATGTTTTCCTTTATCTTGCTCTTTAACCTATCAAGTATGCCATCAAGTTTCCATTTAACTTCATGGCATGCCCTTAAAATCTTGACAGTCGAAGAAAAGTTTCTAATTAACTTGTGATTTCTATCTGCATCTTCAAGACTGCATTAGGATGATGATGATGTACTAAACGTTTGGTATTTCTTTCGGAAATCAAAATTCTGCTACCAATCTCTGGGTTACAAGCCAGCTAATGGTTTCATATTTTTAAATTATTTCCTTTAAAAAAAACTGATAAATAGTGTTAAGCCGATATATACTATTGCGATGTATTGTATTCCATACTACTCTCTCTCTCTCTCTCTCTCTCTCTCTCTCTCTCTCTCTCCGCAGAACGGATAACCACTTATCAGGAGCGTCGAACAAATACGTGATTCATTGCTTCAGCAATAAACCACAGTGATCTTCACAAACATTGTAACCGTGAATCAAAAGACACAGTCAGTGAAATGAACTCACAGCTTTCAGAGCCTGAGGCAAAAGGCTTAACAACAAAGACCTTGTTACAAAAACTGCCAACGTTTGCCCTAGAAGTGCTTGTTAGCACGCGATGTTTCAGTTTGCATCTAGACTGCCGGTTTCCGTGCCTTTCGGCGTAACATATCTGATTTAAGAAAATCCATATTCAGTCCCATTTAGGAGACAGTGGGACCCCCCCTCCCCCCAGAACTGGACCCCTAACCTGTACAAGAATTACATGACAAGTGAATACATAGAAATAGTTTAGTTAAAATTAGGGCTCTACCGAATAGTAATTTTCACTATTCGGCCGAATACGAATAACGGGACTAACTATTCGGCCGAATACGAATACAAATACGAATAGTGTATAAAAAATATTTAAAAAAACAAACCATTCATAATGTCAAATGCACGCTGAACTTTTTCTTCACAGAAAGTAGCACATAATAGTCATCTTCTTCTTTAGCATTCTGAGCCCTTGAGGTTTACTACTGCAGACATCACTGTCTCCATGCATCTCTCTGGCTGTCCTTCTCTATACAATTTGTGACACCAGTTGTTTGCAGGTCTGGCTGGACATTATCTCTCGATCTTCTTTTTTGTCTGCCTCGTGGTCTACGCCCATTCCTCTCTCAGGTGTATAGGTTTTACTTCTCTGTCATCTGACATTCTTTCAATATGCTCCACCTATTTTAGTCTGTTAGCTCTCATGATGCCAGTGATCAATGGTGATTTAAACAGATTTTGTGTTACGTTGTTGCTTCTCACTCTCCATTCCCCGCTGTTAGCATCTTTGATGGGTCAAAAGATTCGTCGTAAGACTTGTTTTCGAAAACCTGTAATAAGGCCTCATCTCTTTTATTTCTACTTCACGTTTCAGAGCCATATAAAACGACTGGTCTTATCAACGTTTTATATATTTTGATCTTGGTGTTGCGAGACAGAAGCTTTAACTTTAGCGGATGTTAAAGGGCATAGTATACTTTATTTCTAGATTGTATTCTAGATTGTATTTCTTCTCTCAGCATGTCGGAGCAGTTGAAGTTTTCACCCAAGTACTTATATGTTTCAGTTCGTTTGATTTTCATATTATCGATTTTAATGTGGCCGGAGTTTATATTCTTTCCATGTCTAGTTAGTATTCGTTCAGAATAGTAAACATTTAAAAACATTTTATGTTTTGCATCCTTCGGTCAGTCTGTGGTAAATAATAACTAGGAATGAAAGAATCCTAAGTATTATAACAAGTAACTAAACTTGGAAATTGTCACTGACAGCTTAGTTAATGCATGAAAGCTGCATTAGCTTTCAACAAAACCAATCGTTTCATGTTGTCAGCATTGAGGCAGTTTATGCAGAAGCGGGTGTAAGGTAACTACTATTCGTATTCGGCCCGACCGCAACTATTCGGCCAAATACCGAATAGTCAATAGGTCCACTATTCGGCTCCGAAGCGAAGACGAAGCGAATATTCGGCACAGTCCCAGTTAAAATGCTTGCAGTATGTAAGCAGGCGTGTGAATGGAGTAACTTACTAAATAGCCGAATGTCTTTTAAACTTGACTGGATTGACATTTCCCCCCTTGTTACATTTTGCAGCAATTTCTATATTATATGGACAAGTTCTAAACGGAATGACAAGGATCATTGCCACCCATCGGTGGGTGAACAGCAATCTCTCCCACCACACTGTTTAGCAGCAAAAGTAGAAGTTGATGATGATGATAGACAAGTGGATACAAAGAACAGTAACGGTTTTGTAAAAAACCATTACCTTAACTCGAAATATATGTAGCCACGAATATATGTGAAATAAACAGAACAATACATCTGACGGCTTAGTTTAGAGATGTTTTGAAGAGAACACCAAAAATGTTACAATCTGTGAATGAATTGTTCTTCTTAGTTGCAGGAGAAAGCACCTAACCACAATCTCGTTAAGTGTGTAGGTGACTGTTTAGTAGTCCCGTAATTGAAATGTTTGCCCTTCATCTCGTCTTGGCAATCTGGTGCACAAAGCAATTACTGCTCTACAGAACGATGAACAAGGCGGCTCAGTGTTCTGAGGTAAAGCGTCCGCCTCGAGGCTGGAGGTCCCTGGTTCAAGCCCCGGGGAAGGCTGGGATTTTTTCACATGGACTTCTAGTAATTTCCCCCCTGGTCTCTGGGTAGTAGGATCAGATCCCAGTGTGTATTGTTGCGCACGTAAAAAGTCAACTGGCAGTTGAATATCGAAAAAAGTAGCATAATTTGGGGTTACAAATCTACCCAAAGTATTTCAGGATCCTCATAGGTGCAATAGAGTTCGTGCACCTCGCTGAGATTATTCAGACTCAGGCTTGAGTTAGAAGTCGAACGGAGCACTTATAGGTTACACCCCTGTGCCATGAATTGATCGTAAACTAAACTAAACTAACTACTTAAACAGTGAACAGTAGGGATGGGCAATTTTGTGTGGGGGTAGGGGGTGGGGGTTAGGGGGTAGGGGGGTCTGCGGGTCATCCAAATTTCTGCTGGTCATCAGAAGTATAAACCTTTTCGCGGGCTTTATGTGGGGGGGGGGGGGCAGTATAAACACAAAAGCCAGGTTTCCTCGCGTATTTCTATGGGATATTTTGAAACTATGAACCCTAGCTGTGCATCTCGCATTAGGATACTCTTATCCACTAAAGCTTTTCTATATATTCCAAAATGTGTCTCTTCAAGCTGGTTATTTGAAATCAATTGACTGAGTAAATAGAAGGGGTAGGGACAAGACTATATAGTAATTTTACACCAGCCTCGAGGGCCTGTAAAAATTGATCGGCGGGCCAGTGTTGGCCATAGTTTGCCAAGCCCTGGTATAAACGAACATTACTTACTTACTTTACTTTACTTTTTCCTTCCACGTATGCCGCTAAGCGTTGTGGGGAGATGCAAGTTCCTGTCGTAAGCAAGGCGGGCAGCATCTGATGTTCTGAGGCCATGCTTTTGGCAGGTTTCGGAGACCCCGTCAATCCACAGTTTCCTTGGTCTTCCTCTTGCCTTATATCCTGAGCTTCTTTGGTTGAAAATTTGCGATGTTATTTGATCATTATTCATCCTGGTTAGATGTCCAAACCATTTCATTCTTTGATGTTCTATGTAGTCTAAACATGGTGTAGTTTTGACAGTGTTTCTAATGTCTATATTCTTTATCCTGTCTAGTCTGGTCTTATTCGCTGCTTTTTCTTACAGACATTTCATTTCACAGGCTTCTATTTTTCTTTCGTGGGTCTTGTTGATTGTCCATGTCTGGCACTGGTAGCAGAGTGATGGAATGAAGATGGTGTTTATCAATTGTCTTTTGGTCTTCATGGTTTATATCTGGATGTTTAAGTAAAAACAGAGGTGATAGTTGGTATGTGAAAGACAGCATTTGCTTTCTGTATTCTATGTTTCTATCTCTCTGTCCATTCTTCCATCCTCTGTAAATATACTGCCCAAGTATTTGAACTCTTTGGTTTGCTTGATTTTTGGGCACTTCCAACATTTATATTCAGTGGCCTGTGTGGTTCTGCTGATCTTCATAACTTCTGTTTTATTGTACTGATTCTCATATTATGTTGTACAACAGCTGTTGTTGAGGTAGTAGTGCAGATGGTTCCTGTAGATCTATTCATTTTGATACAGTATGCTTTGATCATCAGCAAAAAGTTAATTCGTTTATAGCATACACGTCTGGGTTTGCTTCTACAGTGATCTTATCCATGTATGTTTGAAAAGTAATGGTGACAGTACACATCCTTGTCTGACACCCAGTTGTGACTTTGAACCATTCAGAAAAGTACCACTAGATGTTTCTTACTGCACTTTTCACTTTTTTCATAGAGGGCTCTGATGTTGTCTAATAATATGACCCAGGGGCCTGCACTCCGTAATCGTCAAGAACATTCTCCACAGCACATCCTGTCTACACGGTCGAATGCCTTCTCTTGGTCTACAAAGACCACGTTCAGCTCTTTATCGTATTCGAGTGTCTTTTCACAGACATTACTGCTCGTTAATTTGTCCATCCATTTTGTTTACAGGATATCACACACTCCAGCATGTGTGGCCGTTTGTGGTTCTACAAGGCAGTTCTACACTCAGTTGTTTGCTATTGCTTACTAAACGGTCGGAGCTCTATATTTTTTTTTTTCGAAATTAACACAAAGCAGATTATTAACAAATCTCTCGCAGCTGTAATCGAACTGGAAATTTCGGAGTTATAAATCGCGTTCGTAGCTCCCGAGCCACCGACACCTCAGTATTATATACTGCTAACTGGGAAATGTAAATCTTCGGCAGGGGGGCGAGGGGGGGGGGGCGGTGGTGCTCTACGGGGGCGATTTAAGTAGCAAAAAGACAAATCGAGTTCTCATCCCCGTATAAAATATGGGAGGGTCTAAGTTGTTGCACCCACCTCCCTCCTCCCCCCTCCGGACCATTATGGACGTTCCTTAAATCGGTTTTAATGCATATTTTTCATTTTATTTCAAATATATTATTTTATTTATTTATTGTTCATCTCATAGTTTACTTTCTGCACAAAATTAATACGTGCACAGGTGGTGCTGTTTTCTAAACA
>CAJHNH020003327.1:0-72921 GCA_905116865.2 Candidula unifasciata | reverse complement strand
CAGTAATCAATGGTGATTTCAGGAGATTATGAATTTCGTTGTTGCTTCTCACTCTCCATTCCTCGCTGTTCGCATCATTGATGGGTCCAAGGATTCCGCGTAAAACTTTGTATTCGAAAATTTGTAATAAGACTTCATCTCTTTAAGTTTTACTCGAAGTTTTAAAGCTCTATATAAAAGATTGGACATATCACTTTTGATATATATTGATCTTTGTGTTGCGAGACAGACACTTTGACTTTAGCATATGTTAAAGAGTATAGTACACTTTATGTCCAGATTGTGTTTCAGATGGTATTGCTTTTTTCAGAATGCTGGAGCAGTTAAAGTTTGCACCCAAGTATTTAAATGTTTTCGTGTGTGTGATTTGCGTATTTTCGACTTGTATGTGACAGGAGTTTATATCCTTTTCCTGTCGTGTTATTATCATGTATTCTATCTTATCTTGACTGACAACAATTCCCATTTTGTGAGCTGCTTTCTTAACCGAGTCAGAGTTTTTACAGTCTCTAGTTCATTCTGTTCAACGATATTGTTATCTACTTAACTAAGCATTCTTGTTGTTTCTCCTATAATACGCTCTTGTTTCAATGTCCTCATAATTTTCTCTACGGCCAAGTTAAAAAGAAGTGGGGACAGATGGTATTTCTTTGTTGGATATAAGAAAACCAGCAAAGCCATTTATCTCTCCCCCCCCCCCCCCCCCAGCTCTCCACCTCCTCTATTTGGGTTTTATTACTGGTATGGCTGGGTGAGTTTTTACACACACACATATACACACATATACACACACATATACACACACATATACACCCACACATAAACACGCAGACACACACATGCACACACGGATGCACGCACGGATGCACGCACACACACACACACGAATACACGCATACGCATACACACAGGTACCCTATACTTACACACAGGTACCCTATACTTACACACAGGTACCCTATACTTACACACAGGTACCCTATACTTACACACAGGTACCCTATACTTACACACAGGTACCCTATACTTACACACAGGTACCCTATACTTACACTCCCTAGCTCCCGTTTCCGTGCGTTTTTTGTTCTTCTTTTATTTCTAGGCCCCGTGGGTTGTGGATTTCTAGGCCCTGCTTCAAAGAATTTCTAGTTATATTGTTCTCAGGTTTTCTTACCATGTGTCTTATCCAACGCCAGCGTCTTTTCTTCACCTCTAGGTCCACTGGAATTTGTTTAGTGCTCTTCCAAAGCTCTACACTACTGATTGCACAGTTTTCCAGCGCCAGGCTAAGAAGCTGGATCTTTTTTACACAGTGTGCCTCAGAAGTTACTGAACATAAATGGCAACCCGGGATCCCAGACAATGACGTCCTTGACAGAGTTGGACTGTCCAGTATTATCTAGATTCTAAAACAATCACAACCCTGCTGAATAGGTCATATAGTTCGCATCCTGGCAACCGACTGCCAAAAGGAATTTTCAAAGGTGAGCTATAAAAGGGGAAACGCTCTCAAGGTGGACGGAAAAAAACGTTTCAAGGACAATATCAGCCCTCACTGAAAGACTTCTGCATTGATCCTAAAACCTGAAAAGTAGCTGCATGATCCTTGCGCTCCTCTCATCATCGAGGAGATGTTGTCCATGAAGGTGCTAGAACTGCATAAGCAGTTCCTAAAAGACTAGCCACAAAAGACACTAAAGCATATTACCAGAGAAATGAGGCTTCTATTCCCTATCCACATTGCTCAAGAAATGTCGGAGCTATAATTGCCTTATCAGCAATCTGCGCTGTCACAAAACCTAACCCAGTCACTGTTGGATGAAAGGACTTGTCTTCATCACTTGTAACGGACGAACAACGCTAATGATTCTATCGTACCATTTAATTCCCTCTGTTCTGCGCAAGCACCAGTTAATGAATGCTTGTAGTTTATTAATAATCGTCTTAGTTTTTCTCCATGTTTCTGCTCCATACGAAAGTACTAATTTGACAAGAGAATTAAACATTTTCAGGATAATATAAGCTTTAATTCCTTTCACCCTAGACATATTCCTTAGTACTTTGAAGAAAGCTCCTCCTGCTTTTTGCATTCGTTTTTTTTAATATCTCTATCAGTTCTCCCATCTTTATCTATATTGCTGCCTAAACAGGAGTACGACTCCACGTCCTGTAGTGGAATGACATTAAGAGAAAACATATTTCTTCTATTTGCCTGATTTATTATCATTATCTTTCTCTTTCCCTTATCAATTTTCAGACCTAGCTGTTGTGATCTCGCATTAAGTATATTTAATTTATCCTGCATCTGGTTTCGTGAATGTGAAAGAAGAGAAATATCATCAGCGAGGTCCAGATTATCGAGCTGTTTTGTAAGGGTCCACTGAATTCCATTCTTGCTGTTGGCAGTTGCTGTCTTCATAATCCAGTCTTCTGCCAGTAAAAATGGAACAGGCGACAAAAGACATCACTGTTGCACACCTTTACCTATTTCAAATGTATCTCACGAAGAATTGTACATTTCATGTCCTTATATGCTGCTTTTAGTAAGTTCAGGTTTTTATGTGGGATACCATAGCCCTAATTAATTTCCAGAGAGATTCCATACCAATGCTATCTAAAGCTTTTTCGAAGTCTATAAATCTGTTTGGCTGAAAAATTGTCTGTTCTTCACTTAGCTTTTTACCAATACCATCTTTCAGTGGCTTCTGAATCTAACCATTTGGACGAATCACCACTAAAGTGGCTCCACGTATAGATACTCTAAAATTGTTTCGTTGGCTAGGAAAACGAATTTGTGCGAACATGTTTTGATATTCTATAATTATAGAAACAGATGCCTTTTGTCTTGGAGGTTCGGCGTGGTGTTTGGATAACTTTCTGCTTTGTTTTAAATTATAAAGACGTGATACAATTTTTACGTGATTTGTCTATACCAAATAAAAAAGCTCTAAGGAAAGGTCTAGAACTTTACATTCTACTCTGTCGCTGATGAATCTTAGCGAAATAGTGACAAAATTCTTGACGTTATGATTGATAATGCATCTGCCAGATCTATTTCAGGAATTCGGTTGTTGTGAGATTTCACATGTCATGCAAAAATCGTCATAAAAAAAGTTGAGAAATTTTTTGCTTAAAAAAAAAAAAGACCAGCTGATGCATAATTGAAAGGAGAAGGCATAGACATCCATAGAAATAGCAGTGTTTTAAGCAAGTAAAAAGTAGTAAGCTTCAAAGTAAGCACAACATGTTATGTGTAAATAATATCCATAAATGTTATGGATTTAATTATTATGTTTTTGTAGTACTAATAGTTAAATAGTTATTTGTATTCTGTATTCATTTGAATATATATTATTTTTGGGAGGGGGTGGGGGGTGGGGTTTTATAATGAGTCCCTATAAAGCCAATACTTTTACTTTAGAAAGGTCTTAGCTATTGTCATACTGCAGTAGAAAAATTTTTTTTTAATTCTGCTTGAAAACCTAAGAAAAATGTCGTCCTGAAAGAGATAATAAAATAAAATTGGGGGCTGAGTGGTCTCGGAGCATGGCGACCGCATCGAGTGCTGGAGGTCCATAGTTCAAGCCCCGGTGAAGGCTGGAATTTTTCACGTAGACCTCTAGCATTTTCACCTGGTCTCTGGGTAGTAAGGTCGGACGCTCGTGTGTATTGTTTCGCAAGTAAAAAAAAGCCTAGGGGCACTGCCCAGGCAAAATTAAATATTAGGAGTTTAAATATCTATCTATAAATTTGCAGGATTCTTGCCGGTGCTTGAGAGTTCGTGTATTGCGCTGATATTCTTCAGACTCAGGCTTGATGATGCTGATCCGATGTTGAATACAAGAATAAATATTATACCATTTTTCCCTTTGTATGAATTTGTCTATATTCATCTGTGTGTATGCGTGTGTCTGTGTGTCAGTGTGTGTGTGTGTGTGTGTGTGTGTGTGTGTGTGTGTGTGTGTGTGTGTGTGTGTGTGTGTGTGTGTGTGTGTGTGTGTGAATAAAAATAAATTCCTAAACTTTCAGTGGGACTGTAAGCTAAGTCACCTGGTCCGTGAAGTGGCGTGTCATGTTATTAGAACTATGGGATTTTTGCTGTACCAACTGAGCCACCATCTCAACAATTTAGCGACTCTGGAGTATCATTCTCAGCTTCAGAATATAGAAGCGGAATTTAATGTGACAGGAGACACCAAGATAACTTGGCAATGGTGTACTGGTTTCAGTGGTAGCAAGTTTTTGTTTCTGACAGTTTTCAGCTGTTGCATTTCTCTCTATATGTAGACTGAAACGTTATAGTTTTGTCACGCAGCTACTGAGTTCAGCGCTTGGTGAGACACTGTGAGCTCCCGATTTCAGTTGAAATACTTTTTAAGTCTGTCCAAAGTGGTTTGTTTTGTGAACTTTAGAAAATGGAGAGTGTCCTGTAGTCAGAAAATTGGCGGTGCCTTATGCTATTAAATGCATGTGCAGCTACTGGTCTTCTGTTAATTCTTCTTGTCATCCACAGTGAACTGCATTTCAAAGGTCGGACTGTTTGTGTTGTAATTTCAGTCTTCAATCATATGTGTTTATTGTGGGAGTATATGGTAATGACTTTAACCGCATTCTATGTCAGTTTTTCTTAAGCGACAGTGACGAATAATCTATGTTGGCATATGAACAGAGCAACTATGGGGTGACCTGTTCGCCATGAAGCTGGAAGTGCGATTACCTTATTATTTCATTATTTTGAGGTACTGTAAATTTTGACCCCCATTCCCCCACCCCCGCACCTACCGTCCCCACCTCCTCGTCTACATTGCCCTAGAAAACCGACAGTAATGACAGATTTCTTTGTGTGTGTTTGTGTGACTGGTATTCTGAAGTGCTCTATGATCTCATACAAACAGGATCAGGACGAAATTCTCAGAATATAGTTTGCGCCTGATTCACATGTAGTGTATCCCTGTCAGCCCCCACGTTTTCTGTGCGGCTATATGTTACAACTCCAGCATGTATACAGTGCATTAAAATGCTGTCGGGTGACCTGCATAACCTGGAGGTGTTCTGTATTGTGCAAACCGTTCTTCAAATCGGTGTTATCAGTTGCTTCTGGCTGTTGTTGTCTTGGTCACGTAGGTGTTATCATTAGTTGTTAGCTGTTGTTCTTGGCCACATCGGTGTTATCAGTTGCTGTTTCTTTTTGTTGACTTGGTGAGTATAGTGTCTTTGTCTAGAGAAAATGAATGCATGTTGGTGTGGTCGTGTGAGGCGTGACTAAACATTTTTAAATAATACTCAGAACATTTGTTTCACTGCATGATTGGAAAATAACACTTTTTCAGTTTAGATCTGGGAGCCGCTGTGGTCTAACGGCTAGACGCTCGCGTGCAAATAAGAAGGTTGTGGGTTCGGTTCCTGACGAAGGCCTGATTTTTTTTTTTTAGAAATGTCTTTGGTCTCCAGGTCTACCCAGCCTTGAGTGGGTACCAGGTACAGTCCTGGGAAGTAAAAGCGGTCGGCGTGACGCTGACCACATCACCCACCAATTACCGTTTGGTCGATAAAGTATAGGTCTAGTCCTGTATATTCAAAACGCATTAAAGGCGTGGTAAAGGCTGCTTTACTTTACTTTTACAATTTATATTTAGCTTTAGAATTAGATTTACACACACACACACACACACACACACACACACACATATATATATATATTTATTTATAAATTCAACATAATCTGGTGTTGCCATCATCATCATGTGCCCTGCGAACTGGAGTAGGCGCTCATGCTTCTCCACAGATCAGGATCTCTGGTTGCCTAAAATAGCGCTCTTGATCATATCAACTTCATGCCATTGTTTCAGCCAATCCATCTTCATTTCTCTTTGTTTGCCTCTACCCCTCTTTCCACTGATCTTCCTAGTTGTTAGGATGTCGCCAGTGTCTCTCATCTCATTATGGGGCCAAAGAACAGTGCTGTTCTCCTTCTTACTGTTGTATATAGAGGAATACTTTCATTAGCTTCTTTCGAACAATAGCTCTTAGTTACTCTGGCCGTCGTAAGATTCGTCTCATAAACAATTCCTAAATTCCTCTTAATTTGTTTACTGACATTCTACGATTCGCTACCCCACAGCAAAATAGGCTCTGTGCAACATTTTAGCACAAAACGGGTTCTATTTAACCTTGTATCACTCTCTTCGTTGGTATCATGCGACTAATATACTGTATCACAGCGTGTATATCACTGATATACTGTATCACTGCGTGTATATCACTGATATACTGCATCACTGTGTGTATATCACTGATATAATGTATGATTGTCTGTACATCAGTGATATACTATACGACTGTGTGTAAATCACCGATATAATATACGACTGTGTGTACATCACCGATATATTGTATCATTGTGTGTAGATTACTGATATACAGTATAATTGTGTGTATATCATTGATATATTGTTTCAATGTGTGTATTTCACTGATATATTGTTTCAATGTGTGTATATCACTGATATACTATGGCATTGTCTTTACATCAATGATCTACTATGGCATTGTCTTTACATCACTGATCTACTATGGCATTGTCTTTACATCACTGATCTACTGTGGCATTGTTTTTACATCACTGATCTACTATGGCATTGTCTTTACAACACTGATCTACTATGGCATTGTCTTTACATCACTGATCTACTATGGCATTGTCTTTACATCACTGATCTACTATGGCATTGTCTTTACATCACTGATGTACTGTGGCATTGTCTTTACATCACTGATGTACTGTGGCATTGTCTTTATATCACTGATCTACTATGGCATTGTCTTTACAACACTGATCTACTATGGCATTGTCTTTACATCACTGATCTACTATGGCATTGTCTTTACATCACTGATCTACTATGGCATTGTCTTTACATCACTGATGTACTTTGGCATTGTCTTTACCTCACTGATGTACTGTGGCATTGTCTTTATATCACTGATCTACTATGGCATTGTCTTTATATCACTGATGTACTGTGGCATTGTCTTTATATCACTGATGTACTGTGGCATTGTCTTTATATCACTGATCTACTATGGCATTGTCTTTACATCACTGATTTACTGTGGCATTGTCTTTACATCACTAATCTACTGTATTACTGTGTGTATATTGAATATTAAATTTTTTTTGCGCACTTGAACCAGACTCAAGACCTTTTGGCCCCATTACACCAGAAAAACTAAGGGTGATTACCCCCCCCCCCCCCACCGACGCTCCGTCATTTCTTTTGCGGGAGCCCCTTCCTGATATTCTGCATCATTATCTACTGTAGAGATGTCAGCACATCAACTGATACATGTTGTGGCAATAGCAAAGAGATGTCAGCACACAAACTGATACATGTTGTGGCAATAGCAAAGAGATGTCAGCACATCAACTGATACATGTTGTGGCAATAGCAAAGAGATGTCAGCACATCAACTGATACATGTTGTGGCAATAGCAAAGAGATGTCAGCACATCAACTGATACATGTTGTGGCAATAGCAAAGAGATGTCAGCACATCAACTGATACATGTTGTGGCAATAGCAAAGAGATGTCAGCACACAAACTGATACATGTGGTGGCAATAGCAAAGAGATGTCAGCACACAAACTGATACATGTTTTGGCAATAGCAAAGAGATGTCAGCACACAAACTGATACATGTTGTGGCAATAGCAAAGGGATGTCAGCACACAAACTGATACATGTTGTGGCAATAGCAAAGAGATGTCAGCACACAAACTGATACATGTGGTGGCAATAGCAAAGAGATGTCAGCGCACAAACTGATACATGTGGTGGCAATAGCAAAGAGATGTCAGCACACAAACTGATACATGTTGTGGGTATAGCAGACTGATGCAATAGCAAAGAGATGTCAGCACAGAAACTGATACATGTTGTGGCAATAGCAAAGAGATGTCAGCACATCAACTGATACATGTGGTGGCAATAGCAAAGAGATGTTTCAGCACATCAACTGATACATGTTGTGGCAATAGCAAAGAGATGTCAGCACATCAACTGATACATGTTGTGGCAATAGCAAAGAGATGTCAGCACAGAAACTGATACATGTTGTGGCAATAGCAAAGAGATGTCAGCACATCAACTGATACATGTTGTGGCAATAGCAAAGAGATGTCAGCACATTAACTGATACATGTGGTGGCAATAGCAAAGAGATGTCAGCGCACAAACTGAGACATGTGGTGGCAATAGCAAAGAGATGTCAGCGCACAAACTGAGACATGTGGTGGCAATAGCAAAGAGATGTCAGCACAGAAACTGATACATGTTGTGGCAATAGCAAAGAGATGTCAGCACATCAACTGATACATGTGGTGGCAATAGCAAAGAGATGTTTCAGCACATCAACTGATACATGTTGTGGCAATAGCAAAGAGATGTCAGCGCACAAACTGATACATGTTGTGGCAATAGCAAAGAGATGTCAGCACACAAACTGAGACATGTGGTGGCAATAGCAAAGAGATGTCAGCACATCAACTGATACATGTTGTGGCAATAGCAAAGAGATGTTTCAGCACATCAACTGATACATGTTGTGGCAATAGCAAAGAGATGTTTCAGCACATCAACTGATACATGTTGTGGCAATAGCAAAGAGATGTTTCAGCACATCAACTGATACATGTTGTGGCAATAGCAAAGAGATGTTGTCAGCACATCAACCTGATACATGTTGTGGCAATAGCAAAGAGATGTCAGCACAAAACTGATACATGAAACGCTGACAATAGCAATGAGCTGACAGCATGCATGTTAAATCAGTCATATCGATCATGTAAACGTCACTACGGATAACTTGAGGCGCACATAATCACGACAGTCTAAAGTTTCTCAATGCACTTAATGCAGAAGAGATTTGCAACCAGCCTACACCCAGCGAAGAAATTCCATAAACCATTTTTATGATTTGAATAGAGGCACAAAGTCTCAGCTGAATACAACAAAACACATCCTGTCTACTGGTGTGTTCTGAGAAACGACACTTGTGTTCCTAATGGGACAACTTGTTTCAGTTTCTCTTACAGAATACATGCTAGGCGTCTCCAACATCACACTACACGAGGACATGTCGCTGCGGCTTAAACATTTTGAATTCGTCATGACTAAAAACTTTGATTATGAAATAGGTTTTACGCCTTATTTCAGTTGCTTTTTATTCCCCCTTTCTATCTGCGTGTGTGCGCGCATATGTCTATCCGTGTGTGTGTTTGTGTGTGTATTGCGTATGTTGTGTGTCTGGGGTGTGTATGTGTGTGTGTTGCGTATTTTTTGTATCTGTCTGCATGCATTACCTATGCATTTATGTGTTGTGAGTTATGAATTATGAGTTTAGATTTGGGTTATCTTCTCGGCACCCCGGACATGTCCATAGGTGCTCAGATTCACGTTTCAATATATACATCAGCGTCCCGCGGTTGATAGTCCCCGTCCTGTGTTGGCAGACAAGACTTCTCAACAACAACAACAATTTCATTGCTACGAAAGAGGTGTCTCTTCTGCACCCCAGAATAATGCGCATTGCTTTATTTGTATGTGTTGAATGTAGGTGTAAGTGTTGTGACTGTTTTTATGTGTTGTGTCAGTGTTTATGTGTTGTGAGTGTGTCGTATCTGTGGATATGTGTATGCGTTGTGTAAGTGATGTATATATATATATATATATATATATATATATATATATATATATATATATATATATATATATATACGCTGACGCATATATATATATATATATATAAGATACAATTGTCGTGTAAAAGTTAAATGTTTGAAAAGGCCGATTTCAGGACAAGCCGGCGGGATCTCGAGGTCGGTGGATTTCAATCACAGCTGAAGTGGCCATAGGTTAAAGAAACTGATAACAACGTAAAACCACCTTTAAAAAAAACTGTCTGCTTATATATATATATATAATATGTGTGCGTGTGTGTGTGTGTGTATGTGTGTGTGTGTGCATATGCCACACATGCTCTATGCATTTGCGTATAACACGCTTTATAATAAAATACAATTGAGTATGCACAATGAGTGTCTGGATGGGTCAAATGTATGGCGGGCCTGCGAGATAAATTTGTGACCCACTAAAAATAAGTACGTTTATTAGTTTGTTCCTTCTTTTTCCCTCTCTTTCGTTCCTTCCCTCTTGCCAGTATTTTGTCTTCTTTGTATATTCATTTATTTATACAGCTTGTTTTTAATGCTTCTTTTCCAGAATATATATGAAAAGCAAATGAATGAGTGAGTGAGTGACTTTCTACCCCACCAGGACATCACACAAGCGATAAACACCCGATGACACAAAGTGCCACCATGTGGACGAGGATCACCGTGGAGAGGTCCCAGAAACCGCGTTCAGACATTTGGCCATTTTTATGGCCTGCCTATATTGCGGCCCCTGGCAAAAGCCAGAGTGGGGCTTCAAATAACAAAAAATTACGTCCTGAAAAGGACGTATGTTTAAAGATTACAAGCAAATGAATTCACTTTTTATGTTTTTATAGGCTTCGAGACTGCCTGAAGACTGTGAAACATATTTTCTACTATGGCCAATCAAGGGCAGCAGACAGAAAGAGACATGTTGTCCTGTGGTATCTGCGCGGGTTTGCTCAAGGAGCCTAAGACGCTTGCCTGCATGCACAGGTAACTACTGTTGTTGGTTATTTCTTTGATTTTTTTTTTATCAAACTGACACTATCACACGACACAGACACTCACAGATACATACACACACGCGCACACGACACAGACACTCACAGATACATACACACACGCGCACACACGACACAGACACTCACAGATACATACACACGCGCGCACACACACAGACACTCACAGATACATACACACACGCGCACACACTCACAGATACATACACACATGCGCACACGACACAGACACTCACAGATACATACACACACGCTCACACGACACAGACACTCACAGATACATACACACACGCGCACACACACAGACACTCACAGATACACACACACACGCGCACACGACACAGACACTCACAGATACACACACACACACGCGCAGACACACAGACACTCACAGATACACACACACACGCGCACACGACACAGACACTCACAGATACATACACACACGCGCACACACACAGACACACACAGATACACACACACGCGCGAACACACACAGACACTCACAGATACACACACACGCGCACACACACAGACACTCACAGATACATACACACACGCGCACACACACAGACACTCACATATACACACACACACGCGCACATACACAGACACCCACAGATACACACACACACACACGCGCACACACACAGACACTCACAGATACACACACACGCGCAGACACACAGATACACACACACACGCGCAGACACACAGACACTCACAGATATACACACACACGCGCACACACACAGAATGGGAGGATACAGTGAGAGTTAACAGAATACATGTTTTCTGTTCTAGATATTATCTATCGACTCTGTAGTTCACCATGGTGGCTGAATGAATCTACTTCTAGTGGCCTCTGACCATTCTCTACTCCTGAGACGCCTGATAAGCCACCCAGTGTTGTCATGTATGAAGAGTTTACGCGCCTTTCTTACTATGGCCTTGTCAAACTTAGCAGGACAGTACATTGTAAGGGGTCACTTCCATATTCACCAAGTACACTCCATGCAGTGTCTGCTTCAGCAATCCGTGAGGAGAATACGAAACCTTGGGCAGTTTTGGCATCCCCTGGCGTCACTGCTAGTCTTGTGGGTATGCCATCGTTGATACAGACGAACTCAAATTGTCTATTTCCCCCGACCTACCACATTCATAGCGTGTGCGTTAAAGTCCCCACTTACAAGGACTCGATCACCCGAGTTTTTTTTAAATATCTTCCAGCCAATCCTACTGCTCACATTTAACAAAGGACTCTTTATGGGCATTTTTATTTAAAATGTTTGACTTAACCCCCTCCCCCCTTTTTCCTCCTTTCTCCCCATCTCTGTATAGCCTGAAGCTCATTATTGTCCTGGTTCAAATGATTAATATCAAGTACATAATGTCCTATTCCCTTTATTTCATATAATAACTTGGCTAATGTTTCCCTTTCCTGGTAGATTCATGTATCTACTGTATCCTGGAAGATTCAGCGTAGCTGTCATAACTTTCTTTCAGCATTAGGGTGTCAAAATTATAAACTAGTTTTTCTTTGACGTATCCCTTCTGTGTCGCATTGCCGTAGCTCCAATAGCCTACTCTAAAAAATATCCCGATCAGTCTACCTGATTGGATCTAATTTTTCTCACGCCTGCCCTCGTCTTTCTTTTTCTTCTTCCATCACACATTTTCTTATTCTAACTCTACCTTCGATGCTGAGTGAAGAAGTTATCAAGATCACTGCATACAGTTGTAGAGATACACAAACTTATGTTGCTAACGCTGTTGTACACACTGCACACACGCGCACGCTTACATATTCATTCATGCTGACATAATCTACACACTTACACACGAACAGAAATAAATACCTACCTACACATGAAATAATATAACCTTAACTCTGACTGGATACAGTTTAAACAAGAGTCTAGGGGGAAAAAGGGTTTATGAGCCATGCGATTGATTCTGAGAGATCTAACTAAATCCTGTGTTGTCCACTTTCTGTCAGTGTTGGACAATATAGCGAGTCCGTGAATAAAAGGACACTTGACATATGGCATGTACTGTTTGCTTCGAAAACATTCCTAACCAATGACATGTACTATTTGCTTCAAAAGTATCTTTGGCATATGACATGTACTGCTAGCTTAAAAAAACATCCTTGACGGATGAAATGTATTATTAGCTTCAAAAGCATCTTTGACATATGGCATACCTGTTTGCTTAAAAGACTTCATTGACAGAGAACGGGTACCGTATGCTTCAAAAACATCCCTAACAGATAGCTATGTACTGTTTGCTTCAAAAGTATCTTTAGCATGTGGCATATATGTTTGCTTTAATAATCTCCTTGACATATGACATCTTCTGTTTGTTTCGAAGACATTTTAAGTACATCGTTTACTAACTTATATCACACAGATTCTGTGAGAGATGTCTCAAAGATCACATCATAACCGTGACTGCGAAAGGTACAGGTTCCAGGCCAGGGTTTTCTTGTCCAGAATGTAGAGAATTCATCCCGGCTCCAGGCAACTCTAGCATCCCATCAACCTGGGCTTCTCTGTTGAAGACAGACTTCGTCATTCAAAGTTTAGTAGAAGTTCACCAGCTACAGCAAGAGGTCAGTGTTCCCACAGTCAGCCATCCTTGCCCAAAGCACAGGGATAAAGAACAAGAACTTTACTGCTTTGACTGTTTGGTAACTGTCTGTCATCTGTGTGCAGTTATATCCCATAGGGCATGTCGCAAGATAGGTACTGTTGCCGAAGCTGCACAACAGCGTCGAGCTACTTGGCAAGAAAACGCGCGGCAAATATCTGGTTTAATATTCGAAGCTAGAAATATTGAGAAAACACGAGACAGAAACATGAAGGCAGTAGCTAACAAAAAAAGCTGTGTTGAAGTCGAAATCAGACAGGCAGCGGAGAGAATGCGCCAGGCTGTGACAGGCGAGGAAAAGAAACTCATACATGAGGTACAGACCAACTATGACGCTCTGCAACAACATGATCTGAAATTTTGGGAGTATATCATCAACCTGGAGACCTTAGAAGCCAACGTGGTAACAAAGTTGGCATCGTCCTCAGATTTCGATTTAATTGCAGACAGTGGTGTCTCAGACACATTAGATACTTGTAGGATAGAGAGCGTGGTGACCAATGGAGATTACCAACGTTACTATGAAAATCTTCAGGTTGTGCAGTACAGTTTTCAGCCGCACAGCACTCCCTCTTTGAGTCCAGGTAAAGTTCAGTTTCTGTGGCATGCCCCCGGTTATGATGGCTCAGACTTCCCAGCGCCATCCTGCTGGCAACCTTCTACCTCAGTTGAATGGCAACCTTCGACATCGGCTGCATCAACAGTGAACCCTGGGTACCTTCTACGTCGGCTGCCTCGAACAGTTAACCCTCGGCACCTTCGACGTCGGTTGCATACAACAGTGAACATCGGGCACCTGTGACACCGGTTGCGTACAACAGTGAACCCCAAGCACCTTTGACATCGGTTGCATCCAACAGTGAACCCCGGGCACCTTCGACGTCAGTTGCATACAACAGTGAACCCGCGGCACCATCGACATCGGCTGCATCCAACAGTGAACCCCGGGCACCATCGACATCGGCTGCATCCAACAGTGAACCCCGGGCACCATCGACATCGGCTGCATCCAACAGTGAACCCCGGGCACCTTCGACATCGGTTGCATCCAACAGTGAACCCCGGGCACCTTTGACATCGGTTGCATCCAACAGTGAACCCCGGGCACCATCGACATCGGTTGCATCCAACAATGAACCCCGGGCACCTTCGACATCGGTTGCATCCAACAGTGAACCCCGGGCACCTTCGACATCGGTTGCATCCAACAGTGAACCCTGGGCACCATCGACATCGGCTGCATACAACAGTGAACCCCGGGCACCTTCGACATCGGTTGCATCCAACAATGAACCGCGCGCAGAGAATATTGTCGATTACTATATTTACGTTTAAGTCTTATTTAAATATATTTATATAAACAAAAAACAGAATGAACTTTATTTACAAAGATTTACAAATTGGGCTCACAAGCGCCTCTTACATTTCGTTCTTCCGAGCAATGATATTTTATACAGTTATTGTATTTTACATATCTGGCATACTGTGTTCATATATGAAAATTTATATCTTTATTATAATGTAAAAGTATAAAAATCAAGATGATAATTGCGTACATGCAAATATTCATGCAAAAAATACTCATGTATCGCAGACGCTTACATGCACACACGCACACATACACACACACGCACACACACACACACATATATACACAACACACCTAAACATAAAGAGGGGAAATGCATTGACGACACCCTCAATATAGACAGGTTTACATGCAATTACAGGAAAACTTATATACACACAAACACACAGACCCAACACATATACTCAGACAAAAACAAACACATTCACAATATGTACACACAGACACAACATACACACACAGACAACACAGACAACACACACACACACACACACACACACACACCGACACAAAATACACAGACATACGTACTCTCACAGACAAATAACATACATATAGACGCAACTAATGGACACAAAAACAATACATACATATAGACACAATACATTAACACAGACACAATAAATACACATACATACACAATACATAACTCACACAATACATACACACGGACACAACCAATAGACACGGACACAATACATACACACAGACTCAAACATAAGCACAACATTCCCAGACAAAGCACAAATAGACTCAGCTTACACATAGAGAAATACAATTCCCTCACACAACACTCAAAGATATAACATTCACATGCCACCACATACTCAAAGGTAAACACAGCCTCACAGACACATATAAACATACACAGTACACACACAGAAGCAACAATGCACATACACGACACTCACATAGTTACAATACTCACACACCCACTCACACAGACACATCCTGCCCCCACATAGACAATACAGACACACATATACCACATTCGCATACACATAAATCACACAGACACAGCACTTGCAGACACAACATTCATACATACACAATACCTATTCACAACGACACTTCAAATACTGACGCAGACACAACATACAAACATAACACTCACACTGACAAAATATACACACGGACATAGTAAACACGGAACAATACTCACTGCCACACACACACACACCACAAACAAACACAACACACCGACACAGCATGCGCACACACGAGGTAAACAGACACACCATACACATACAGACTGACATCGCGTATGCAAAAATCCACAATTGGTTATAAATTATAACTGTGTGATGGTACAGTGGAATTCAGGATGGCATGCAGTCATGATAAAGCATGACTTTAAATTAAAGAGCCGTCTGTTAAATGAGAAATGACTAGTTAAATTTTGGGTTAGGTTTACGCAAATCTACCAAAAGAAAATATGTCACTTTTCGTTTGCAAGTTTGTTTGGCTGGTCAACTTTTCTGAAGATTACAGGTATGCACGGCTCTATTGTTTGCTTTCTGTGGTGTCTGGCATTTATGTTTTCATTCCAAGAAAGAGAATGCCTGTGACATAAGTTGCAGCATTCTCTAGGGAGGTTGTATTAGAGCAAGTTGCTTTTGGAGCGTTAGAAGCGCTGACGCATTGAAATATTCAACACGCGATGTCAACGGCATCACGGAACACTCTTAAAAGTGGTGTAGTGTGTATATGAGCGGGGCATGGGGAGATCAACGCTACTTTCACCAAATTTTGTATATCTGGTGTAAAATAATGTCAATATATAAGTGTATCCTATCTGAGGTAGATGTACTAACTTTAGTCGCTTACTTTTTTCCTTAATATAGTATTGTTATGTGTATATATTCATGTGTATGTGCGCGTGTGTGTGTATAGGTGTGTGTAAGAGAGAAAGTGTGTGTGTATGAGTATAATTTTGCAAATAGTATAATTCGCTGCAGCCCACGGCCGGTGTTCGAAAACTGGCGGTTCCCGGGGTTCACCCAGCCTCTAGGTAATGGGTACCAGAGTTTCGACGACGACAATTCTTATCAGCTGTCCGTACTGGTGGCAGAGCACTTGTAATGATGCTAAAAATAGGGATAACGTCAGGGTATGACTGGCATAATTGGGTAAGTCCCTGATAGCATGGGTTTCACGGAGATATGGTGACAAGACAAGAGTGAGTGAGTCACTTGTAAATGCAAGATCTGGTGGATTGAGAATGAGGTGATCATTCGGTGACTGGGCCCCAGATTGGAAGGATGTAAAGCTGAATCTGTGAAGGTGAATCCAGAGTGAGAAGTGCACACGTGGATCTGAATCAGAGTCGAATGAATGTTAATGCTGAACGACAAGAAAGGCAGCGCTACTGAATGATAATTTATGCCAGCCGTTGTGTTTCACGGTATGTTTGTTGTGCCAGCCGTGTACATGCCAGTGTCCATCGTCTGAAGCCTGGCTAGAGACTCAAGGCGAGATTGCCCGAACGGCGTAAGTCAGTTCATCTGTTGATTTGTGTCGCTTGGGTTACTTTGACAATAAACATTTGAAATGCATCTGCTGTTGTCGACCGTTGTTCAAAGTTGTGTGGCCGTGGAGAGAAGTGCCGTCTGGCTAGAATGAACTGTGACCTAACACCTAGACAACAGAGTCAGTGTTGAATCTGCACGAGAGAGATTGAGTGTGGAGGAAACACATTACAGCACTTTATAACCGTGTGCAATGACGCTGGTTCACATATCCCGACTTTACCTTTTTAAATAATAAAATACTGTAATTTAATGAATATCCAGAAATTCTTGTTGATATGCAAAAGTATATGTTTGTTATACGGATATTTATGTATGTATTTTGAATTTCTATGACTTCATAAAAGCTTTTGATAGCTTGCATAAAACATCACTTTGTGGATTTTTGAAATGCTGTGTTATACCACCATTCAAAGTATTTAAATTTTTTGTTTCAAATAAAAACTTGCTGACACTAATTGGACTGAGAAGACATGTGTATTCTTAGAATTGGATAGCAGTATGTATCAAGTAAAAAAACAGTAGGGTAAGCACAAAACTTGTTATGTCAATAATCTTCATATGTGTCTAACATCCTTGAATGCTGTGTGATTTTATTAATACTTTGTTGTAATACTGACATTTAAATAGCTAACCTTTATTTTGATATGTTATGTGTCCCGATACAGCCAATAATTTTTCTCCAGGAAGGTTTTAGCTTTGTGGTATTGTAGTAAAAAAATTTGTTCTTAAATTTAATTTCTTTTCTTTACCTCATAAAATATGTGGTCCTGAAAGAGTTAAAAAACGAAGTAAAAACCAACGAAAACACCATAATTACGAAATTAACGCTATGGTATTCATAGTTTAATTCCAATGCAATGTCGTACAAAATAATTAAATCAAAATGTAAAAAAAAAAATTGGAATTATATTAATATTCAACGTAACCATGCAAACAGAAACTTAGAAATGAAATCGTAGTATGCAAAATGGTCAAATTTAATGATCAACTGGTTTACCCGCACACCTACTGTCGTTTTTTCGTATTTAGGGTCTCACGGCTAATTCTATCTTCACGACTTTGCAGGTAAACATTTTTTTTTCTACTAGGTTTAAAAAAAAAATATATCAAACGCTGTACCAGGAATACAAACCTGGGTTTCTCGCATGAGAGCCCAGCGTTCTAACCGTACGGCCAACCAACCGCTTCTCCAAAAACCAGAACTGGGGAAAAAGGCACTATTTAAGGGGTGTGTCCCGACTACTGTGTCTCGATTCTAACACAACTCAAAAACGCAAGCAATTGTTTGCTCAAAGACAGATATCCTAGAAATAACTTCAAGTAGAGAAACGTCACCGCAGTGTTATTGGATTATGAATATGTACCTCGCTGGCGGGTGTTAAAAAAAGTGGTGCGTCCCGAATACTGCGCATGCGCGTGTACGAACAGGGTAAGGTCTAAATGAAAGGTCACTGTTAGAGAAAAAAAAAATTAGTTTCGAAAATTGTCCCAACAAATTTTGACACCGATTTCAAACTACGACAGTTAGCATCTCTAAATCAAAACAAATTCATTCTTCAAATTTTAGCTAAATCGGTTCAGTAGTCTCTGAGTCAATAGGTAACAAACAACAAACGTTGCTTTTTATATATATATACAGATGCCAAACAAATTTTTCACAAATTTCTACTGGAAGGGTCAAAACGACAGGGACTTATGATGAAGATTTTGACGACAAAAAGATCTCCCAAAGCGACGTGCCAGTGCTCGTGTTAATGATACGTATTTCTTCTCCTTCTCCTGCTCCTCCTCCTGCTGCTGCTGCTGTTTCTTCTTTTTATTCTTCTTCTTGTTTTCTTCTTGTTTTCTTCTTCTTCTTTGCTTATCGGCTCTAAGCTCCGACTGACCTTGTGTTTTGCGTGTACATCTGTTTCACTGGCTTGTGTGTGTGGGTTTGTGTGTGTGTCTGTGGCTGGTTGTTCCTTGCCGCTCGAGCAGATGCATACTGATTTCGACGAAAACCCCGAACTAGTCGATCCTACGGCATACTTGGTGGGAGGCACTAGGTCTATATTTGTTTTCTCCTACCACGGGACACCGGAACCCACACGGAAAACATATACGTTTGAATTTAACGTAACTGTTCCCGACATTCACAAGCAACGTTCTTGAAGGCAACAAAAATCCAGCAGTTCGATAAGAGAAGACCATTTGGTGGAAGTTCTCAGTCGATCCCCAAGAAAAAGCTAAAGGATAATCAAGTCGTGAGATATGAATATTAAAATTCTGTGTCCATTCTTTCCAACCAATTATTTCCCTAACCGTTAATCAGGAGTTTTGCATTATTGAATACTATTTTCATCTGTAACAAAAAACAAAAGGTATGTAAGTGAGGGGTCGATAAACAGTGAGTATATTTTCGCGACACCGTGTATGTGTGTGTATACGTATATATATAAATATATATATATATATATATATATATATATATATATATACATATATACATATATATATATATATATATATATATATATCCCCATACATGTGTGTGTGTGTATGTGTGTGGGTGTGTGTGTGTAGCTTTCCCATGCGATGCCTCAGAAGAATACTTGGCATTAAGTGGCAGGACAAAATCACAAACACTGAGGTAGTGGAAAGAGCAGTTACTACAACAGTCCTTTCCATGCTCATTCTACGAAGTCTCAGGTGGCTGGGTCACACCTGGAGAATGTAGGATGGCAGTCCCTAAGGACATCCTTTATGGTGAATTAAAGACAGGTAAAAAAAGATGTCGAGGCCGATCTCTACTACGATATAAAGATGTGTGCAAGCGGGACATGAATGATACATATACTGAGGTGGACTCATGGAAACAAATTGCCATGGACCGTGTTGCGTGGAAAGCGCATTTCAGGAAGGGAATGAGACTGAGCGAAGAAATGATTGCAGAAAGGATGAGAGCTGAGCTTCTGAAAAGAAACGGATTAAACACAAATCTTGATAACAATGGTCCTGAAATCCCATGCTATCTGTAATGGGGGATATTTTCCACTCAGTTTAGGATGGTTGGGGGGAAGGCCCACAGCTGACCTAAAACACCGAGATAGTCCAGATACTTGGATTAAACAAGAATCTGGAGATAGGTGACTAACCACTAGTTATCACGGGGACCACGAGGATGCGACCCAAGGTCGCCACGGAAAAAAGTAAAGGACCACCACGTGTTGTCACGTGAAACGAACCCGTGGTATAAGTCAGACTTGACTCTGGTCAAGTTTAGTTTGTGTCGACCTGTTGGAGTGAGAGGACGAGCGACTGAATGTGAGAATGTCTACGTGAATGCTTGAGGAGAAAGGAGACCTGCCGACGAAGTGTTAAGCTGAGATCGACCATGCCAGAGTGTGAGATATCCAAACATCAATGTTGAATCCATGGGACCCATCGTTGCTTGAATGCCTGCAGAAGAATGTTCGTTGAAGGCTGCGTGAGTTTGTGTACGAAAGCTGTTCACTAGGACACCGACTGGACTATTCGTTTGTCGTAAGTCTTAATACGTCAATAAATTCATGTCTCGAAAGCTCACATCGGTGTCGGCTTGTGCCAGTTGTGTAACGTGGAGCGTGTGAGAATATCATCCACCACACACGCATGAACACTGCCTAGACAACGAGTAGAAAGACAAAACCACTTATTACACTATCATTGTGGAAGACTTTTCTTGACACGGGCGGTTCTTGCTAGTCACACTCGCCATCATCGCCTTGACAGTCTTGTTGCATGGCATGGAGGTGTGTCGGCACACGAACTGATACATGCTACAGGTCCATTCTTCCACCTTCCACCATAAAATACACACCCACAATAGAGAGAGAGAGAGAGAGAGAGAGAGAGAGAGAGAGAGAGAGAGAGAGAGGAGACAAATCAAATTCATCATTTTATCTCACAGATGAAAACCTTATCAGTCTGAGCCTAAGGTTAATAGGTCCACGTTCCGGCAAATATGGCTAAGCACGCACACTAGAAAATAAGGGCCGTGACAGTATGTTTAAAAAAAAGTTGTTACTTTCATTTACAATTGAAAGTGAAACAAGATCAGGTCAGAGGTAACTGGAAAGAACCGCATATCCGGGCATGTCTTGTTCTTACTTTTCGCTTATCCTTCCCCCCCCCCCCCCCACCCCAACCTAATGTTTGTTTCATGTTTCCTGTTGTAACCTATGAAAGTAAGTAATATAGCTACCCGTGTCCTTGAGTTATATGTATTGCGTCACACCTTGACCGCATCCTCACTGTTGACTATAACAGCCTCATTCGACAGGTTCGGGTGAGTGTATCTAATCATAATGTTATGTTAATAGGTAAAGGTAAAGGTGAGAAGGATCGACTTCATTGCACAGGTTCTATCCCAAATATATCAGTCTTTCTCGGCAGAAAAGCTAGCTGACCATGGATCTCCGTAGACATTGCACTGGCCACGGAGCTTCCCAGTCTTATGGTGTGCAGGGACAATAAAAAGTCAATCCTCCGAACAGCATTCGTAATTCGAAACATAACTAATAACTTGCTGACAAAATGTGATGTCATTGTTTACTTTCTGAATAAAGAGTTAGGGTTCCGTACTTAGTAACTGCCAAAAACCTACATATCTAAGGTTCGAATCTATATGGCTGCGCTGCATGCTGATGACAGATAATCTCTGCTAACAAACACACCCAAGCCAAACACTAGTTGAACACACACAATTTTTATTATCTTAAGATACGAACTGATAAAGGTGTGTGCCTCAGGAGGGGTAGTGCTCCTTATTCTGAAACCAGGCCGCTTCTAACTTTAAAATCGCTAGACGCGCCTTTTCACGTTCATGAAATAAGCTCTGAGCACTTACTACATTCCCTTACAGTGCTAACTCAACCTGCTGTCTCACGATGCCAATACGCTTTAGCACACGCCGAGTGCGGGCTGGTGGTTGGTCGGCAGATGCTAACGCCACAAACAATGCATGGTCTTGTTTTCCATAACTAGGTCTCAATACTGACAAAGTCTAACTGCTATCCTAAACCTAATTACAAAATGAGATCTTAATAAATCAGTTACTACCTACACAGTAAAGTACTAAACACATTTAGTCAAACACCTGACAGTACAAAATACAGATAAAATCTAACACGCCATATTTCTAAAGGTCATTACAACTTTCAATGAACTAGAACAATCCAACGGTTGGGTCAAAATAACGTCCACGTCACACAATTCTGCCAAGAGTCGTGATCTGTGTTTTGCACAAACGTTTTGTTAAACTCCTAGAAATCCGCTGACGTTCAGCAAGCATCGTTCAACTAACACAGATGTCTCCTTGTATCAGCCTGTTTGAACACAGATGTCTCCATGTATGAGCCTGTTTGAACACAGATGTCTCCGTGTATCAGCCTGTTTGAACATAGAAGTCACCATGTATTAGCCTGTTTGAACACAGATGTCTCAGGGTATCAGCCTGTTTGAACACAGATGTCTCCATGTATCAGCTTGTTTGAACACAGATGTCTCCATGTATCAGCCTGTTTGAAAACAGATGTCTCCGTGTATCAGCTTGTTTGAATACAGATGTCTCCATGTATCAACCTGTTTGAACACAGATGTCTCTATGTATCAGCTTGTTTGAACACAGACGTCTCCATGTATCAGCCTGTTTGGACACAGATGTCTCCTTGTATCAGTCTATTTGAACACAGATGTCTCCATGTATCAGCCTGTTTGAACACAGATGTCTCCGTGTATCAACCTGATTGAACACAGATGTCTCCATGTATCAGCCTGTTTGAACACAGACGTCTCCATGTATCAGCTTGTTTGAACACAGATGTCTCCGTGTATCAGTCTGTTTGAACACAGATGTCTCCATGTATCAGCCTGTTTGAACACAGATGTCTCCGTGTATCAACCTGATTGAACACAGATGTCTCCATGTATCAGCCTGTTTGAACACAGATGTCTCCTTGTATCAGTCTGTTTGAACACAGATGTCTCTGTGTGTCAGCCTGTTTGAACACAGATGTCTCCGTGAATCAGCCTGTTTGAACACAGATGTCTCCATGTATCAGCCTGTTTGAACACAGATGTCTCCGTGTATCAGCCTGTTTGAACACAGATGTCTCCATGTATCAACCTGATTGAACACAGATGTCTCCATGTATCTACCTGATTGAACACAGATGTCTCCATGTATCAGCTTGTTTGAACACAGATGTCTCCGTGTATCAGCTTGTTTGAACACAGATGTCTCCGTGTATCAGCCTGTTTGAACACAGATGTCTCCGTGTATCAGCTTGTTTGAACACAGATGTCTCCATGTATCAGCCTGTTTGAACACAGATGTCTCCGTGTATCAGCCTGTTTGAACACAGATGTCTCCGTGTATCAGCTTGTTTGAACACAGATGTCTCCGTGTATCAGCCTGTTTGAACACAGATGTCTCCATGTATCAGCCTGTTTGAACACAGATGTCTCCATGTATCAACCTGATTGAACACAGATGTCTCCATGTATCAACCTGATTGAACACAGATGTCTCCATGTATCAGCCTGTTTGAACACAGATGTCTCCATGTATCAACCTGATTGAACACAGATGTCTCCATGTATCAACCTGATTGAACACAGATGTCTCCATGTATCAGCCTGTTTGAACACAGATGTCTCCTTGTATCAGTCTGTTTGAACACAGATGTCTCTGTGTGTCAGCCTGTTTGAACACAGATGTCTCCGTGAATCAGCCTGTTTGAACACAGATGTCTCCATGTATCAGCCTGTTTGAACACAGATGTCTCCGTGTATCAGCCTGTTTGAACAGAGATGTCTCCATGTATCAACCTGATTGAACACAGATGTCTCCATGTATCTACCTGATTGAACACAGATGTCTCCATGTATCAGCTTGTTTGAACACAGATGTCTCCGTGTATCAGCCTGTTTGAACACAGATGTCTCCATGTATCAGCCTGTTTGAACACAGATGTCTCCGTGTATCAGCCTGTTTGAACACAGATGTCTCCGTGTATCAGCTTGTTTGAACACAGATGTCTCCATGTATCAGCCTGTTTGAACACAGATGTCTCCGTGTATCAGCCTGTTTGAACACAGATGTCTCCGTGTATCAGCTTGTTTGAACACAGATGTCTCCGTGTATCAGCCTGTTTTAACACAGATGTCTCCGTGTATCAGCCTGTTTAAATACAGATGTCTCCGTGTATCAGCTTGATTGAAGACAGATGTCTCCATGTATCAGCTTGTTTGAAGACAGATGTCTCCGTGTATCAGCTTGTTTGAACACAGATGTCTCTATGTATCAGCCTGTTTCAACCCAGATGTCTCCATGTATCAACCTGTTTGAACACAGATGTCTCAATGTATCAGCTTGTTTGAAACAGATGTCTCCATGTATCAGCCTGTTTGAACACAGAGTCTCCGTGTATCAGCCTGTTTGAAAACAGATGTCTCCGTGTATAAGCCTGTTTGAACACAGTCTCCATGTATCAGCCTGTTTGAAACAGATGTCTCCATGTATCAACCTGATTGAACACAGATGTCTCCATGTATCAGCCTGTTTGAACACAGATGTCTCCATGTATCAGCCTGTTTCAACCCAGATGTCTCCATGTATCAACCTGTTTGAACACAGATGTCTCCATGTATCAACCTGATTGAACACAGATGTCTCCATGTATCAGCCTGTTTGAAACAGATGTCTCCATGTATCAACCTGATTGAACACAGATGTCTCCATGTATCAGCCTGTTTCAACCCAGATGTCTCCATGTACCAACCTGATTGAACACAGATGTCTCCATGTATCAGCCTGTTTGAACACAGATGTCTCCATGTATCAGCCTGTTTCAACCCAGATGTCTCCATGTATCAACCTGTTTGAACACAGATGTCTCCATGTATCAACCTGATTGAACACAGATGTCTCCATGTATCAGCCTGTTTCAACCCAGATGTCTCCATGTATCAACCTGATTGAACACAGATGTCTCCATGTATCAACCTGATTGAACACAGATGTCTCCGTGTATAAGCCTGTTTGAACACATATGTCTCCATGTATCAGCCTGTTTGAAACAGATGTCTCCATGTATCAGCCTGTTTGAAACAGATGTCTCCATGTATCAGCCTGTTTGAAACAGATGTCTCCATGTATCAGCCTGTTTGAAACAGATGTCTCCATGTATCAGCCTGTTTGAAACAGATGTCTCCATGTATCAACCTGATTGAACACAGATGTCTCCATGTATCAGCCAGTTTCAACCCAGATGTCTCCATGTATCAGCCTGTTTGAAACAGATGTCTCCATGTATCAGCCTGTTTGAACACAGATGTCTCCATGTATCAGCCTGTTTCAACCCAGATGTCTCCATGTATCAGCCTGTTTGAACACAGATGTCTCCATGTATCAGCCTGTTTGAACACAGATGTCTCCATGTATCAACCTGATTGAACACAGATGTCTCCGTGTATCAGCCTGTTTGAACACAGATGTCTCCGTGTATCAGCCTGTTTAAACACAGATGTCTCCGTGTTTCAGCTTGTTTTAAGCCTGCCCTGATACACTTCTAAACATACAATATTCATCATCATCACACCAAACTGTCCCATAACCGGGACGACCCCTGACAGTAACAAACGTAAAAAATGACAGTCATTAAAGCACCCTTTTGCACGCCTTTATGCTCACTGGGCTAGCCCTAAATTTTATAGACCAACTGGCACATGGTTGGTGAAGGGGTCATCACGCTGGTCGCCTTCACTTCTCAGGACTGCACCTGGTAGCCACCCAAAGCTAGGCCGACCTTACTTCCCAGGACTGCACCTGGTAGCCACCCAAAGCTAGGACGACATAGGAGCCATAGTCATTTATTTTTTTAATTCTTTCTCTGTCAGGACACGAACCAACGATATTTGAAAATCAGTCGAGCGTTTAGCCTCTACACCATGGCGATCACCATTTATTACTTATTTTTTGTAGTTGTTGTTGTTGCTCTTACCCCAATCAAAGGGGATCGCGGGGTTCCTGGGACAGTACAACTGTGTGAATATACAATAGAACAGCAAAGCTGATTGACAATGGATCAGGAATCTAGTGCAGTATCAGTGCTAGCTTTCTATAGTGTGAGAATTGAGACACTAATATCTACAGAATATGTTGTTTTACTGTAGAACAGTGATAACAGTGTGGTTACTTTTCCTATGTAGAGTAGGTATGTCAAAAAGGGGAATGGTGTCACCAGTCTAGTGCCATGACGGGACGCGGTCCATCGAAACAAACTTGGACTGTCGCACAAAGGAAGCACCGGCTAAGGTTGCCGTGCTCACACACCGGGTTTGTGGAGTGTTTCTAAAACCCGGTAAAGCTGGAGGCAGCCAGAGTTCCCATTTGTCGGTGGTGATTGTAAAGCACCACCAGGAAGGTTTTGCTGGGTATTTTCACTCGGGAGATCCCTCAGGTCGCCATTGTTCTCCATTTCTATGAGAGTTACAAACTCGCCATTGTACACACCCTTTACTTCGCGTCTATCCCTTGTGTCTAGGAAGACCTAGACTTCGCCGACGACATAGCACTCCTGAGTTCAGAACACACAGACGCCCTAGAAAAAATCAATCGACTCCAGAATTTCTCAGAACAAATTGGACTCCAAATTAACACCGCAAAAACAACAATTTTAGACCTTACCAACAGTTTAGCTGATATCACGCTGAACAACAACAGCCTTGAAAAAGTCAACAGTTTCACTTATCTAGGGAGCAAGATGTCATCTACAGGAGATACCGCACCAGAAATACCATTTAGAATAGCACTGGCATCTAGTGCCTTCAATAAACTGTCCAACATCTGGAAATCAAAGACACTTAGCAAACACACACAAATCACTAGGATTACATTTGTGTGAGATTTGAAACAAAGAAAAAAAAATTGTGTTTTGTTCTCTCCGCTAACACAAATTCCAAGGGACAGAAGTCCAGTTTTAGTTTTTAAGTTCACGTTAACAGAGTGTTCTTCTTAAACGAGTACCTGTTTACAACTTTTTTTTTAACTTAATTTCCGCCCCCGCCCCCCCCCCCCCCCCCCTTTCCCACCTCTCCCCCGTAGACAAAGCGATTGAAACAGGAATCTGACAAGCCAACAATGTCACACATCAACTAACCCCAGTTTTGAAACACCCAACTATCCCACTATAAACACACACACACACAAATTATAAATGCAGCCTTCATACCAACATTGTGCACTCAGTGTCAGACATAGACACCGAGTGAGGAACACAAGAGGGAACTGACCGACTGTGATGTCTAAGAAAGACTGTGAAACAAAATAGAAGAGATCATGTGAGAAATGAAGGAAATTTTTAATGGTTTGGTCATTTACTGAGAATAAATCCAATGATGCTAGCAACGAGTGTACAATAGAAAAGTAGAAACACCTGGATCTAAGGGACGACCAAGAAAATATGGATTGAAGTAGACACTGCTATCTTGAGACATCACAGCATATCGGGAAACCGAGCGTGCCCTAGCTCGGAAACTGTTCCTCTGTTTACTTGCAATACGTTGCAGCACAAAACAGGAAAGGGATACAAGATTTCATAAAATGGGAAAAAGGGGGGGGGGGAGAGAGAAACCAAATGCTGTACCTACCTCTATCATTTAAATACATTCCTCTCTCAGCCTTGGACTATTTCAAAATCACTAAAGATATGGGTTTTTTTTTTTTTTTTCTCTTTAATGTTACACACAAAATTGTAAGACTCTCATGAAGAAGAGAAATATATATTAAATCCCGGCCAGGTACAGCAGTCCCTGTCTGTAGTTGCTTAACCTGTGTATAAAGGTGAAGATGAGAGGATCGACTTCATTGCATGGGTTTGATCCTATGTAGCTCAGTCTCTCCCCACATAACAGCTAGCTACCTGCCGAGAGTGTCGCACAGAGCACTAACTCTGTAGCTCCGGCGATGATCCTCGGGGATCTCTGTAAAAATTGCACTCGGGAACTAAACGCCGGCGCTGTGCAACGAACCCAGACCTGCAGAGCGAGGCCAGCGATTTGGTCAAGGAGCGCACATGAACTCGTGTCTGAGTTCTGACATTGCATTTGTTCATTTCAAAAACATTTTTATAGTCCTGTGTCTTTCACAAAAAATACATAGAATGTTTATCACATTCCTGTGGAAAGATTGACAGACTGCAGTCTGATTCCGTTTTTTTTCGCAAAACAAAAACAAACAACAAATTGTTGCCTACGCACACGTTGCTACTATATTTCACTGATAAACGGTTTTGCAGTTTGACCATGTGGTAGCACTAGGACTCTTGCATCTCCACGGACAGATCTCGGTCCCTTGCACACTGGATAGCCAAGGAGCGAGAGATATAACTCGTTTAACCGTGGCAGTCCATACGAGTCATCATAGTTATGACGTACTCAGTCCTGCAGCGATAAACATTCAACACACCTATAATTAATTATTTTTTTTCATTTATTTTTTTATTCAGCGTGTTTATATATCTCCATCATTATTTTCAAACGCATTCTTCTCTATTTAGCTTCGTAAAATGACCCTGCAGTTCCGTATTTGTTTTTCTGTATTTATCATATCCTGTGTGATGTAAATTTATGTTGACCTTACTTCTTTGTAAACTTTGTTGTGTTGTCTGTTACATTTTCCCAGTCATAGTTTGTGTTGTATTTAGTATTACTTAGTATTTACTTAGTAAAGAATTATGTCGAAACGTTCGGCTGTAATTAGAAACTGTAACTGAGGACAAACTAACCCGCAAAATCAAATACAAAACAATACTACAGTTGATTAAGATCGTCATGCATGGAAATGGGCAGCTGAACAAGAAAAGGATAACTTGGTAAGGCCAGAGCGTCTTCGTCAGTACACGGAAGGTAACTATAGTACAACTAAATCATAATTCAAAAAGCATCATCTAGCCTTCATAATATTAGCCCTAGAGACATCTAACTCTGGGGCATGCAGATACAATTGTGAAACGATCAGTACTTGTAAGGTGGGAGCAGCATGTGTTGTGGTTATGTCTACTGACCGATAGCCTTGACAGCCTTGACCACGCTGCTTTCGCAATGTTGATTACTCACTGTCTCGTCCCGTTTCGTCACGCCATTTTGTGTGTGGTTATTTTAAAGCCCCACCCAGGCTTAGTCAGGGGGTCCTATTATAGCCTAAATGTTGAACAGGGTTTCTGGGACCTCTCCCAGGGTGATTCTCATAAGCATGGTGGCATTTTGTGTCGCGGGGTGTTTATCGCTTGGTGGATGTCCTGGTGGAGTTGAATCTCATTCACTTCGCAATGTTGTGATCGTGGCTGCCCACTCTACGGAAAGACAGAATGTTGTGATCGTGGCAGCCCACTCTACGGAAAGACAGAATGTGCAACGATCGTGGCAGCCCACTCTACGGTAAAGACAGAATGTTGTGATCATGGACCCATTCTACAAAAAGACAGAATGTTGTGATCAATGGCAGCCCATTCTACGAAAGACAAATGTTGTGATCGTGGCAGCCCAGTCTACGGAAAACAGAATGCTTGTGAAGTGGCAGCCCACTCTACGTTAGTAGACAGAATGTTGTGATCGTGGCAGCCCACTCTACGGAAAGACAGAATGTTGTGATCGTGGCAGCCCACTCTACGGAAAGACAGAATGTTGTGATCGTGGCAGCCCAGTCTACGGAAAGACAGAATGTTGTGATCGTGGCAGCCCACTCTACGGAAAGACAGAATGTTGTGATCGTGGCAGCCCAGTCTACGGAAAGACAGAATGTTGTGATCGTGGCAGCCCAGTCTACGGAAAGACAGAATGTTGTGATCGTGGCAGCCCAGTCTACGGAAAGACAGAATGTTGTGATCGTGGCAGCCCACTCTAAAGCGGAAAGACAGAATTTGTGATCGTGGGTCCCACTATACGGAAAGACAGAACTGTTGTGATCGTGGCTGGGACCACTCTACGGAAAGACAGAATGTTGTGATCGTGGCAGCCCAGTCTACGGAAAGACAGAATGTTGTGATCGTGGCAGCCCAGTCTACGGAAAGACAGAATGTTGTGATCGTGGCAGCCCACTCTACGGAAAGACAGAATGTTGTGATCGTGGCAGCCCAGTCTACGGAAAGACAGAATGTTGTGATCGTGGCAGCCCACTCTACGGAAAGACAGAATGTTGTGATTGTGGCAGCCCACTCTACGGAAAGACCGAATGTTGTCAGGGGAGGACTGCAACTGTCCAGAGAGCAAACTCGATAAAAGCAGTTCCCAGAAGAGGAATATGTCAACCATTTTTTGGTGGGAAAGGATCGATACGTATGGTTAGCTCAATGGGCAGGTCAAAAGAATGCCAGGTAAAGTCCTGGGTAGTAAAGGCGATCAGCGTGATTTTGACATCATCATCTATACATGAGTCTAGACTCATATGTTCAATGCGCCCTTGGTGTATTAGGAAAAACATAAATGTCACTTTTTAATTAAATTGTCAAACAATACTATAACTTATGTATTACACACTAATTATCAAAAATGTTTTAAATATTTATAACAATTAGCATACAACTAGTGAATATGATAACATAGAAAACACGCCTCAAAATTTTCAGGGGTTTAAATTAATTACAATCCGAAACACGTGGATGTCTTCGTCATTGTCAACAATGTACAGATGTCCACTTTTGTCTGCGGCTACTGTTCCAGAAAGACACACCAGGCTGTGCTTGAAACTGACCAGCGTCTTCTCCAACTGACCATCACAGGTCAGGCACAGCAAATCACCGTCGTCAACAACGATGATGCGATCTGATGGGTCACAGGTCACACCTTTCAGACTTCGTAAACATTTGACTCCTTCCGGTGGATATGTAAATTTTTGTTCGCCTACACACGTAAACAAACAAACAATGAATTAATGTATGCACACTTTGAAACTTCTTGGAAGTTGTAAGGTTAGGCAGATTTGAGAAAACGAATTTTATGTTAATTTTGGCAATTCTAGATAATTACTAAAACAACAATGTAAACTTTTTCTTTTTAAATGTTTATATTTCACCGTGCTTCTTTTCAAACGCATTCTTCTCGATTTCGTTTCGTAATATAACCCTGCAGTTCCGTATTTGTTTTTCTGTATTTATCATATCCTGTGTGATGTAAATTTATGTTGCCCTTTGTTCTTTGTCAACTTTGTTGTGTTGTCTGTTTCATTTTCCAAGTCATAGTTTGTGGGTTTTTTTAGTACTCCCTTAGTAAAGAATTTGGTCGAGACGTTCGGTTGTAATTCTGTCTTTTCCAGTCTATAAGCTGAGTATCTCCTTTAATTGTTGTGTTGTATTATTGCATGTAGTATTTAAACGTCTGCAATTTGAGAAAACAAACCTGGCAAAGAGGAAGTCGTTCTGATTTGGCCATACTAAAAAAAAAAAAAGAAAAAAGTGAAACAAGCCGTGACAACTGGACACATTCAGGACACGGAGGATGGTGGGAGAATAACTGAGGAGGTTATGGAGTTGTTCTTGTCATGGCGTTAGAAATATGTCAGGTCATGTACTGATACATGACTTTGTAAACTGGCAGATTTGAAGAAACATTGTCGCTGACCTCGGTCATCAAGATGGTGATGATTTGTTTATAATTCGCATAACAAGACAAGGCTGCCATGTGTCAAATACACCTGTTTCTCTAACACCCCCCTCCTCCCCCCCACCCCACCCCCAAATATGCAGATGTGCTGTTTTTAAAAAACACACAATATAACTGAGTTTCAATTTAGGAAATCATCAATTCACAGGCAAAGTTTGGTGCAGTACAGATCTCTAAATGATGATTGCAAAAACAAAAGCCATTTAAGCAGCTACCAAACTGGCAACCACTTATGCGGCGAAATACAGCGCAATCTTGGACTCGCCTGTGGATCTGAAGGTCGTGGGTTCGCTCCAAGGCGGAGCCGGACTTTTTTCAAAAATGACCTCAATTCCCAGGTCAACCCAGCAATGAGTGATTACCGGGTGCAGTCCCGGGAAGTAAAGGCGGCCGGCTCAATGCTGACCACATCACCCATTTTGTACCGAATGGTCTATATAATATAGGTCTGGCCCTATATGTCCTATACGTCTAAATGTGTGGAAACGGGTTTTTTACTTAACTTTACTTACTACAGCGCAATCAATCTACTAAACCACAATCAAGGGTAAACCCTGGCCTGTCGTGCAAGGAAATTCTACATATCAATTCTTTAAACGCCCCTGTAATTTAAGATCAATTACAGCATTCATTTACCGTCCACACTGAGGTATTTGACAGTTTTGTTTCCAACATCAGAAACAACCAACATCTTGTCCGGTGTCACACACAGATAGGCCGGATCACTGAACAATGGGAGACCACTGCTGTCTTTGGTGAATGATTTCAGCACCTGCAGAGATTGTTGTAGACAGTCTCTCAAGTTAACTCATTAAACCACAATGTGATTGCAAACAACCCTAATTCTCAACCTGTTAACAGTTTTGATATTTATGTTACACAAAAACAATATCAGTTTCGCATGGGTGGTTTTGACAGTTTAGCCATTGTTTTGTTTATTTCCATAATAAACTGATTGTTGTCAGCACACTGATAGCTTTCTCACTCAGATTGACAATTTTTGTCCAAATTATACTTGTATCTAATGTTTTGTTTTCATTTGCATTTAAATAACCGTAAACTCTTCACTATTCCTGAATAAATCAGAGTTATTCACTTTCCTTTTTCCACCGTTGGCTTCATGAAACAAGGAAATAGTCACGCGGCCACCTGGCAGCTAACCAAACACAAATACCTGGCAGCTAACCAAACACAAATACCTGGCAGCTAACCAAACACAAATACCTGGCAGCTAACCAAACACAAATACCTGGCAGCTAACCAAACACAAATACCTGGCAGCTAACCAAACACAAATACCTGGCAGCTAACCAAACACAAATACCTGGCAGCTAACCAAACACAAATACCTGGCAGCTAACCAAACACAAATACCTGGCAGCTAACCAAACACAAATACCTGGCAGCTAACCAAACACAAATACCTGGCAGCTAACCAAACACAAATACCTGGCAGCTAACCAAACACAAATACCTGGCAGCTAACCAAACACAAATACCTGGCAGCTAACCAAACACAAATACCTGGCAGCTAACCAAACACAAATACCTGGCAGCTAACCAAACACAAATACCTGGCAGCTAACCAAACACAAAATACCTGGCAGCTAACCAAACACAAATACCTGGCAGCTAACCAAACACAAATACCTGGCAGCTAACCAAACACAAATACCTGGCAGCTAACCAAACACAAATACCTGGCAGCTAACCAAACACAAATACCTGCAGCTAACCAAACACAATACTTGGCAGCTAACCAAACACAAATACCTGGCAGCTAACCAAACCTGGCACAAATACCTGGCAGCTAACCAAACACAAATACCTGGCAGCTAACCAAACACAAATACCTGGCAGCTAACCAAACACAAATACCTGGCAGCTAACCAAACACAAATACCTGGCAGCAAACACAAATACCTGGCAGCTAACCAAACACAAATACCTGGCAGCTAACCAAACACAAATGGCAGCTAACCAAACACAAATACCTGGCAGCTAACCAAACACAAATACCTGGCAGCTAACCAAACACAAATACCTGGCAGCTAACACAAATACCTGGCAGCTAACCAAACACAAATACCTGGCAGCTAACCAAACACAAATACCTGGCAGCTAACCAAACACAAATACCTGGCAGCTAACCAAACACAAAGACATGTGAATAGAAGTGTATTATTATTTTTATTATTACTATTATTATTATTACAATGCTAATGCAGCTTTCTGTTGCTTGTCTGACCATTCGATTTTTCTGTTTGATCTTTGTTGCTTACGTGGCAGCGAAAGTCTTTTCCCCAAAATAAAAAGACGAAAAAAATGATTAAGGGGCAGTTCTAGCAGGGAATCTCGAAAAAATGTGAGTTTTGAATATAGAAACAAACTTGGTATCAAATTAAACATTAACCAATATCCTACATGTTTCTGTATAAATTGTTTTAATCGGTTGAGTAGTTTCGGAGATATGATGGTTCAAAGATAGTCAGGTGTTTCTGGTCTTGGTAGGGTGGAAAAATCCAGAATTCATATTTTCACAAATCCACATATCTTTAGCAAAAATGCGAGCCTCCCTAACAGTTTTTTTTACAATTAACGATTCTTCGAATGGAACAATCAAAATTGCTGCCTTTGTAGAAGCCTGTTGATATTTTGTTTGTTCTGAAATCGTTTGTATAAGTGATATTCTAAGCAATGTCAAGTGATAAAAAGTATTGTAAACATTCAAGGAAGCGAAAGTTTCACGGGAATAGGTTTATGAGTGCTACAAAGAGATGCGGAGAATTAGATTTTAATCATTCTATTGAGGAAGACAAACATGTAAACACTGACACTCCTACAAGTTACTTTTTGACATGTAGCAGTAAAACTAAAAATAATTGTGGAACCAGTACCAAAGTTGACATTCCCAGTGCCACGCCCACTCACAGTCGGTCATCGATAAAAATCAACGACCTGTATGACATTGATGATGATCCAGACACACATTTAGACGAATTTCATGAGGTCATCGTTATTTGTGCATGATCTACAGATCTCAGAAGAAGGATTTTCTATGTCCACCAAAGTTCATAAGGAGCCTGGTTTGCAGGAAAATAAACCAAGTCAAAGTTTCGAAAATAACCTCTTTAACTCTGACCAATTATTTCTGAATTTTTTTCCCCATTGATTAAAAAAACAATACATTTTTTATGTCTTTACAAAAAGTGATGTCAAGAACTATTTCACAGTGTTTCTTTTTCATGACTTCGAAATTGCATGATCTTACTCTCGAAGAACCACGTCACTTCTTCACGGAGGAGGATCCTCATGTTCAGGAAAATGACTTGAAAGTCTACACTCCAGTCGAGATGTTGGTGACTTGAGTCTACACTAACCCACGTTTTTTTGTTTAATTTACTTGAGTCTACACTTTACTTTCTTCATGATGTTGATGACTCCTCTCGAGTCTACACTCCCACGTCGAGATGTTGGTGACTTGAGTCTACACTCCCACGTCCTGTCATAGACATCCTGGAGTTCGGTTAGATTTTCTCAACTATTTTTAATTAACGTCCTTACACCACCTCCCTCGAGTGTAAGCCCAGCACTTTGAATATCCACCAAGAGAATTAAATATCTCTGAACTAGTGGTCCATCCGTTTAATTAAGGGCAACAAAGAAGTTCTTTCCTTACGACTACACATTCACTATACTAAACACAGCAAGGAAGGGTAGCATGGTTTCTCAACTAAAGTTATTATTTACCTTCGATCGAAAAACATTTCATTTCTCTCTATCTTCCACAGCTTCACATTCAACATTAGTGGCGATAATTCTCCTTTAAATGTGGTGATGAAAACACTATAGCCTCTATTGATTTTGTGTGGTTTGAGGCCCTACAATGGCTAGAAGGAAATCTGAAATACAAGCCTTTACTAACTCCTGCCCAGTTGTATACAGATTTTCTAAACAAACCGCACACATAGCCAGAGGTGAGCGTTCATTGCCAGCAGCTACAGTGAAAACGTGCGAATAGGCGATGCTGAAACAATGCTGACATTCCACGAAACAAAAACTCTCTTAGCTGCAGTGTTGCTACAGGCGGTATAGTCTTTAGTCCCAGCAAAGACTGGCCCGATGTGTCATGCCTTTTTATGCAGGAAGTCATCGTATTCATGTGACACAATCTCCTTCATCACAGATCCAATATTGTCATGTGGCCAAGTTAAAATGTTAGTCACCTCTATCTTTGAAGTGGTCATTTACTAACAAGTTTGCCAGTTATAGCCAAATATGTTGTATCTGTTGATGTTTCCCTAAAAAGCCTGTCGAAACAACCACGACTATGTCTAATTTACACCTCTCGACCACTATCTCCACATTTTAGTTTATGATTAAGAATCTACAGTGTTAATTACTTTTATAAAGTACTTTACAGTGTAAAATCATGTTCAAAAAATACTCAGCAAAAAATATCGTCAGGAATCTGTATACCCAGATCATTTTGAAACTATATTCTGTATGTTAATGCACGCGCTCAAGTACATACACACACACGAAAGACGAACCTGGCCACTGGTGGTCAGAAAGTCCACAGACGCCCCGGCTCCGCCAGAGTTCTGAGAACTACCAGCTACGATGATGACACTGTCCAGTGACATGAAAGAAGCCAACCCCTGATACGACTTGGACACTTTGATGTACTTGTCTATGTCCAGAACTGGTGTCATCTACAGACAGCGGAGAACAAAGAAAAAAAAAAACAATAATTAATTTTTTTTGACACATTTCTCTGCATTTATTTAAAAATCAGTATCTTTATCTTCCCCTGCTTTAGTTAGTTATACATTTTACAATTTACAAACTTAGAGGCTAATCAAGACGCTTTACATCCGCCACTAAAAACACAGGCCCACATGTAAGTCATCATTATACAGGTCTAAGGCTAAGCCAGTAAATATTGTTTGCGGTCAAACAAGATTGCAAACTATGAGAACCCTACCCACCCCCACATGGTGATAGCTGGTAAGCCTTATTAAAGGAAGTTGATGGATGTGGCTTTGTCATGTCTGTAGAATGCCTCAAGACACCTTGGCAAGGACATCTCTACGATAGACGTCAGACGAAAAATGAGACATTAACGACCTAAAGAAACTGGAGAACGATAGCACAGGGGATCCCGTAGTCAGAATAGCAGCAGACCGGTAGCCATAGAGATGTGCGCGCAACAGTCAAGTCTGGAATAAGGTAAAAGTCCAAACCCAGACGAAGAAGCAGAACTTTCAGCCAGAGTTAAGCGCAGAGGACTCAGAAGAAGTAGATAAGCCAAACGTGATTGCAAGGGAAGCATCAACACGGGTATTAGTGAAAGTTCCGTATTCTCATCGCCCAGCTAACAAACTCCCAAGCACCAGTGAGGGTCTCAGTGTGTTTACATGCTATTAATATTCATGTCATTCATAGATATTCAATATAGGGAAGTAATACTGTGTAGTATCCATCCTAGCCAGGCGTATATTGGCTCTTTGGAAGCGAAATTGACTTACTTTAATCAAACAGATCTGCTGGGACGAAGGGAGACTAACAGCTGCCGACATGTCAGAAACTTGAGTAATCGCCCATGGGGAAGAATCTAAAGCCAGACCCGTGCTCCTGTGGCCTCTCCTGCTAGGGAATGCTTTCACACACTTATTGGTCCAGTCTGTGGCCAGAACTGTGTCCGTTGGCACCAACACAATAAGGCAATTCAAGCAAGGCTTCTGACTATCGTGCCGTAATCGAGTTTTAATTGTTCGAATTACTTTGTTTGCTGACAAGGCTGTGTCATCAGGGGTTATAATCGGAAGCGTTTCTCTTGGCTTGCCATTAAACATTGCTTTCTGCACAGATTCTCGGCGTTTATTGCTTGTCGTTGTTTTCTGTGTTGTTTTGTTGTTTCTTATATAAGCTTTTGGTGGTACTGTCTGAGGTTTGTCAGCAGTACATACTGTGGCGTAACTAAGTTTCTCTGGGTCTCTAGGCAACACAGTCGAGGTTGCTAAGTTTCTACCAGAACCTCCACTGTTGGCTTCAGATTTAGAGTCGGCTGAAATGTCATCGTTGCTGAGATTATAGACAAAGGCACATTTGCCCAGAGCGATGTCTGGGACACTGTCCTTCTTAAACAAGCATTTGACTTCACCGAGTTTGTTACAAAACCGTTTGTGTTCGTCAGTAGCTTTTGTGATATCACACGAAGCCAAGGTATTACAGCAAGAATCATCTGATATCAGTTCAAAATCTGAGACGAACATTGTAGAGGATGCATTTTTCACAGCTTGTCTTGTATTGTTGAGAGTCTCTTCAAACATGGAAACTTTCAACGAAACTTTTTCTTGAAGACCATCGTAGCTCTTTTCCAGATGTTTCAGAAGTTTCCCTTCTTGGCTGGACACAACCTCGCGTAGTTTATCGGCAGTTTCTCTGATTTTTAGCTCTGTTTGTTCCTTCTTTTCTTCTACAAGCTTCATGTAATCCTCACGTAGACTCTCCAGTTGTACAGCATGACTGATCTGTGCGAATATTTCGCTTATCTGAGAGCGTATTGCGGCTCGGCGATCTTTAGCGGCGTCTTCCACAGTCAGCATTTGCTTACAGGCACGATGGCTAAGGATAGCACACGTTTCACATGAAGTTTGACGACAATCCATGCAGTAGAAGCTGCATTCTTTGTTCGAGTGTTTGGGACATGAAGGGTATTTAATTTGAACTATATTGCTCTCAGGAAGTTCTTTCCTAGACTGAACCAACTCAATTAAATTTTTCACATCGAAGTCTGTTTTGAACTGTGCCGCCCATGACGAGGGTACGGTTGAATAACTTGGAGCAGAGATTTTTATCCTACAAAGAGGACACGAGAAGCTTCTAACAGAGTAGCCATCACTTGTCACGGAAGCCATGATGTGAGCATGAAGGCAACTCTCACAGAATCTGGAAAACAGCAATTGTAACAGTTATCAGTCTCCATGAATGGCATAGAAACAAAAATGGCGAACATAGATGTGAAAACCTTTTGTTGCAGAACGAATTCCGTATCGCTATTTAGAATTTTAGGCGCTAAACACATATCGGCCTCTGTGGCAATGGCGTTGCGAACGTGCTTCATAATGCCAGGGTACCGCGTTCAATCCCAGCCATAGACCATTTGGCAGCAGAACGTCTTGTGCTGATATCTGACCGTGGTACTGAGAGCTGACCGTTTAGTCAGCAAACTATTGAATGTAATATTTGCCTAGAAAAACCACAACCGCCCAAAAATGCTTGGGTTGGTTCTGCAACGTCCTGAAAAGGATACGCTACTCTAACTAACTAAATACGTGGTCACACATTTCTACTAGCACTACTAATACAGCTCTTTGGGACAATGATAGAACAATTCATTAACAAAAACATGTAGATAAAGATTGTCGATATTGTTTCCATTATAAAAATGTGAGGTGCCTATGGTAGTTGTTCTTATTGGTGAGAGAGGATATTTGATTTACTTGGGCGGATTTCGGTTCTCATTAGTGTGATCTTAATTGTCTTTTGAATGGAAAACATCTATGTATATACAAGACAACATTATATGTTACAGACATAATATATATCGATCAAACAGGTATCTTCAGCACAATAAAGGTTAGTTGCACTGGATCTCCAGCATTCACGGTCTCTTGTTTTGGCTGCACACTCTCGCAGGCTGATTTTTGTTCATTTCTTGATGTTACTCACCCACTTTATCGTTGTATATCTTTTGCTCTTTTGTCCCGGCCTCTCCTTCTAGTATGACCAAATTATTTCAATTGTCTCTTCTTTACTTTTTACGGTAATTATCTTCTCATTGGCAGCTTTACAGAACCGCTCTGATGATTTTTGTTTCCATAAAATACGGCCTATTCTTCTGTATATTCAAATTTCTAGACACTCAATTTCATTTTGACAATCACAAACATAGACGGTCTCATAAACCAGAACTTTACGCCAGAGTGTACAGCTGGTGAACGCGAAGAAGAAGAAGAAGATAAATGTGTCTACAGTTGCATTTACTCAGATGTTCAGCTATGATACAGATGTTGACAAACATATGGACGGAGCAGCCAGTTCTATGGTGGGTGAAAAAGGTGGCACACTGATGAAATCTGGTGACGATAGCGGATAGCATGATTCTTTCTTTTGGCCTTTGTTGTAGATCCCATTGACGTAGCTTGTTAAGGCATAGCTGACACAGTTCGTGAAGCTAAAAGTTGTGAGTCATCACATGACACAAGTGGACATTCACTAAAAACACCTTTGTAAAAAACTAGAGAAAAACTGTGGCAAGGAAAATCACTTTTAAATTAGAACATACATGCAGACTATATCAGAACTGAGACGATACACGCAGCATGGGGATAAACAAAGTCATGCTGGCGTGTTTTCTTACTACGATGTCTATGTAGATTTCCATGCAGGGGTGGAGACACGTGTTGTAACGTTCGACTTGGAAGGTGCATACAACAAGGCTCCCTTTCAAAAACTCATACATCAGCTCCTAAATATCAATATTTTACCCACACTCATTAAATGGATAGCAGCAGCAGCACGCTTCACGAGACTGGTTGTTTTCAAATGTGCAAAGATTGATCTCTGAGTTAAAAACCATACACCCAGGATTGCCAAAGCGATCTCCATGGTTTATGTCAATCTGCGACTCAATCAGCATGCTACTCAAGATCGGCATCAGAGGCAGTGTATTTCTTACGGAAACAGTGGCTCTATCTGATATAGCACGAATCGTTTCGCAAAATCAGCTTCATTCTACCCCCCCCCCCTCCTCCCCCCCCCCCCCCCCCAGCCCCCACGATCCCGCAGCTAATGCTGACGTGATAGGCACCGAGAGAATAGATGCACTGGCTGGCAGTGCGACTAACTGAAATGAACCCTCTATGGACAGAAGAGACATCATCAATACCATCGGAGAAACTACACGTTGTGAGGCTTCAGTTTTGTGAAAAATGGTTTGTCACTAAATAGAGTGCATGCCATGGGTGTACCAAATGGAAGCGCGAGACAGGAAAACCATTGCGGAAGCCACCTGTCGTTACACCAACCAGACGGAAGAGAATGGGAGAATGGCCTAGAAACACTTGGAGACATACTCAGTAGGAGATCGGAACACATATGGTCCTGTCCAATGTGCGATAACGATATCTCTAAAATGAACAGTGAACAATAAGTACTCAGCCGTTTCAATCACCAACACTGTTTTCTTGTTTTCTTTCAATAAAATTTTTGGGAACTTAAAATGATATCTGGGAGGGTATTGCATGGGGATTGATGTCACTAGAGGGGATTGTTTAGTAATGTAATGGTCATACATCGCAGATATCACTAGAATTAGTTACCTGTGCAAGCATGACAGAGTTTTGGGTTCTTTTAGCATTTCCAAGCAGATGCTGCACTTCAGAAAATCTCTTTCTGTATATTCTTGACAGGACATGACGGCAACGTTGTAACTAATAACTACTGACTTGAGATGTCTTCACAGCTGATTGGTGTTTCAAGCACCTCTCTGTGTGATCAATAAATAAATTCCATTAGTCTTCACAGCTAAAGCAACTGAAATAAATTCAACCCTTGTTTCTTTTCTTTAGCTTGTGTATATACTATTTCCTTATGCTGTTTGAATCTGTATGTGTACTGTTGATACATTTATATGTGCTTTTTTTGCATGTCTTTCAGTGGGCTTATCTCTCTCTCTCTCTCTCTCTCTCTCTCTCTCTCTCTCTCTCTCTCTCTCTCTCTCTCTCTCTCTCTCTCTCTCTCGATGTCGCTCCAACATAGACGTATTCTCCCCTATAACATGCCAATACTGCCCAGTGAGTTTGTCTTGAAAAAGAATCAGTACCACGAAGTAATAATAGCTCTCTGTAGAAACCATTACGTTACCCAGCTAAACAAAGATGGCCTACGAACAGATCATCTAAACATTTATAATTTATGGCCTCCGTATATGTCATCTGGACATTAATCATTTACTGGGCAGACTACCTGAGCTTTCACTTTGGTTTGACAACCAGTTGCACATTTTGGGAATTACCGAAAGTCGGCTAAACAATAAAATCTCTAGTAGTGAAATTAAAATTAGGGATTTAATGTCATTCGTAAAAACGCGATAAGAAAATTAAAAACATGTATAACTGTGTACATCTAAAATTGTCTCAATTATTCCCATAGAAATGATCTACAATCCTTGGAGGTTGATTGTGTCTGGTTGGAAGTCAAGTCGTCAAACAAGTCATCACTTTTCATTGGTTACAAAGGTTATCGAAATCCTTGTGCAGCTATGACGACCTCACTTCCAAGATGGATAGAGCTTTTAGCCTATTAAAAGAACTTATTCTTCTAAATTTCAATATAGATGGAAAGAAACCAAACCAGATATGAGTAGATATCCTCCTCTCCAATAACTTTAAAGAACTAATTAACTCTTCAACATGAGTCATAGAAACCTCTTCAGCTATACTAGAATACATTTGTGTATCTTGTCCAACAAATAATAGTCAATGTACTATCGCTGCTAGTGCAGTCAGCGACCACTATCCTGTTTGCATAAATAACCTGGTCGTAAAGGGAATTTAGAATTCCTATAAACAAGCATTTTACTATTAAATTTAGACGATTTTGAAGCTTTTAATCCTGGTTTTCTTTTACAGGACTTGCAAAAAGTACAGCTTGATATGTTTATCAACTTCCTGATCCGGACGATGCTATAAACTACTGGACCAAAACAGTCTACAGTGATAAACATGTACTTGTTAAGGGGTCACTATACGGCATTTTTTTCCAATTTATGACATAAATATCCCGTTTTCAATGTTGTCGTTTTTGTAAAGTTCGGCATTCGTAGAATAGATTACACACAGAATTTATATCATTTGTAAACAATTTAGCATTGAAAAAGTTAATACTAAAGGCACCAACCCATGCCCTTTTTTAAGATATAATAAAGTTGAAAAGTCAGTTTTCTCACATCTCTATATTTCTGTTTGTTGTGTGTGTGAAATTCTAAAATCTCACATAATATAAAAACTAAAAACATGAAATTTAGTATGAATACTCCTTAAACAATATTATAGAATCTTGTGTTTTTAAAAGTAGATTTTAGAAAGTTTTTGTTTTGTCAAAATTTGATTATAGTCTTATGATGCAAGATTTTTTTTTTTTACTTTTTTAATAAACCTACATTCTAAATTCTACAAAAAAAATTTAAAAACATGTTTTAAGTAAATAAAAAACACCTGTCTCTTTAAATAGGATTAAAGGTCATGAATCTATAATTTATTGTTTAATACGTATGTTTGTTTTTAAAATTTCAGGATTCTAAGTACATGTTTTTTTCCCCTAAAGATGGAGGCAATTGCCATGGCAACAATGATTTTCTTACACTTAAAGTATGCAAATGAAATAATATGTATCCCTTCAAATGACAATTATAAATTAATTGCTCCAACTCTGTAAATAGAAAAGAAAAATTCGCGTAGTGACCCCAAACTAAGTACCCATGGATACTAATACAGTTCTAGAAATTATGAGAGAACGAGATACTTCACACACAAATAAACACTGTACTGCCTATCTCAAATTTAGAAATAGAGTGCAATATGAAATTAAGAAGGATCACTTTAATAAACTAATGAAAGATAAAACAGAGTCGACAAATGAAAGGCTTTCATCGTGCTAGACAACAAGAAACATTCTTGGATCAAGCAATACCTGATTCTCTAACATGGAAAGAGTTAAGTTCCTTTATCAGATCAGAGACTGAGAATTTAACGTTTTCAGTTCCAGACTCACGGTGTAGCTTAAGCCTGTTAACAAAATTCTGTGAGAAAGAATGCTCTACAAATTCATCCTGAGATTCCCTTTTTGTCTGTTGCTGAAGTGTATAAATATTTCTCCAGCCTCAAGCAAACAAGCTCCTCTGGCTTAGATGGAATCAATAATCGAATTTTTCGATGTGCTGCACCAGTCATTAGTAACTCGCTAACATTCATATATAATCAGTGCCTGGCTAAGAACTACTTTCCATCAGTCAAATTGCTATCGTTTATCCTCTGCTAAAACCTGGCTCAGCTGACAATGGTTCTCTTGGCAGTTATCATACCCACACGTCATGACGCATGACTAGCATTCTTATGTTCCTGCAGATCTCAGATAATATTAACACTATACTATTGATAACATTTCTCCGTACAGCTGCCTTAGACCGTCAAAAATCACTTCTCTTGACCTAACCCTGCTACTTCAACAGCTGATATCCCTAGCCGACAGGATGTTCTCCGGTATCTCTCTACTCATCATATATTCAAAGAAAGCTATCCCCTATAGTTGTCTATAACATCCTACCAGTACTGTCTTTACTTTGTTTTATTTCTTTTTTTTTTTTTAGGATTCCAGTCGCACTGGATCCGAAGTGCTGGGATTAGCTAGGAGGCGCTGCAGAATCAGAAATTCAACATCTGGTTCGTGATGATTCCCACCCAGGGGATGTGATTGTCTATACCGATGGCTCTGTGTTGGGAGGCAGAAGACGAGTGTGCGGGTTCATAGCAAGACTGACTGACTGACTTTCTACCCCACCGGGACATCACACAAGCGATAAACACCCGATGACACAATGTGCCATCATGCGGGTGAGGATCACCGTGGAGAGATCCCATAAACCGCGTTCAACCATTAGGCCATATTTATGGCGAGGCCATATTGCGGCCCCTGGTATGAGCCAGAGTAGGGCTTCAAAGAACAAAAAATTGCATCCTAAAAAGGACCGCAGGATTGAGAGATTAATGACGGTTTACGTCGTGCAGTTGGTTCATAACATGACTGACTGACTGACTGACTGACTGACTGACTGACTGACTGACTGACTTTCTACACCACTAGGACATCACACAAGCGATAAACACCCGATGACACAAACTGCCACCATGTGGATGAGGATCACCGTGGAGAGGTCTCAGAAACCGCGTTCAGACAATTGGCCATATTTTTGGCCTGCCTATATTGCGGCCCCTGGCAAAAGCCAGGGTGGGGCTTCAAATAACAAAAAATTTCGTCCTAATAAGGACGTAAGGGTTATTTTGGTTAGTGTCATAGCAAGAGCGAATTGACGAAATTAAATCCAACTATAAAATACAAATACAGCATTTGATATGGACGTAGAGGCGGTCACTGCGACTTTTCATTGACCTAAGAATCAGCTGTACACACATCTTGTGATTGTAACTGAGTCGCAAAGCGGTGGTGCAGTCAACATCACGCCAACCACCGTTACTCTCTAGGACTAAAGCTGGCACCCCTAAAGAATGAGTCAACTTGGGAGCCAGTGTCGTTTTATAAAGTTCGGTTTCGTCAGGACTCGAAACCAAGAGACCTCCCGATCCGAAGGCGAGCGTCTAACCGCTACATCACGGCTGTTCCCTCTGTTTCTACACTAGTCCTGCTATTTTCCCTACACATTCCAAGCAGAGTTGCCATATTTTTTTTATTTTTATTGACTCTAGATTCCTCACACTAGGCTTATTTGAAACTGAAGATTATAAGCTGACGTATTTTGGCGCTTGGGTTTTTCCTGGCTTTTCTAAACAAGACATGGACACATTTTCTTCATAGTTTCCGTGTGAGAAACAAAAACAAGAAAATTTACTGAAAGCAGTGTAGGCCTATGGTTAATATCCTAATTTCAATATGTCTTTGTTGTGATGTCCTTATACGGCTGTTACACGGACTAAAGGAGATTGGCTCCATCTCATAATGAGCATCTGTGTATAAATGTGTTGTCTTCATAGACGGATCATGACTGCGATAAACCAAGCCCCACTGTAATTTAACTATAATAAAGCAGGTCATGGATAGACCATCACACGTTCACACTTCATGCAGTACGGGGTCACATAGCCTGGAAGACACATCTGTGCTGGTGGTAGGAGTTTACTGAGGAAAATTTTTTAATTTACTAGAGTAAATGCTGGATATAAAACCGAAACCGACCATTGATGCCAAGTGATTCAGACTGTTTAGAAACTACCTGGGGATAGAAAGTCGAAATGATATACATCTAGGAAATGGAAAGCAAGTATAATAGTAATTGGGAGAACACATACCAATGGCTCAAAAAATCTTTAGACGGATCAGAGGCAGCACATAGTAAACTGTGTCAGTGCAATGTTACGCCAAGAATTAATAACATATCAAAACATAAAAAATCCCCAAAACAGGATTAAAACCCCCGTCAAGAAGCCAGTCACAGCTTATTACAACAATGACTACTAGTCCAAGCAATGATAAAGTTAAGGCAGCATAGTTGCAACTTGCTGTAGGCATGACATGCCATTGTGCAATATGCACAACTGATCATCTAAGTGAAGTTATGAATGCGCATGGTCGGGGGGGGGGGGTACATTGGAACACATACAGTTGCATAGAACTTAAACATGCTTTCATAATGAAACATATTTTATCGCCTGCACATAGGGCTGAAAAGGTTATCTTTCACTTGTTGCAGTGAGGTTGACAGTCAACGATTCAGTCAAGAGCTTTTCATTCCAAGTGAGTACAGTGTTACATTTTTTTTGGTGTTGTGTGTGTGTGTGTGCGGTGAGTGTGTGTGTGTGTGTGTGTGTGTGGTGTGTTTGTGAGTAAGTGTGTGTGAGTGTGTGTGCATGGTGTGTGTGGTTTGTGTATGTGCATACAATAGAACAGGTTCAATACGTTTCAGATATGCTTTCTGACATGCAAATAAATGTACGTGTCACATCAGCAATTGTTTAAACTACATAATGTATGACACATCTTTACACAGAAAGTATTGTACCGTTATAAAACGTGGATTAAAGCTTACACGATAGAGAGAGAGAGAGAGAGAGAGAGAGAGAGAGAGAGAGAGAGAGAGAGAGAGAGAGAGAGAGAAAGAGAGAGAGAGAGAGAGAGAGAGAGAAGTACGAACAATGAAACTTACCTTTGCGTGGACGTAACTGAAACAACGATTTCTCACCTGCTAGTTTCATTTTCAGTTTCATTTTTGGCAAGTGCAGATTTAACTAAGCAAGTCGTTCTGCCTTTTACTGACTCGACCAGTGACCTAGATCGCTTGTACCTACACACTGTATACGTAATACTACACATAATTTCTACCATTCGGGTCAGGATTTGTGCTATGAAGAGGAGGAACTTCATGTCTGACTCTAACTGATTCGCTATCACCATTGATGTAAGTGCCATGCCTCCTCATAGCACAACATACCAGTATCGTCTGAAAAGACGGATAGGTGCCAACAACAATGAGGGCTGTGGCAAATGTAAGAAAACACTATTTGATAGAGGTTGACGGATAGAACGTGAGCGCTCAAGACTTACATTTGCTTGGCAAGATGACTTTATCAGATAAATACTGACTATATAATCCAGGTGCAGTAAAGCCGCGTCAGTCTGCGGGTATATTTACCTACAACTGTATCAAAATGCTGTCTCTCTGTGTGGGTTCCGGGGAAAATAATGGACCCACTGATTCCTCAACAAGGATGTCGTAGGAGTAGACTCATTTGGTGTTTCCTTTGAAGCAGGTTTGCCTGAGAGACAAGGAATCAGCAATTTGAATACAATTTAGTCACATCTGTAAAACGGATGTGCACGCAAAACCCGAGTTCGGGAACAATACTTAAGTCCAGAGTTGAAGGAAGAGTTAAAACTTATCGCCGGAGTTTGAAGCTGGCTAAGGCCAAGAAAAAAAAGAATTCTATCATTGAAGATATTATTCTAGTGAGAGTTTATATTTGCTTTACCTTTCACAAACCACTGATATGATATCATGAAAACATTTGAATCAAACGAAAAAATAGACCAGCGTCTACAGACAGTAATAGGAAATAACCGCCGACCCTGTTTTGCCATTTTAATCTTTTTTTTTTTTTCTTTCACACAAATCAAAACAGCAACAAGAAAGCACATATCCGCAAGCGGCGTGGTCGAATTTCTGAGAAATATATTACTTTTAGTTTCAGTTTCCATTTGCGACTGTTTCTGTGCACTACGCTGAAAGTTGCGACTTGAATGGTGATCGTACTGTGGTTCTGTTTCAGGAATACCTTTCTGTTTATATCAGTGCTATCAGCTATAGACGGTTTGTTGTTCCCTAGCGAGTATAACGTTGTGATGCTTCTGTGAGTTTACTCTAAAGAGTGTCGCTATAGTCTTGTAATGAGGGCATGCAGAGATACTCATTTTCCAAAAAATTAAAGTGTGTATTTATGAAAGTAAAAGTTAAGATAGTATGTCAGTATGTTATCATAGCGCTCTGGGTGTATGCATGAGTGTGTGTGTGTGTGTGTGTGTGTGTGTGTGTGAAGTGAGTATGTCCATTAGAAAAACCCTGTGTTGACAAGAAAGGTTAAAGGTTGTAGACTGGAATCTATCCATTGTTAGTGTATGTGTGGTAATTAGTGTACGTGTTGGTGTTAGTGTAGGTATGTGTGTTAGTGTATGTGTGGTAATTAGTGTACGTGTTGGTGTTAGTGTAGGTATGTGTGTTAGTGTATGTGTGGTAGTTAGTGTACGTGTGGGTGTTAGTGTAGGTATGTGTGTTAGTGTATGTGTGGTAGTTAGTGTTCGTGTGGGTGTTAGTGTAGGTATGTGTGTTAGTGTATGTGTGATAGTTAGTGTACGTGTTGGTGTTAGTGTAGGTATGTGTGTTAGTGTATGTGTGGTAATTAGTGTACGTGTGGGTGTTAGTGTAGGTATGTGTATTAGTGTATGTGTGGTAATTAGTGTACGTGTGGGTGTTAGTGTAGGTATGTGTGTTAGTGTATGTGTGGTAATTAGTGTACGTGTGGGTGTTAGTGTAGGTATATGTATTAGTGTACGTGTGGGTGTTAGTGTAGGTATGTGTGTTAGTGTATGTGTGGGTGTTAGTGTAGGTATGTGTGTTAGTGTATGTGTGGTAGTTAGTGTATGTGTTGGTGTTAGTGTAGGTATGTGTGTTAGTGTATGTGTGGTAATTAGTGTACGTGTGGGTGTTAGTGTAGGTATGTGTATTAGTGTATGTGTGGTAGTTAGTGTACGTGTTGGTGTTAGTGTAGGTATGTGTGTTAGTGTATGTGTGGTAGTTAGTGTACGTGTTGTTGTTAGTGTAGGTATGTGTGTTAGTGTATGTGTGGTAATTAGTGTACGTGTCGGTGTTAGTGTAGGTATGTGTATCAGTGTATGTGTGTTAGTGTATGTGTGGTAATTAGTGTACGTGTTGGTGTTAGTGTAGGTATGTGTGTTAGTGTATGTGTGGTAGTTAGTGTACGTGTGGGTGTTAGTGTAGGTATGTGTGTTAGTGTATGAGTGGTAGTTAGTGTACGTGTTGGTGTTAGTGTAGGTATGTGTGTTAGTGTATGTGTGGTAGTTAGTGTACGTGTTGGTGTTAGTGTAGGTATGTGTGTTAGTGTATGTGTGGTAGTTAGTGTTCGTGTGGGTGTTAGTGTAGGTATGTGTGTTAGTGTATGTGTGGTAATTAGTGTACGTTTGGGTGTTAGTGTAGGTATGTGTATTAGTGTATGTGTGGTAATTAGTGTACGTGTTGGTGTTAGTGTAGGTATGTGTGTTAGTGTATGTGTGGTAGTTAGTGTACGTGTGGGTGTTAGTGTAGGTATGTGTGTTAGTGTATGTGTGGTAGTTAGTGTACGTGTTGGTGTTAGTGTAGGTATGTGTGTTAGTGTATGTGTGGTAGTGTATGTGTGGTAGTGTTGGTGTACGTGTTGGTGTTAGTGTAGGTATGTGTGTTAGTGTATGTGTGGTAGTTAGTGTACGTGTTGGTGTTAGTGTAGGTATGTGTGTTAGTGTATGTGTGGTAGTTAGTGTACGTGTCGGTGTTAATGTAGGTATGTGTGTTAGTGTATGTGTGGTAGTTAGTGTACGTGTTGGTGTTATTGTAGGTATGTGTGTTAGTGTATGTGTGGTAGTTAGTGTACGTGTTGTTGTTAGTGTAGGTATGTGTGTTAGTGTATGTGTGGTAGTTAGTGTACGTGTCGGTGTTAGTGTAGGTATGTGTGGTAGTTAGTGTACGTGTTGGTGTTAGTGTAGGTATATGTGTTAGTGTATGTGTGGTAGTTAGTGTACGTGTTGGTGTTAGTGTAGGTATGTGTGGTAGTTAGTGTACGTGTTGGTGTTAGTGTAGGTATGTGTGGTAGTTAGTGTACGTGTTGGTGTTAGTGTAGGTATGTGTGGTAGTTAGTGTACGTGTTGGTGTTAGTGTAGGTATGTGTGGTAGTTAGTGTACGTGTCGGTGTTAGTGTAGGTATGTGTGTTAGTGTATGTGTTGTAGTTAGTGTATGTATGTGTGTTAGTGTATGCATTTGTGTTAGTGTATGTGTGTGTGTTAGTGTATGTATGTGTGTTAGTGTATGTGTGGTAGAGCTGTTGCATGTGTCTCGACTCTGAGCTGGATGTACTCCGACTTGGATTGAAACACACCCAATTAATCCCATAAGATGACATTTTACAGCTCTAGAGAGGGCTGTCTAGAGGCTATAACCTGGTAGTGACAGTGCCTCAAACCACCCCCCCCCCACTGTGTGTCTGTCTGTCTGTCTGTCTGTCTGTCTGTCTGTCTGTCTGTCTGTCTGTCTGTCTGTCTGTCTGTCTGTCTGTCTGTCTGTCTGTCTGTCTGTCTGTCTGTCTGTCTGTCTGTCTGTCTGTCTGTCTGTCTGTATATATGTATGTATGTATATATGTATGTATGTATGTATGTATGTATGTATGTATGTATGTATGTATGTATGTATGTATGTATGTATGTATGTATGTATGTATGTATGTATGTATGTATGTATGTATGTATGTATGTATGTATGTATGTATGTATGTATGTATGTATGTATGTATGTATGTATGTATGTATGTATGTATGTATGTATGTATGTATGTATGTATGTATGTATGTATGTATGTATGTATGTATGTATGTATGTATGTATGTATGTATGTATGTATGTATTATGCATGTATGTATACCACTGACATATTTGAGACTGATCTATATTTCATCATTGTTTCGAAAGACACAACCTAACAAGAGTTGCAGTGAAGCTTCTCCAAAGTTAACGTCCAAGTCTGTATACGATGGATCGCAGTCCACAAGCAGAAGAAGATCTGGTGTCCTGCAGAATCTGCTTGGAAAAATTCAAAGAGCCAAAAGCACTTCCCTGTGTGCATCGGTGGGTAGAGTCTCAGCTCTGTTTTTCGATTCTTTAACTGGTTTGCAAGAATTATATCCATTATCATCATCATCATCATCCTTATCATCATCATTTAAAAACAATCACGTCAGAAAAAGTCACGTTTTTCTAATCACAAGTTACACGCCTATACAAACAAATTAGTACATGTGCACGCGCTTTTAATCCTGCAACCTCCAATCTATCCGTCCTTTAATGTAAAAACAAAACAGAGATAAACGACGATGTTCAACTTACAGAGTCGGTTATAACAGTAGTCTGGTTTCTTTGTGCCAAATATGTTGGCTAAGGAATGTTAATTGCACCAAAATTAGTTACTTGCAGTGGTACTCTATCTTGTACCTAGTGAGGACTGTTGGGGGGAGGGGCGGCTGCACGCACACGCGTTTGCCCATACACACATGGACATATACACATTTGCGCACACGCTCATGCAAGAATCCATGTACACGTGTTTAATTACACATGTACATATGCATGTACATGTACACTCAAAGAATTTTAGACCTATTGGCTGTAAATGCAGACTGGGTTTTACTGAAAAAGTTATTTTTCTCCATATGGAAAGTAATTCTTTTGTTAATGACATTTTCTAAGATCTTTCCTAAATATGATCTTAACGAGATGTGTCTGTATGAGTCTACTTTGTGAGGTTCCTTTAATTTTCATTTTTTTAATTTTAATGGCAATAATTGTGGCTTGTTTTTATTCCCTGAAATTTCCCCTTTTCTCCGTGTCTCTTTGAATAAATGCGTAATTTGCTTCAAGTTTTTCCTGGTAACATTTTCATGCTTGTGTAATTAATAATTTCCGTTCCTGATGTGGTGTTGTAATTTGCCGTTTAGTCTGGCAAGTTCTTCTCTCCTGACTCTCTATTCGTTGCCTAATTTCTTATTAGAGCAAACTTCATAAAAGTACCTTCCAAAAATATCGGCTTTATCTTGCTCAGTTATTGCTAATTCGGGTATTTTAATTGTGAGAATTCTATATCTCTTCTTATCTTCTTCAATAGCCTTTATCTGATGCAACATCTTGTTCGCTGGAGTATTTGGTAGTCACGTCTCTTTCAAAAACATACTTTTTTTTCCCCCGTTGTAATATAGTAGAGGCTATGTTGTTTTTATCGTTGATAATGAGTTTGGTAGAATAATGTTGTTGTGTAATTCGTGTCTTTTTGTTCACTTCGTTGACATTTCTAGTCATGGTTTGTTAATTATCTCTTGTTATCATCTCAACTGTTTGACCCAGTCTTTGGCACAATGCTTGCTGTGTGTTACAGAGCAGTTACGGAACTGTTGGTTTCAATTCTTGTCATAGACTAGAGGAGCAGTGGGAAACTTGACACATACTGGGAGTCGGAGTGGATAGCAGGGGGCATAGAAACACGTGTCATTTATGAGGTTTGAGAAGACAGTTGGAACCTTCGCCATGGACAAGAAGATAGTAGGAACACTTCACAAAGACAAGGGAGACGATTGGAACACATACCATGGTCGAAGAGTACAATAGGAGCGTGTTCTGTAGGTAAGGAGAACATTAGCAGAACAGGCCATAGACAAGGTTTTCGAAGACAGAAACCCTTGCGATAGACAGGGGTCGCAACAGCACTTGCCATAGACACGGGTCGGTATAAACACTTGCCATAGACACGGGTCGGTAGAAACACTTGCCATAGACAAGAGGTCGGTAGGAACACATGTTATAGACAGGGAGTCGGTATGGACACTTGCTATAGACAGGGGTTGGTAGGAACACATATCATAGACAAAGAGAACAGTAGTAACACATGCCAGAGATGATGGAACGGAGGACAGTAAGAACACTTGCTATAAACAAGATGGGCAATGACATTAGGATCACTAACCATGGACATAACTGACAGTTTGAAGATTACAATATAAATCAGATGTCGCCAGTTTTAATTCATGAAATATTTCCGGAGCGAAGGACATGTGTAAGACTAAATCTGACTTGCTACTGAAATGATCAGCATCTAAACTGAACTATATTTGTCTGCAGTGATGCTGCATCAGTAAATGTATTCACTGTTTCGAGATACCCTTACCTAAAATCATCAGTCGACAACAATTTACAACGCTACATGCTGCTGGGTGTTACTTGTAAGTAACTCAAGTTATTTAACCGTTGAAGTCTTACCCTATATGGTGAAAAAATATTTTAAAATGTATTGTTTTATTTTTGTAGATTATGTAAGAGCTGTTTCGAATACATCGCCTTTTTTTAAATTGCAGATTGTGTGACAGCTGTTTAAGAAACCACATCAGTGTCTCACCAGCGAGAGATACAGACAATCTTCTTGGGTTCTCGTGTCCTGATTGTAGAGAATTCATCCCCGTTCTTGACATAGGAAGCACACCATTCAGCGGGGCTGGTCGGTTCAATGCAGGCGATCTCATAAAAAGGCTGGTTGAGCTCTACACATCCACACAAGAACTTCATAATAACAACGCTGCACAAATTAGACATCCATGCCTGGAACATACTGACACGGAAGTTGATCTATACTGTGTTGGCTGTTCTGAAACGATCTGCCATCTGTGTGCATCTACAAGTCATCACAATTGTGATCGGCTGGCAACTGTAAATAAAGCAGCACAAGATCATCGATCATTATTGCAAGAAAAGATTAATGAAATTAAACAAATAATCGAGCAGTCGTTAGAACGAGAAAAAGTACGACAAACTTGTATGAATGAAGTTCATGAGAAGGTTAAGCTTGCGGAAAAAGACATTTTAGAATCAGAAAGGAAATGGCACGAATGTGTGAATGCCCAAAAAGATCTGCTCATAAAAGAGCTAAATACACACTATGGACTTCTACAACAAAACGTTTCTGCAAAAGCTTTCAAATTTACTGGTCTTGTTAAGAAATTGCAAGATCTTGTAACCATGGCAAGTTTGAAAATGATGTCTTCTTCAGATTTAGAAATATGTTTAGATACATCTTATATTGATGCCCTTAATTCATGCAATGAAAAGTGTCTTGCCTTAAGCGAACTTTATGACAGTCTTTGCAAAAACATTTCTGATGTCACATGTAGATTCGAGGCCAGCAGCTCTGCCAGTGTTACTCTTGGCAAAATACTGTTTCTGTCTAATATAAATGATATGAAAGGTTCCGATGACCGAATACCCTCTGCTTCACAAATGTCAAGGTTTAATGGGAGACCCACATCACCACCATCGGGTTCACACACATTAATGTCTTCACCAAGACCCACATCACCACCATCGGGTTCACACACATTAATGTCTTCACCAAGACCCATGTCACCACAATCTGGTTCACACACATTAATTTCTATACCAAGACCCATGTCACCACCATCTGGTTCACACACATTAATGTCTTCACCGACACCCACATCACCACCATCTGGTTCACACACACTAACGTCTCCACCGACAACCATGTCACCACCACCTGGTTCACAAACAAAAATGTCTTCACCAAGACCTATCTCACCACCATCTGGTTCACACACATTGATGTCTTCACCGACACCTATGTCACCACCATCTGGTTCACACACATTGATGTCTTCACCGACACCCATGTCACCACCATGTGGTTCACACACATTGATGTCTGCACCAAGACCCATGTCACCACCATCTGGTTCACACACATTGATGTCTTTACCGACACCCATGTCACCACCATGTGGTTCACACACATTGATGTCTTCACCGAGACCCATGTCACCACCATCTGGTTCACACACATTAATGTCTTCACCGAGACCCATGTCACCACCATCTGGTTCACACACATTGATGTCTTCACCGAGACCCATGTCACCACTATCTGGTTCTCAAACATTAATGTCTTCACCGAGACCCATGTCACCACCATCTGTTTCACAAACATTAATGTCTTCACCAAGACCTATGACACCACCATCTGGTTCACTCACAATAATGTCTTCACCGGAACCCATGTCACCATCCTCTGGTTCACACACATTATTGTCTTCACCAGAACCCATGTCACTACCATCTGGTTTACACACATTAATGTCTTCACCGGGACCCATGTCAAGAGCACACACTAACTGCGAGAAACGTGCCAGAACTTTACAACCGTGTCCTCCTGGATTGTCGGAAGAAGCTTTTGACAGTGACACTTATAATCCCGTGAATAAGAAGAAAAAGTAAATGTCATAAACATTGGATTCTTCCTGAAAATGTTCCTAAAAGATTATGTTTATGTTATATGAAGCCATGCCACTAAGAATGTGAGGGAAGCAATGGTATATCAATGTGTTGTATTAATTGATGTTGCAAACAGGAGTTGAGGTCATGTGTATTTTACTCCAAGATTTGTTGCTTTTTTTTTCGGTTCGCTATGCATATAGCGCATTTATGTCAGTTATATAATGTTTGTTGATGATGATAAAAGAAACGTTAACAAGTCACACGTATGAAGTGACAACAGTGATAAATTGAAGAGAAAAGAGAACTACAGGTGACAAACAGAGGTGGAGTATGGCGGATGCTGGCCTGGTGTCCTGAGGCAAATATGAGGTAAACTTTTAAGTCACTAAAAAGGCTGATTAGGCCTGGTGACACATTTGCACATGGTCGCAGTTATCATTTAAATAAGGAGGTAAGCTACCGTGCACCTTCGACAGTGAGCAATCTGATTTTTTGTTCTGTTTAATGTTTTATGTACAAAAAAATTTTAATAGTCACGCATTTGTTGTGTATTTTTTTTATATTGTCTTTTTTTGAGTTAACAAGAATAATACTGAAATGAAGAGGTGTGTCTACCTTGTAGAATGGGAAACGTAGGGTTTCTTTTAGATGTTGACTAAGCATTTACCCAGATGTACAAATAATACATGGTAAAGGGCAAGCCCAGGTAACGGTAAGACATCTATAGATATGTACATGTGAATTATTTTTCGTATATTATGTTGGAGATATCTCACAAGTTTTGTAAGAGTTAATCCCTTGATATACTTTGACGGTTTACTGATATGACGAATTTAGATGTTTCGTTATGTTTATGTAATATTTGTTGGTCATGAAGATCCCATTCTTGTTGTAAAAGATTTAACAGATATATTACATGGCACAGTAACAAAGTTAACAGGTAAATTACAGGACACATGAATAAAGTACACATATTGTGTGCACAGTGAAGAAAGCATACTTCTTACCTTGATATCATGAAATAACACCATTTCATACAGGAGAAGTGAACACAACATAGACAAATACGCGTACGTATCCATTTTATTAAAGGATCTAAACGCAGACCATCGAAACTTGTCTACTGCAGCAATGCGAAGCAACTGACACAAGAAGAATAGAGATACCTCATAAGTGAAAAAAGTCTTGTTGACACAGACAGACACAGCCCCAGACACAATGTTCAGACATTATTATTCTTGATACGTGTTTGGCAGTAACCTCATCAGTTCATAACGAAAAGTTTACTTTTCATAATGCAAATCTTCAGAACCACTGGTTGAAATGGTACGACATTGTCTTGTTTATACATCTGCAATGAAAGGGGAGATGTAAAAACTTACAATTCTAGTCTTACTATGTTTACCGTTCATCCCCTTGTGGGATTCAATGTTTCGTTATCTTGAAGCCCCACCCTGGTTCTTGCCAGGGCCGCAATATAACCCGACCATAAATATGGTCTAATGACTAAACGCGGTTTCCGGGAGCTCTCGACGGGTGATCCTTATCCCCATCGCTTATGTGATGTCCTATTGGGGCAAAATCTACTACTACTACTATAGTCGCACGGCCATTCAGCTGACACTAGGTCATGGAGACAGACACACACTAGAACTAGCGTAATGTTGATTTTTGTATAGGCGAATATTTTAACAAGACAGTTACGAATGCAGGCAAATCCTGTTGCAGTAATGTTTTGACAAGACCTAACTGGCGACAGTTGTTAATAAAAACATGTAATGCCTGGTATGAGGAGAGGAAAAAGCCTGCAGTGACAAAAGCATGTCTGAATAAACATGCAGGTGGCAAATAGAATCTGTATGTTATAGTCAGGGGCGTCGAAGCAAAAGAGACACAGGTGTCGAATACTGATTAATACTTAAGACCGGAAAAAAATTGGTTTTAAATACGTAAAGATGTGTTTTAATAATATTTGTACACACACTCACATGATAAGCGTATAACAGGGAGGTACTCCCAGATATAACTGACACATACGTATGCATTTGTTTTGATACAAGAAGAGATTTTTTGCTTTTTTTTTTTTTTTGAATTTCTATGTAATGTAAAATATTTGCACAAGAGTACGCAGCTATAAGAAATTGAGTTGTAGGAATTGAACTGACACTTATGAAGAACAGAGAACATGAGTAATAGATGTATTTGATAAATAATATAAATATGTAATGTGCTAAGTTTATGTTTATTATATTGACGATTTTTATGTAACAGGGATTGCTACTATACATATGATTTAGCAAATAGTGAAGCAAAAATGACTAAAAGAGCAATAAAAAGGAAAAGAGATTATGCCACTCATAGTGAAGAGAGTCAAGCAGAATACAAAATTAGAAATTTGCGGCAGTCCGAAGTAAGATCGTCAGCTAAAAAGTTTTATAAACTTACTGAGGCACAGAACAATATTGAACCTGACAGTTTAGAATCTATTTAATTCTCTTTCCGTAAAAGCAAATCTAAAACTAGGAAAGAAATTGCAGAAAATATCACAAGAACTAAAGGAAAAGAGGAAAAAAAAGACATTCAAAAAGTTCCAGGGGAGATCGAACAGTTCTTTTAACCTTGTTTGGAATCCTTTTTGTTGTAGCCTTTCTTGTCTGTGTTAAGAAGAAAAAATGTAAAATTTACAAACAGAAAAAATTGGCTACCAAAAAGCCCTATTGAAAAGACAGCAAGCACTGAAGAGAAGCCTACTGTGGCAGAAATTTCACAAACAACACTATCAGAAGTAATGGAACTTTTAAAAATAAATGTTTTTAAAAACAGTGAAACGGTTATACCCTGATATATTAGCCTTATAAAGGTTATACCCTGATATATTAGCCTTATAAAGGTTATACTCTGATATATTAGCCTTAAAAAGGTTATACCCTGATATATTAGCCTTATAAAGGTCATACCCTGAAATATTAGCCTTATAAAGGTTATACCCTGATATATTAGCCTTATAAAGGTTATACCCTGATATATTAGCCTTATAAAGGTTATACCCTGATATATTAGCCTTATAAAGGTTATACCCTGATATATTAGCCTTATAACGGTTATACCCTGATATATTAGCCTTATAAAGGTTATACCCTGATATATTAGCCTTATAACGGTTATACCCTGATATATTAGCCTTATAACGGTTATACCCTGATATATTAGCCTTATAAAGGTTATACCCTGAAATATTAGCCTTATAAAGGTTATACGCTGATATATTAGCCTTATAAAGGTTATACCCTGAAATATTAGCCTTATAAAGGTTATACCCTGAAATATTAGCCTTATAAAGGTTATACCCTGATATATTAGCCTTATAAAGGTTATACCCTGAAATATTAGCCTTATAAAGGTTATACCCTGATATATTACCCTTATAAAGGTTATACCCTGAAATATTAGCCTTATAAAGGTTATACCCTTATATATTAGCCTTATAAAGGTTATACCCTGAAATATTAGCCTTATAAAGGTTATACCCTGATATATTAGCCTTATAAAGGTTATACCCTGAAATATTAGCCTTAAAAAGGTTATACCCTGATGCCTTATAAAGGTTATACCCTGAAATATTAGCCTTAAAAAGGTTATACCCTGATATATTAGCCTTATAAAGGTTATACCCTGAAATATTAGCCTTATAAAGGTTATACCCTGATATATTAGCCTTATAAAGGTTATACCCTGAAATATTAGCCTTATAAAGGTTATACCCTGATATATTAGCCTTATAAAGGTTATACCCTGATATATTAGCCTTATAAAGGTTATACCCTGATATATTAGCCTTATAAAGGTTATACCCTGATATATTAGCCTTATAAAGGTTATACCCTGATATATTAGCCTTATAAAGGTTATACCCTGATATATTAGCCTTATAAAGGTTATACCCTGATATATTAGCCTTATAAAAAGCAAATGTCCAGTTAGTATAAAGTGAAGAAGCATACTCTTTTCATTGAAAATATTTCAAAACGAAGATTGTTTCGGAAAACATGTTTTGTCATTAAAAAAAAAAACACTTGTGTGAATGAAGAGTACACACTGGTGATATGTGTGGCCATTTGTTTGCCTTATCTGTGGAGGGTAAGTGTCCATCCTGAGGTCACGGTCCGTTGCTTATGCCTGTACTAAAGAATACACCTTAATCACTCTGATGTCATTTCGCAGTTATGTATTGTACTATGAGGGACACAGTGAATGCCAAAAACATTTCTTTGAGAATGATCAATATTTTAAATATGCCATATGCAGATTAATGTTCTACTTGTATTGTGTCTCTATAATAAAGAACATGCGTTGATTGACACTGTTGTACTACAAAATAATTTACATTTTTTTAATTACAATATAAAGGGAATGTTATAGGTAAGTAATAATTGTAGTTAGTGCCCTTCAATACTCCTAGTATGGCGGCGTCCATTGTGGCCCAATCATCACTAATTAAAACGAACCCGAACTAAATTAACCTTTGAAATGGAAGTGACACTGCCTTCAGGCGAACCGAACCGTGGACACGTCTAAGTGACATCAACGTTCCTAGCAAACTGAGCAGGACGCCCAAGAGCCCAACTTTGGAACGGCCTGGTGGCTGACTCTAAGGTCATGGAACATTCCAATCCAGAAATTAAATCCAGTAGTGCCCCAAATAATTCTGGTTAGACCCCAATGCCCATATAGCCAAAATGTACCCTCTTGCAATGTAAAGGCTGAGAACCACTGATTAGTACTTTTGATGAGCCAAAAAAGTTTTGAGGTTTGCTAGAACGGCCCCTATATTAAATTAACAAAAAAATTTTATGTATTAGCAAGAATGTCCATATATGATATTAGAGCCATGTCCCCCGAAAACGTTTTGTTTTTGTTAGCAGTTAATGTTGACATATTCCCCCAGATCGTTAATGACAAGCCGTCACAGAAAAATAAAGCCGTCGTCGGCTGGTAATTAAGTTATGTTACATTTAATTATAGCGAAATTTAATACTGGAATATTATGTAAGGCGACTTTAAGAAAAAGATCTTAATTGGCCGGTTTTACTTTCCCTTAATTTTTTATATAATAAATAATTTTAAAAATCTTCCTTACAAAAGCATTTGATTATATTTGTGGCCCTTTCGGAACACTTTAGTTGGCCTGACAGCCTTTACTTCCTAATTATTTTTCCCAATCTTTTTTCCCCTAATCTAGTAGAACGAAATATAAATATGTATATATATGAGAATACGTAGAACTATCATCAGGGAAGGCTCGCTCATGGGCCACTCAAACATCCAAGACCTACAACAGATTGCAACGAACCGCCATGCATGGAGAGTCATGACCTCTGCCCTATGTGCCGCACTCGACACAAGAGGAAAGACTAACTAACTAACTAACTAACTATTATATGAGAATGGAATAGCAAGCCTTCTAATGAAGCTAGACGATAGTATGTGTCTTTCAGCCCATATGTTACTTCCATGATATGACATTAATATTTTCGTTTATGATTATTGGCAAAAAAGTGAAATGTTGTAATGTAACACATTAAATGTACAACTTCATTGTCGTGTCTAAATAAACTAATGAAGGTACCGGAGGCATATAGTGCCAGATGTCTAGGTATATGATGCTGCCTGTCGTAAAGAAGTAACTTTAAAATAGGGATTGCCCTTGTTTTACTTGAAATATTTAATGAGGATTCGAACCCCAGTCATTATAGCTGTACCGTAAGGCAAGATCAATTAGAGGCCAGCGTTTGTATGCTCGCAGATATGCGGACACAGGCAGTCATATGCCTTTATAGGACAAACGTTTGTTTTACTTATTGTGTATAAGCACAGAGTTTATGACACACACTCAGTCTGTGTGATGCGTGTTCAGAATAATATGATTTTAATGTGACCACGCATTTTTAAGGTGGTGACAAATCAAATGTAATAATTTGCTTTTATTTCTTTTTTAACTGTAACCGAATGTAACAATTGTGAAATGACAACCATGTGTTGAAAAACATTGTTATTGATGTGAGTTTTCTAAATAAAATGTAACATGAATTGTAATTATATGATTTGAAATATAGATATAAACAGGTGGTTTGTAACCACGTGATATACCATGGTACCCTATTCTAAAGAAATTCGAACCGACAACGAGTCGGTAGCAGTGTAAAGTGAATTGTTCACTAGGCTACTGGTTAATTGTGCAGACAGCGCCAGGAGAGATTATGATGGGCAAAGCTAAAATAAACAAAATAGACTGGGAAATCCATTTTTGGAATAAGCTCTTCCCTTGCTTTTGTTGAGTCTCACCGAGCGAGGTAACCTTATTCAGGGGCGAAGCACCAAATAGGTACAGGAGCGTCACCCCTCCAGAGTTGAAAATGGGGCGAATATTATGCAGTCAGGAAAAAAATGATATTTTGTAACTATTTTTTAAATACAATTGTTTAACTGTTGAATTGTTTTAGAAGCTTGCATATAAAGTGCATCGAATTTTAAGCCTATATTGCCATAGACATGTGATTTTGATGTTAGCCATTCTTTTAAAACAGGAATGTAACAGTTATTTAGGGTTTAGAGTGGAAAAGAAAGTGAAGTTTACTTTGCTTTTCTCTGTATAGGGAGGATATAAAACAGGGGGCACTACACTAATTACGTATGAATAAATAAGAGTTGAAGTCAACAACACCCTATAATCTTTTTTTTTCGCCAAAGCCAACTAGTGAAATAATTGGTACACGTCGAGTTGGTGTCTCTTGGCCTTGGCCGTCCTTTCTAGAAGTTTCTAAAATTAGTTTTTTTATTTTTTTTTTTGATTCGACCCAAACTCACCGTACTTTTAAATACTTTGTTGACGAGAGTATTCACAAATTTATTGGGTTATTATATTTTCGCGATGTGAGTTGCCTTTGTCATTTTTTGAAAGTTGAAATTTGAAGCTTCGTGATTTTAACTAATGAAAACGTAAATAAACTGTTATGATTTACGTTAAGCTTTTTGTAAGATTGCATGATGATGTTTGTGACATAGTAGCTATTGTAAGGGATGAGATCGGTGAGGAAGTATTTTCAATGCGTTATGTTGATTTAGAAGTGTTAACGGTACAGTTGTCAGGGGATGAAGAAGGAAAGTCAGTAGTAGAACTGGACGAGGAAGAAAGTGAAGAAGAAAGAAAAGGGGCAGAACATAAAAATAATGTAACACTGCTACTATTTCCCTGTGTTTCTACTCTCAATATCATGATCCTGTTTCAGTGAGACATCAACATTCATATCATCCAACCATCATCAGTGAGACATCAACATTCACATCATCCAATCATTATCAGTGAGACATCAACATTCATATCATCCAACCGTCATCAGTGAGACATCAACATTCACATCATCCAATTATTATCAGTGAGACATCAACATTAACATCATCCAATATTCATCAGTGAGACATCAACATTCATATCATCCAGTCATTATCAGTGAGACATCAACATTTATATCATCCAACCGTCATCAGAGAGACATCAACATTCATATTATCCTACCATCATCAGTGAGACATCAACATTTATATCATCCAACCGTCATCAGAGAGACATCAACATTCATATCATCCAACCGTCATCAGTGAGACATCAACATTTATATCATCCAACCGTCATCAGAGAGACATCAACATTCATATCATCCAACCGTCATCAGTAAGACATCAACATTCATATCATCCAACCATCATCAGTGAGATTTCAACATTCACATCATCCAATCATTATAAGTGAGACATCAACATTTATATCATCCAACCGTCATCAGAGAGACATCAACATTCATATCATCCAACCGTCATCAGTGAGACATCAACATTCACATCATCCAATCATTATCAGTGAGACATCAACATTAACATCATCCAATCATCATCAGTGAGACATCAACATTCATATTATCCTACCATCATCAGTGAGACATCAACATTCACATCATCCAGTCATTATCAGTGAGACATCAACATTTACATCATCCAACTATCATCAGAGAGACATCAACATTTATATCATCCAACTATCATCAGAGAGACATCAACATTTACATCATCCAGCCATCATCAGTGAGACATAAACATTTACATCATCCAACCATCATCAGTGAGACATCAACATTCACATCATTCAGTCATCATCAGTGAGACATCAACATTCACATCATTCAGCCAGCATCAGTGAGACATCAACATTCACATAATTCAGTCATCATCAGTGAGACATCAACATTCACATCATCCAGTCATCATCAGTGAGACATCACCATTCACATCATCCAATCATCATCAGTGACACATCAACATTCACATCATCCAATCATTATCAGTAAGACATCAACATTCATATCATCCAACCATCATCAGTGAGACATCAACATTCACATTATCCAATCATTATCAGTGAGACATCAACATTCATATCATCCAACCGTCATCAGTGAGACATCAACATTCACATCATCCAATCATTATCAGTGAGACATCAACATTAACATCATCCAATATTCATCAGTGAGACATCAACATTCATATCATCCAGTCACTATCAGTGAGACATCAACATTTATATCATCCAACCGTCATCAGAGAGACATCAACATTCATATCATCCTATCATCATCAGTGAGACATCAACATTTATATCATCCAACCGTCATCAGAGAGACATCAACATTCATATCATCCAACCGTCATCAGTGAGACATCAACATTTATATCATCCAACCGTCATCAGAGAGACACCAACATTCATATCATCCAACCGTCATCAGTAAGACATCAACATTCATATCATCCAACCATCATCAGTGAGATTTCAACATTCACATCATCCAATCATTATCAGTGAGACATCAACATTTATATCATCCAACCGTCATCAGAGAGACATCAACATTCATATCATCCAACCGTCATCAGTGAGACATCAACATTCACATCATCCAAATCATTATCAGTGAGACATCAACATTAACATCATCCAATCATCATCAGTGAGACATCAACATTCATATTATCCTACCATCATCAGTGAGACATCAACATTCACATCATCCAGTCATTATCAGTGAGACATCAACATTTATATCATCCAACTATCATCAGAGAGACATCAACATTTATATCATCCAACTATCATCAGAGAGACATCAACATTTACATCATCCAGCCATCATCAGTGAGACATAAACATTTACATCATCCAACCATCATCAGTGAGACATCAACATTCACATCATTCAGTCATCATCAGTGAGACATCAACATTCACATCATTCAGCCAGCATCAGTGAGACATCAACATTCACATCATTCAGTCATCATCAGTAAGACATCAACATTCACATCATCCAGTCATCATCAGTGACACATCAACATCCACATCATCCAGTCATCATCAGTGAGAACTCAACATTCACATCATTCAGCCAGCATCAGTGAGACATCAACATTCACATCATTCAGTCATCATCAGTGACACATCAACATCCACATCATCCAACCATCATCAGTGAGACATCAACATTCACATCATTCAGTCATCATCAGTGAGACATCAACATTCACATCATTCAGCCAGCATCAGTGAGACATCAACATTCACATCATCCAATCATCATCAGTGACACATCAACATCCACATCATCCAGTCATCATCAGTGAGACTCAACATTCACATCATCCAGTCACCATTAGTGAGACATCAACATTCACATCATCCAGTCATCATCAGTGAGACATCAACATTTACATCATTCAGTCATCATCAGTGAGACATCAACATTCACTTCATTCAGTCATCATCAGTGAGACATCAACATTCACTTCATTCAGTCATCATCAGTGAGACATCAACATTCACTTCATTCAGTCATCATCAGTGAGACATCAACATTTACATCATCCAGTCATCATCAGTGAGACATCAACATTCACATCATCCAGTCATCATCAGTGAGACATCAACATTTACATCATTCAGTCATCATCAGTGAGACATCAACATTCACTTCATTCAGTCATCATCAGTGAGACATCAACATTCACATCATTCAGTCATCATCAGTGAGACATCAACATTCACTTCATTCAGTCATCATCAGTGAGACATCAACATTCACATCATTCAGTTATCATCAGTGAGACATCAACATTCACTTCATTCAGTCATCATCAGTGAGACATCAACATTCACTTCATTCAGTCATCATCAGTGAGACATCAACATTCACATCATTCAGTCATCATCAGTGAGACAACAACATTCACTTCAACCATGCATATAGTCCTCACTCCACTGGTCAGGTCAGATGCTGTGCGTTTAAATTTTAACTTGTCAGTGACTTGGTAGTTACTAACCCCACTCCACCAATAAAAAAATGAAGGGGTGCGTGAAGGAGATTGACCCCAAGGTTCCGGTGCCTATGAGTCAACTCGTGATATTGAAAGAATAGCAGAGCGAATTAGGGAATGGATACACAGAGTGCAAAGCTGTGGCAATTTGGCTCTCCTCCGGCCATAAAATATCCTAAAATATCCGAGCGGGGCTCAACTGTATTAAAAATATGCCGGCTCCGTATAACGAAACAAATGCTCTAACAGGGTCTCAGCGATATGTTGCTTTCGGACCTGTTTCTTATTGTTTCTGATTACCTGACAATTCTAAGAGACGCAACTCTGCAGACGATAGCAGCAGACGATAATAAAAGTGACCGTTGACACTTTCCATTGTCGAACTTTCTGCCAACGAACAAATCGCGGCAAATCTAGGATCAGCTCGGAAAAAACGAAACAAATGCTCTAACAGGGTCTCAGCGATATGTTACTTGCGGACCTGTTTCTGTGACTGTGCCTCAAAGCCGAGGGTAACCCACGCGCGCGCGCGGCGCGGATAGGGGTTAAACTAGATGGCTGGGACTCACGAGCGGCAGCTACCGCATTTCCTTCAACTTCCTCCAATTACTTTGCCCGTGAGGGGGATACGCTCGGCGGTGAGTTTAATCGCGTTTTGCGCATGCCGACAAGTTTGACATCTACTGCTGCTAAATCCTCAATCGGAGAACAGTATTGCTAATCGCTTTCATCGTCTGTAATGTCTCGAAATTGTCAACGGTCGCTAGTATCGTCTGCATAAACGCTCAAAATTGTCAACGGTGGGTATTTATCGTCTGCTACTACCGTGTGCAATGTTGATATTGTCAAATTATTCTAGTTTTGCCGCGATTTGTTCCTTGGCAGAAAGTCCGTTGATTAGATATGCGTGAGCCCGTTCGGATATTTTTGGATATTTTATGGCCGCCATAATATTTTGACGCTGTTCGGAGGAGAGCCGGCAATTTTAATAAGGACGATGATGCTGAAATTAACACACTATATATGTATATATATATATATATATATATATATATATATATATATATATATATATATATATATATATATATATATATCTGTGTGTGCGCTCGCGTGTGTGTGTGTGTGTGTCCTATACTTCTGCTACTAAGCAAAGACATAGTGTGTACATCAAACTCGTATGAAAAGAGTTCCTAAGGAAAACAAATGGACCAAAGCCTGGTCTACTCCCCCCCCCCCCCCCATGTACGTGTTCCTTCTGAACTCTAATGAATTTAAACTGACTGTGACCTTTATTTTTTTTTTTTAAACTAAGCCTAAAATTGGGACATAACATATTTAAGGAAGGATTCCGGAAAGTATTCAGTTACTTTGTTTACTTTGTGTACAAAGTGTAGTAATGCCGTTGTGTAGTTACATCAGGGTTCTTTCCTTTGTCTTTGTTGTGTTTTATGTATCGGTGTGTTATTTGTTAAAGATAGTTTGTCGTGTGTGTGTGTTTGTATGTGTATTTTATATCGATGTTATTTGTTGAAGATGGCTTGTCGCCACATCGTTGTGTGTGTGTGTGTGTATGCATGTATATGTGTTTTATGTATCAGTGTTTTTTTGTTGAAGATGGCTTGTTACCACAGCGTCGTGTGCGTGTATGTGTGTATGCCAGTATGTATGTGTGTATGCCAGTATATATGTGTGTTTGCCAGTATGTATGTGTGTATGCCAGTATGTATGTGTGTATGTCAGTATGTATGTGTGTATGCCAGTATGTATCTGTGTATGCTAGTATGTATGTGTGTATGCCAGTATGTATGTGTGTATGCCAGTATGTATGTGTGTATGCCAGAATGTATGTGTGTATGCTAGTATGTATGTGTGTATGCCAGTATGTATGTGTGTATGTCAGTATGTATGTGTGTATGTCAGTATGTATGTGTGTATGCCAGTATGTATGTGTGTATATCAGTATGTATGTGTGTATGTCAGTATGTATGTGTGTATGTCAGTATGTATGTGTGTATGTCAGTATGTATGTGTGTATGTCAGTATGTATGTGTGTAGGTCAGTATGTATGTGTGTAGGTCAGTATGTATGTGTGTATGTCAGTATGTATGTGTGTATGTCAGTATGTATGTGTGTATGTCAGTATGTATCTGTGTATGCCAGTATGTATGTGTGTATGTCAGCATGTATGTGTGTATGTCAGTATGTATGTGTGTATGTCAGTATGTATGTGTGTATGTCAGTATGTATGTGTGTATGTCAGTATGTATGTGTGTATGTCAGTATGTATGTGTGTATGTCAGTATGTATGTGTGTATGTCAGTATGTATGTGTGTATGTATGTGTGTATGTGTGTATGTATGTGTGTATGTCAGTATGTATGTGTGTATGTCAGTATGTATGTGTGTATGTCAGTATGTATGTGTGTATGTCAGTATGTGTGTGTATGTCAGTATGTATGTGTGTATGTCAGTATGTATGTGTGTATGTATGTGTGTATGTGTGTATGTATGTGTGTATGTCAGTATGTATGTGTGTATGTCAGTATGTACGTGTGTATGTCAGTATGTACGTGTGTATGTCGGTATGTATGTGTGTATGCCAGTATGTATGTGTGTATGTCAGTATGTATGTGTGTATGTCAGTATGTATGTGTGTATGTCAGTATGTATGTGTGTATGTCAGTATGTATGTGTGTATGTCAGTATGTATGTGTGTATGTCAGTGTGTATGTCAGTATGTATGTGTGTATGTCAGTATGTATGTGTGTATGCCAGTATGTATGTGTGTATGCCAGTATGTATGTGTGTATGCCAGTATGTATGTGTGTATGCCAGTATGTATGTGTGTATGTCAGTATGTATGTGTGTATGTCAGTATGTATGTGTGTATGTCAGTGTGTATGTGTGTATGTCAGTATGTATGTGTGTATGTCAGTATGTATGTGTGTATGCCAGTATGTATGTGTGTATGTCAGTATGTATGTGTGTATGCCAGTTTGTATGTGCGTATGCCAGTATGTATGTGTGTATGCTAGTATGTATGTGTGTATGCCAGTATGTATGTGTGTATGCCAGTATGTATGTGTGTATGCCAGTATGTTTGTGTGTATGCCAGTATGTATGTGTGTATGCCAGTATGTTTGTGTGTATGCCAGTATGTATGTGTGTATGCCAGTATGTTTGTGTGTATGCCAGTATGTATGTGTGTATGCCAAACCACCTAAGCCTAGACCAAAACCACCTGAGACTTCAAAGACTGTGCATTGTGAAAACATTGTTATACAAATGTGATGACAGGTTATCATGACCTTATAAACAAATGTCTTATCAAATAAATGTTGTCAACAATTATACCGTACAGTAGCATCCCCGGCAGCACTATCAAAGCAGTAATCATCACAACGATTATTTAAACCAAATATGGATGCACACATATACGAAGGTAGATACAGATGCCGTCTCGTGCATTATTGTTTCTGGCAACGGTCAGACTGTCACTATTGTCTTTGTGTACCATTTGTTTAGGGTGGTGTAGATAGGGTAACAGGAGCCTTGTGACTTAGGGCCGCAGGGCTAGTGCTGTCACCACAGACTGTGTAAGTTAGGATTTTTGATTCTGACCCAGACAGAAAAACTCCACCACCTGATTGGCGTCAAACTCGGGTGCCCCACACGAGAGCCCGACATTGTAACCGCTCGGCCAGCCGCCTCTCTTTACTCATTGAGTGTCTCATTGCTTCTGTGTCTGCCCCTGTATCAAGGGTTAGGCACTGGGACCAAGTGTTTTTGAAAAACAATTTTAAAATCATTAGATTTTGCTACACATTATTTCTCTGCAGGATTACATATTTAAGAAAATTGCATTTCGTAATATTCATGAACAAAAAATTACATCTTGCATGTGATGACCTTTTTCGTTAACTCATTGTTGAAGGTATTCAGAACAATTGAACTCCACTTTTTCCAACAGGTCTGTGTTGATTTGAATGATTTATTGACGGGTCGCTTTCTTCGATTCATCTTAGGTAGAGGACTTGCACTTGTAGACACGTGACTTGAAGTTCCCCATAGAAAGAGATCGCATGCGGACATAAAACAACACCCAATCTTGAAGGAGACGGTTGGGAATCCGTGGGTAAAGACCAGCCATTGACGCTCTCGTGGTGTCTGCCATGACCTTATCTTTGCAGAAACCACCAAGGTTGATGATCAGTACCTCTTCTTTGTAACTCAGGGAAGAAAGAAAGAATTCTCTGATGCCGTCGCCAAACTGCTCCACTGTTAACTGCGGGTTATGCAACGGTTCTTGGTGTCACTGTTGTGGATTTTCTCAGCCCAGTTACCGCCAAGTATGTCTGATGGCAACAGGAAGTTAAATGCAGAAAAGCCAACTAATGGAGTTTAACCTGTCACCCACCCCTCCGTTTTCTAATGGTTGTGTACTAGCTATTTAAAAAAAAAAAAAGTTTTTCCCGGGCCACACCCTACATGATTGCATCTTGTGTTCATAGTCTTGCCTTGGACATGGATACGTAAGTTTGTTCTCCTAGACAGTCAGACTACTTCTGGTACTATCTGAAATTAAAAGTCTGTTGCTGTCTGCTGAAGACTAGGACAGTGCGCTCATGGTAATGTTCAAAGTGCTGTGATATATGTTTTTAACTCAACGCAACTTACCGCAACGCCTATACTTGACTTATTCATTCACAGTGACGCTGGTATTTTGGAACAGACATGAAACATAGAAAACATAAAAAATATTCTTATCGTTATAATCTTAGATATCATGGTATCACTGTGCTGTCCAGACATATCTTAGATATCATAGTATCACTGTGCTGTCCAGACATATCTTGGATATCATGGTATCAATGTGCTGTCCGGACATATCTTAGATATCATGGTGTCACTGTGCTGTCTGGACAGATCTTAGGTATCATGGTATCACTGCTGTCTGGAAAAAATCTTAGATATCATGGTATCACTGTGCTGTCTGGAAAAATCTTAGATATCATGGTATCACCGTGCTGTCTGGACAGATCTTAGATATCATGGTATCACCGTGCTGTCTGGACAGATCTTAGATATCATGGTATCAATGTGCTGTCTGGACATATCTTAGATATCATAGTATCACTGTGCTGTCTGGACAGATCTTAGATATTATAGTATCACTGTGCTGTCTGGACAGATCTTAGATATCATAGTATCACTGTGCTGTCTGAACAAATCTTAGAAATCATGGTATCACTGTGCTGTCTGGACAAATCTTAGATATCATGGTATCACCGTGCTGTCTGGACAGATCTTAGATATCATACTATCACTGTGCTGTCCGGACAGATCTTAGATATTATGGTATCACCGTGCTGTCTGGACAAATCTATCATGGTATCACTGTGCTGTCCAGACAAATCTTAGATATCATGGTATCACTGTGCTGTCCAGACAGATCTTAGATATTATAGTATCACTGTGCTGTCTGGACAGATGTCTTAGATATCATAGTATCACTGTGCTGTCCGGACATATGTCTTAATTATCATGGTATCACTGTTCTGTCTGGACAGATCTTAGATATCATGGTATCACTGTTCTGTCTGGACAGATCTTAGATATTATGGTATCCCTGTGCTGTCCAGACAGATCTTAGATATCATGGTATCACTGTGCTGTCCGGACATATGTCGTATATATCATAGTATCACTGTGCTGTCTGGACAGATGTCTTAGATATTATAGTATCACTGTGCTGTCTGGACAGATGTCTTAGATATTATAGTCACTGTGTTGTCCGGACACATGTCTTAGATATCATAGTATCACTGTGCTGTCTGGACAGATCTTAGATATCATGGTATCACTCTGCTGTCTGAACAAATCTTAGATATCATGGTATCACTGTGCTGTCCGGACATATGTCTTAGATATTATAGTATCACCGTGTTGTCTGGACAGATCTTAGATATCATGGTATCACCGTGCTGTCTGGACAGATCTTAAATATCATGGTATCACCGTGCTGTCTGGACAGATCTTAGATATCATGGTATCACTGTGCTGTCTTAACATATCTTAGATATCATGGTATCACTGTTCTGTCTGGACAGATCTTAGATATCATGGTATCACTGTTCTGTCTGAACAAATCTTAGATATGATGGTATCACTGTGCTGTCCGGACAGATCTTAGATATCATGGTATCAATGTGTTGTCCGGGAAATTTTCAGAAACAACGCTAAGCAAGCAAACAAACATCGGCATCAAACTTGTAGATTTCGTTAACGTTCTCAGTGTCCCAAGCTAAACGACCCAGTAACAACAGTATCCGCCTACTAGATGGTGATTACAAATGACCTAGACTCTAAGGTCAATCCAGCCTGACATGGGTACCAGCCTAATTCCTAGGAAGTAAACGCGTGAGGCTGATCACACTAACCTCCAAGTGCCAATCGGTGTATACAATAGACGTCTAGCCCTCTGTGGCTAAGTCGATGCGAAAGCTTCGTAATGCCGGGATGCCGGGCTCGATCCCAGCTGCGGGCCATGCGCCTTACGTTGGTTTTGACAGTAGTATCCAGAAAACAATGGCAAACTACTGGACGTAAATTTGCATAGAAAACCCACACAACAGCCAGGGGTTGTTGGGGTTGGTTCTGCAACGTCCTGTAAAGGATACGCAACTAACCTTAGCCCTATACGCCCAAACGGCCGTCGTGACACTGACAACATCATCCACCAAGTGCCGATTAACCCATAAAATACAGATCTAGCATTGCATGCCTAATACGCCCGAATTCGTGGAAAATGTTAGTTTACTTTACATGGGGAGTGAGCCAAATTGTAAGTGCCATTGCTTCTGTTATACTTGTTTGTGTGAGTCGAAAAATAAACGAAGGCCAATATAACTAGTAAGCTTAACATAAGCAATCAGCGGCGATGGATCAGTCTTTATCAATGAACATTAAGAGAAAAACACTTCGCTACAAAAACTATCATAGTTACACTTGTGGTTAATTGACGTGAATCGTGGTCAAACAAATCACTAGTTCATGGGAAGCACCTAGAAAGACAATAAGACCTTTCATG